>JARDYJ010000002.1:38214977-38814977 GCA_029215755.1 Spea hammondii
CAGGCCGTTGCCCTCACCCTCGGCCAATAATGTGCCATTTATGATGACAGCAAGGCTTATTCTCGCGTTTTATATTTTGTTCCTGAATAGACTTGAACATTTTGATCAGCTGGATAAAGTAGAAGAAATGTAGGGATTCTTCACTTAGTCGTGTTTTCAACCTCAGCCTTAAGTATACAGCATGTTTGGGGAAACACGTCTGGCAGGCCTTGTCTTTCAGCCTCAGTTAAAAAGGGAATGTCCCATGAATGTTCTTTTTCTCCTTAAGCATAAAATACAGAGCTGTTCACTGTAATAACTTTTTATTACTCGGTCCCCCCCCCACCTCCCCCAAAGGTAACCCTAATAGCAAACGTTACCCTCCAAATAGCTGTCCACATGGGTAGATGTATCAGGAAAGTATTTAGGAAATCAGGAAGTATTTAGGAAACCAAGGATAGCGGAATATATCTCTAAGGTTGGAGAAGCATGGTGATCGACTAGGCACAAAGACAGCAAAAACAAAAGGTTTTTTTTTTAGTTCAGAAATAACTCATAAGAAGACCTTTTATCATCTAATGGTTAGAAACTTTTTCTTCTTCTTAATGTTATCGTAGGACTATAGAATTTGTCATCGGAAGATAAACTTTTGGCTCATCTAGTCTGTCTGTTTTTCTTGTTGTTAAACCTCAAACTTTATCGCGTCTTCGGTCTTGTATTATCTAGATGATAGACTTATGTCTGTCTGGGTTACGGTAATTCACTCACTCTGTTAACCTCTACCACTTGGAGGCTGTTCAACTTATCCACCCTCCTCTCGGTGACATAAATGTCCTTAAATTACATCACTGACTCTCTAGTGTTGGAGTATGACCTTGCATATTAACATTTTCCTCCTTTTTTTAATATACTTCTCTTTTTTGAATACCTTTTATGTATAGTTTCTGTCACATCTTCTTTTATTTTCTCCTAGCTACACAGGCTGGGGTCTCCGCTCTCCAGGGCTGTACACAATACTCCATGGTGAGATCTGACCCAATGTCTGTAAAGTGACAGAACCCACCTCTCTTTCTGCCACCAGTGTCTCTAGCTATACAACCCAGCACCCTGCTTGTGGTTTCCTCCACTAGTCTCCAACATAGATTTTGTCATTGTTATTATTTATTATTATTAATCGGATAGAAACAGAGTTCTGTCCCATGCCTATTGTCTCTGCTAAAAGCAGGAGACTTCAACTCCTTGACTTCAGTACACACTATGAAGCACAAACCTTGGTGAGCATCTGCAACAGCGTAGCTTGTTTCTTTATAATAAGATCAGAGGTATTCTCAGTCTCCTCACCCATTTAATTGAACCTTATGCAGGACCTGCTTGACCCTTATATCTGAAGAATCTTGCCAATGTTGGTCCCTTATAATGGATAATGAAGTGAGGGAGCTATAACCACAAGTATCCTGGAAACTCTACTGTCAACTTTCCCTAGTTAATAAACCCATTTGTCTCCTGTCAATAAAGCAGCTACCCCTCTTGCCTCTAGCCATGCGTACTATTCCATTTAGTCTATTATTTAGTTACCCAATCGAAAATCAATTCGCTTCAGTTTGGAAGATCTCTATGCAGTAAATCCTTGCTGTTTCTAAAGTGAATGTTTGTTCACTTGGCATGAAAAAAACCAAAACACTAACAACAAAAACAATACAAGTGCAATACACATTGATTTCATTATGTGCTTGTGCATAGCTCACACTGAAAGAATGCCTTGATTATTTGGAAATTCCAGTTAAAAGAGAATAATAAAAAAAAAACCAAAAAAAACCCAAAACGTTTTGTGTGAATTGCGCAATACATCAGGGCACACGAACAAGAGCAGAAATGATTTTTCTGATATGAAAGTCTGAAGATCCCAAATCTCCAAGTGTATATTAAATATCAACTCTGGATTTTAAAAATTATTTTGTTTTGCTTAATAAGCACAGGTTCACCCATAAGGCCATGGTATCCATCCATTGTGTGCCAGGTGCTTATTGATGGTACCCTCTGGATTCTCTATATTGAAATAGTGAAAACTCGTGACGTGAGACATAAATCAGAAGGCAATTTTCCAGTAGAGCAAACCTCTGAACTTGTAGCTTCCCCCCCCCATCGTTGTTTACGATCATAATAGAAAAGGAGTTACAGAGGTGGAAAGACACTGACCAGCTCTGTATACATCGATTCTTTTTATGTGAGAGTGGGCATTGTGGTGATGATTTCTGTTTAAAGGCTTGTGCCTGCAGCCAAAAAAGTGTAGCGAATGTAGTTAAACATATATGCATTCCTATTATTATTACTATTTTATATAGCGCCATCATATTCCGTGGTGCTGTACAATGCCTATACATTCCTATGCAGCACTTACAAAGGTTGATAGTAATTAAGCTACATACTTCTGCCAGAATGATGTGTATGGAAAGCATACTAAACTAGAGTTTAACTGATTTTCTGGACAGCAAGGGCTAAAGGCGGGTAAATGTTTACCATTCCTTCTTATCATGTTAATGGGTTATCTAGTTTTAGTTAAAGGCAGATATATCTACTGGCCACACTTGATGTGATGTGAGAAGGCCACATGGTTAGTCTAGGGGCTGGAGAGTAGACCCATGTTGCTGTTCTTTGGTCATAGTGCAAGATGTGGAGTGAACATCGCTTGGGCACAGAATCTGTTCATTTTTCATGACATCGTGTAGGCATAGTTTTGTCTTGAGTCAGCCCCTTCATTATGATATCTTCCTAGTCCAGAGCATGGAGGTGCCAATGGGTAAGTTCTGCACTTATGTGCAATCATATAACATGGTGTTCAGAATACAGGTGTATATACAGGACTGTGCTAGCTCGAGTCGGGAAGACTGGTCTCCCAAGCCGTTGGCCCTGAGCACTACATCTTTGTGTACACTTTTTCTCTGTCTGTCTGGGTTGTAGAGGTTGCGGTGTAAAGAACTTTGCATGTTCTCATTTACCATGACGTGGTGACTGCTGCTTCCTTCCTGTAGTTTACAGGGTTGTTCGTGTGATAAGAGTAAGTTCACAGCACAGATGAGGGTAGAAAATTCCGAAAATGTGCAGTTATTTTTTTCTTTAGAACCGTCAGTGTATGTTTGTGCTGCTTTTTCCGATTTTTGTCACCCTGTGCTGTTTTTATTACTGTACTGCTTATCTAAAAATAACCTTCGACACTTTGTGGAACACTACCAATAACAGCCATCTTCTAGTATAGTCTAATAGTCCTCATTATTGTGAAGTGGATGGGTTGTGGCATGAATGAGAAGGTCCATTGTGCCTTTTTGCTGGTATAGGTTCCTCTATATACAGTCTACCAAAAATCTACAGCTGCTTGTTACGTTGTGTGTCTTTGATTGTTGTCAAACTGAAGAAAAGTTTTGCTTTACTTATTTCCCCCTCTGTCTTTCCAGCTCCTGAGTGTCCTATGAAAAAACCTATACAGAAGATCCATCACTGTTTGGTGTGAACAAGGAAACCCCTGGTGAATCTGAACATTTCTCAACACGGGTTGGACTTCGGACCTCCTGTTCTGTCCACGGTCTGCATACGGTTGCTTTCTTGTCCGCAAGAACCCAGTACAGTTCTTCCTGTTTTACACGAGGAGCTGAGGAACAGGGTGATGATTTAGGATGGCCACAGCCGTACAGCCCAATGAACTGGTGTTTGAATTTGCCAGCAATGTCATGGAGGACGAACACCAGGTAAGACCCACGTGTGCGGAGGAACTATTAAAGACACTTAAATTATTAACTGCCTGTGAAACGCAGAATGATTCATTTGACTAACTCACATAAGACATAGCAACTCAGCAATGTAACAGTGCCAGCTGGCAAACAAACATTGTAATATAGGACAATGACTTCCCATTACCATGCAAACTAGTACTAGTTGGAAGAAGGCAAGTAGTAACACTATTGAGGAAATGCTGGACTGAATTTCCCTTAAACACTTTGTTTGACCCCCGTCACAACCTGTATAAACAAAAACAGGGGTTCTCAAACTGCGGCCCTCCAGCTGCTGCAGGACTACATCTCCCATACTCCTCAGCCAGCCCCTTAGCTGAAGGAGCATTATGGGAGATGTAGTTTGAGATCCCCTGAACAAAAATGAACAGTTTCAACCATGGCAGGCATTACATTCGTGCATATATTTAAAGTGCAATGCTTGTCTGTTGTCAGTTTTGTAGGAGTTTGAATGTGACTCTATGCAAAATACTGAAATCGTCCCACCTTGTAAAAACCCCACCCAGACGGTCATGGCAGGGAGCTGGCTATTGAAAATCCTTCTATTATTTGCATAGAGTTTTTTTTGCATGGTTTTGGCTATATAGATATAAGTTGCTTGTGTGTAGAGGACAGGGTGAATTTTTTTTTAACTCCTTCAGCACAGGTGTGGATATCGGCACTTTGCATGGCAATCTGCTAATTTTTGGGTATTTATGGTTTCTATACAGAGCTATTGCCTGTATTAATGATCTAGCTGCGACAGAGCGACTGGTCACAAATTTTCAAGACTGCTTAGTGGGATAGCCCTGTTAAAACAATTGAATGGGGACCTTTATGTAATCCCTAAATCTTCTACTTTTCTCTGCATGCTCACCTGAAGTGAGAGCAAGTGATATATTCTCATCCTGGCTGCCTAGGTCTAGCACAATGTGTCTGAGGCGGAGTGGCTGCCCCCTGTGCACAATGGAAGCGTGATTAGGCTTTGCAGTGCACCACTTACTTGGACTAGGTGAGGAGATCTAAAATCTCTCGTGACCATCACATTTACGTTATGGAGGTCTGTCCAAGACTGCGCCACCTCTATAGCATGCGGTACCTGTGCCTTTCGCCTCAAGAAGCAGTGTGCCAGGGTGTGAAATCTTGAGGTACTGCATGTGCTTTAAAGGTATTTCCAATAGAACCGTACAAGAGTTTCTTTATACCTGGGAGTTTCCTGATATTGAGCGATGCGCACAAACAACCTCTGCTGCTGCTGGCACTTCCGCCTGGGCTTCTATGGTGGAGCACCGGAAGGTCATGTCACGCCGGCGCCACTTCATAGAAGCCCCGGCGGAATCGCCAGCAGCAGACGTTGACTGCATGCATCGCGCAGACAGCTGCCAGAGAGGAGGATCCAGGTCTCCTGCAGCGCTGCGGGGGATCTGGATCCTAACCCAGTCTGTAGCAGGGCTTAATGGAAAAAAAAACAAAAAAACCCTTCCTGGCTAACCCTAACCCTTACTAATTGCGCATCCCTGTGCTAAACCCCGATTATAGGCCGTACACCCAAATTAATTTAGGGGGGAATAGTGCGGCCTATAATCGGGCCAATAAGGTAATAATAAAAAACACAAATATGGTAGAAATAAAACAGAACAATGAAGGGCCATAAAAGCACAGGAAGGCAACTTGTACACATCAAACGGCAAGGTTTTAAGTTTAACACTATTTTCCCAATAAAACGATGGATAATGTCCCCTAGATATATTTACAGCAGTGTTTCAAAAATTGGCCACAATACTATCCTTAAATTTCATTTGGTAGAGTCTGTTGACAGTTTTAAAACTGATCAAACCATCTCCTAGTTGTTGCTCTTTTCAGTCATCAGTGTAGATCACGCTGTGAATTGCAACTGTTCATTGATTTTGATATCCATTAAAATTGAAGAGACAACTATGGGATGAGCGAAAAGAGTGAAAGAGAAACAAAACCCCAACAATCTACAATGTGTTTGTGCCTGTACCCATAGGCGGTGTGCTGTGGGATAAGTGATTACAGATGACTTGGGTAATTACAGTCTATTTGCACTCTGTATCAGCAGGATTGTGTACTAAGGGCATTATATTTTGTATGCTTTTAGGGTTTGTTTCGTCTTTCTCTTTATAGTTTATAAACAGTCTCCAGAAATGTTTTGTACACAGTTTTAGTACCAGAAAATATGCTGCAGCTGCTCTAAGCATACATGGTGCAAAGCACAAGCACCCAGCCTCTACAAGAACTTCCTCCCAGTCTCCGACCCCTCCTTGCAATCCAAGACGACTGAAGACCTCTTTCACATATGCTTTGGGACCCAAGCCCCCTTCTCTCCCCAGTGCCGCTCTATTTTAGGAGCTAAGAAAGTTTGATGGGTATGCGTAGGTCACGTTATTCTACAGCCCTAAAAGTCCTAATAATCATACTAACTTTAAAATGTGCTGATTCAAGAACTTTGAATGCTAAGATTCTGCTAGGAGGGTATTCTTCCATTCTAATGGGGCCCCCAGCCAGTCATTGGACCCTATGCAAATATTGTGACAGGCGATATGTGTTTAATGTAATCATAAAACCCTATTGTTTTAGAGAGCACCTTATATGACAGTATGGCCAAATATGCACTGATCAGCCATAACATTAGGACCACCTGCCTAATATTGTGTTATTAAATTGCCACCAAAGCTGCCCTGACCCGTCGAGGCATGGACTCCACTAAACCTCTGAAGGTGTGCTGTGGTATCTGGCACCAAGACATTAGCATCAGATCCTTTCATTCCTGTACATTGTGAGATGGGGCCTCCATGGATGCATCCTGGTGCCATGTGTTCTCCAGGTAAGTGATGCACCCAGCCATCCACATCAGACCAGGCCACCTACATCAGACCAGGCCACCTTCTTCCATTGCTCTGTGGTCCAGTTCTTATGCTCATTGGAAGCACCTTTGGCAGTGGACAGGGGTCGGCATGAGCGCCGTGACTGGTCCGTGGCTACACAGCTCCATATACTGCGATGCACTGTATGTTCAGAACCAGCATTAACTTTTTCAGCAATTTGAGCTACAGTAGCTCGTCTGTTGGATTTGATCACACGGGACAGCCTCCGCCCCCCACGTGCATCAATGGGCCTTGGCATCCTATGACCCTGTCGCCGGTTCATCGCTTTTCCTTCCTTGTACCACTTTTGATTCTGACCACTGCAGACCGAGGACATCCCACAAGAGCTGCAGTTTTTGAGATGCTCTGACCCAGTCGTCACAAGTTGGCCCTTGTCAAAGTCCTTTTCCTGCTTTTAACGCATCCACTTTGAGGTCGCATTGTTCGCTTGCTGCCTAATATATCCAACCCACTGGTCATAATGTTATGGCTGATCAGTGTAAGTAAATGTTACAAAGTGACATGCAATTCATGGATGACACAATAGATGTGTACAATATATTTGTCTCTATCCCAGTAATTTATTTGTGTTTCTGTTTACTGTGGCATTTCTTAACACATTATCGTCCTTGAAAGTTTAAAAAAATGTATCAAGCTTCATTATAAGCATACTGCTCCTATTCGATTGTAGTTGTACATAACTCATTATTTCCAATAGCCACAGTAAAATCCCCTGCAACCATACTCATGGGGGTATGATTGTGTTAGGGGCAACATGTTGTATGTTCACTCTTGTCCTTTCTTTTTGTGTGTGGTACTTGGTTCAGGTGAGGCTCTGGTGACCTAGTCTGCATTTGTCCTGAGAGTTGCTCAGAGCAATCGGGTGGAGTGACTTTATCCAGCTGGTATGTTAATGGACTTCTGGTAAACAGATGACAGCTATCTTTATAATCCAGGTCTACAGCAAGATGAATAGGTATTAGAAACATATTGTACTCCGCTGATCCCTCCATTATGTATATCGGTGAATCCAGTTCTGAAACTAGAGCAAGTTCACTTCATCTTTGGGACAAACCCGAGCAGCAGGGCTGGGTGTCGGATTCTGTCAGAATACAGATACAGACCAAATCATGATAATTTACTTGGTTCAACTTAGAACAGATTCTTGTCGAAAAATATATTTTTGTGCGCTACTGTTTTGTTTTGTTCTCCTCCTAACTGGCTTGAGGGCAAATTCTTGATTCATACCCCCTCCCCCCCACTGTGACGGCAACATTATTGCCTGGTAACTTGCGAATTGTGGCCTTCTGCGATATCCATGTGTTTTATGCACCTTAGGCAAGCGGTTTTATTATAGCAGTGACAGTCATTGCTTTGTAGCTGCCGGGGTTATTTTTTCTTTTTTTTAAGTTCTTGTTGAAATCTGGTCCACCCCTGGAAGCTGAGAGAAGGTAGACTCGTGAAGACAGTTCACAGTGCTGTTTGCAGAACTGAAAGATAAAGTGAGTCTGTGATCTGCCCTGCGACCTGGGGCACTGTAATCTGTATGTCCCGACACACCCAGACAAGATCCTGACTCGCCTTCCATGCACCCCGCGTTAGGGAGCTCCAGTTCCAGCCTATGTTTCTCTCTGTCATGTGATCCGTCTGTCACCGCTGTAGGGTTCACTTCCACGCTGGTGTCCACCGCTAAGGTACAATAAGGTTACTGTTTTTTTCTCTAGCAGTTTCATCCATCTAATGTTGTTTTTTTAACACAAAAGATTGCCCCCGTGATAAGCAATCCAAACCAAACGCTTTTTTTTCTTACAGTGTTTTTATTACAAAGCAACAAATGGAAACACCTCTAATGCTACTTCTTGTTGGTCTCTTTCCAGTAAAGCCAGAATCTCTGTGTGAACTTGCAATTTCAAGCTTTGGGAACCTAGTCAAAAATGTCCAGAGAATGTTTAGCCAAGAGCTGAGCAGCTGAGGTTCTCCAGCTGTTGGGCCACCGTACTTACCAACTTTCCAGGGTCCCATGCCAAGATACATTGGAGTATGATGTCCCACGTGGCTCTGTCTTCATGTGTGACCCTTGCACTTTGTTCACAATATGTGGGTAGCTTTATGACATCTGAGAGCATTTCACCCATAAATTGCTCTGTCTTCACCCCTTTGCTGAATGCACAGACATTCAGTTAATGTTGTTTTTCCTATACAGTCTCTTTTGTCGCATCTACACGTGCAGACCAAATGCACAGCACTGGTATTTCCATGTAAAAAATTTAGACGGTTCTGGGATTTTTTTAAACCTACCTCAATCGGCTAGACTTTTCCCAGCGCGCAGGCAATAGGACACTTAAATGCTCCTGCAATACGTCCCTCACTAGCAGCTTGCTTTAGGCTTGAAGTTGAACCCATCTCTACCCTGTCTAGCAAAATAATCTGCCGTACAGGCTGGCATCTCCAATCATGGAAGGGCCAAGAGACTCGTCTGCAAAAAGCAATGGAGTAGACACATTTTCAAAGTTGAGGGGTGTTCTTAAGCTCTCTTATACAATACATATTTAATTTAACATACATTGCTAAATATGTGTAAAGAAATCTTACCGCTTTTTTGAGGCTTTCATAATGTGTTGCAGGAAGTTATTAGCGCTCATTTGCAGAATATTATACTTAATTTGATTTATTAGCTAAGCATTATCTGACCCCTGTAGGGCAATCGTAGCCAGAATGTGATTCCTAAGCTGTTGGTCAACTAAAACGCCCTTGATCCTCAGCCAACCATCAGCAGCTCCATTGTCATCTGCTATAGAAAATGGTGTTCTAATTAAGTTATTTAAAAGTGTTGACCAAAGCAACAACTGTGATCAGACTAGTGTGTGTGTATATATGTATATTATATATAATGTGTGTGTGTGTGTGTATATATGTATATTATATATAATGTGTGTGTTTTTTTCCTTAGCATGCATCCAGTTGTAAAAGTTGACCTCATTCCTTAACTCCTTACTCATAGTTAAGAGAGACACTCCTTTCTAGAGGATGATTTACAAGCTGATCTCATACTTCCCAGATCTGGCCATTTAAGTAATGGGCCTTCTTTAAACTCTCCCTGTTGGTGGGGAGAAAAACATACAATTACTTCCAAATGTGCGTGCATCATAACATATTCATGAAGCTCCAGCTGATTCCACAGTAATATGTAATGGGCTTGCATATTCACAAGTCAAACGCTGAGCACAGTGAGCTGCTCCGCACACGGTGTACTCCGTAACCTGCCTTCTGACGTCTTGTGAAGATGTGTTTATTGCTGATATTAATCCTTTAGGTCGCCCCTAGAACTTTGAATAAAGAACTCTGCCCTCACAGCCATTAAGCAGCACCGGGGTTTCCATGATCAGTCTCCCGTAACCAGTCTTTTCTAACTGTTTTGGAGGTTTTCAGCTTTTTAAAGTTTGAATGGTCTACAGAGAACTCAATGCACTTCTTATTGGTCATGTTGTTATGAATGTAGGGTTATAGAATTCAGATTATGAAGCAGATGAAACAACGTATGCCTAACGTGAATGGAAAGTACATGTTGGCTTTAATATGTGACTGATTACAGGGTGAATTTATTTGTAGTTTTTTTTTTTTTCTTTTTCACTTTATTGGTCTGTGTTTGATTTCTGATGATGTCTGCAAAGCTGTCATAAATCGTTTCCAAAGTTTGCATTTTTGGCAAACATCAAACGGGCTAAAAGGAAGTCCCTTGATGATCAGTAAAATGCAGCGGATGTGCACAAATGCTGGCTCCTAGGCTTCTGCTGAACTGAACAATTCTTGCAAAAAGAAATAAAATCTACATCTCCCTGAAATCTGATTTTATAAACAATAAAAATGTACTATCCCTTTTCCTGTTTATGGGCTGGTTCTGTGTTCTAACATCCCGGCATAGGAGATACTTTGCAGAGTAAGCACTATATTGTCTTTTCCAAGCTGAGATTAATAAATTCAGCTTTCTGTTCTGTTTTCTATTGTTGTGCTTCCATGATCTTACATGGTAACTAAGGGGTTTTATGCCAATCTAAGGGTAAGTGGACAGATTCCTATATCACGTGTACTGAAGTTTACTCCTTCATATTCTGATTTACAGGGCATCCCAGGTATCGGTATCTATGAAAAAGTGGACAGCGCTCAGATTTTAAAGAAATGATAATACCTGAAACTTGGAGTGTGTGTAATGTAAATGGGTTAAGTCGTATTAGTCCAGTAGACACTATGTAAAAAAAATCAGACTATTGCAGAGTATGCGGTGATACCTTTTATTTATTTAAAGAGAGGATAACTCTCGAAAGCTTGTCTTTTAAATATTATGTTAGTCCAATAAAAAAAGGTATCACCGCATACTCTGCAATACTCCTGATTTTTTGACATCGTGTGTATAAATATTACACACACATACATACTCCATGTGTATGTGTATATTTTGTGTTATACCATACAAATGAACTAAGAACAACCGTTAAATATTTCAGATTTATTGGCAGACAAATGGCAGGAAGTGACACATTCATGTAGCAATATTTTGCATATTCATAAAAAAGGATTAACCAAATAAACTTACTTCTGGGAAAAAAACGGATTATGGCCCTAGATGCAACGCATTTCAGTCCCGCTGCAAACCTTCCTCAGGCAGGCGTTTTAAATGCGTATTTAGCTGCTTGTTTAGCAACTTTCGTAAATTTGACGTAGATCTGGCTTACGTTCTGGTCAGGGCAAATTTGTTCCTGTAGTCTGCATAAATCCAGCAGGGTGCTGGGAGTTCAAGGGTGCCTCCAAGTTAGCACCGACCAAAGTTAAGTTAATATGTGTAGAACTCTGCACTCACTTTGCTTCAAGTATGTAATAAAGTTCCTGCTTACAGGAACAAACTACTTATGAAGATACAGGTCGAATAGAGATTACCGCGTTTTGTGCCCATACTGGAGCTTACTCGTTATAAGTACCTGCAAATTATACACAGCCCACTCATTAAGAACTTTCTATATGAGGATGGTGTTATGCTATGGGTCGCTGGATGGCTGAAGTGTAATATGTAATGTATCCTGCTGACATATTCACCAATATAGGAATATTACAATATGGCTTTTATAATTCAGCAGATCTGGGCTAAAGGAAAGTGAAACCTGGAGATATTGAATTTCTGGCTTCACTGAGGGTCCAGCTGGCCACACGCGTGTAAACATGCGGATTGTCAGCCAGCCGCTCAGTGTGTGTGACACCACACCATGACGCCTTGTGAAAATAGTGGTGTGCAGTGTTTTTGTGTTACTCTCATTCTCATGAGTCAAAAATAGGAATAATCTGGAAAAGGACCCACTGGTTCAGGGGTAGTTTCTAGGTATCTATACTAATACTCCTTATAGGCCCAGGGTGCAGTAAATGTAACATCTAACAACGGAGGCACTGTGTATGTCTCCAGCTGCTAGACAACATTCGCCATCATTCTGTGGCAGCATCTGGAGATTGAGAATGATGAGCCAGGTCCTGCATGAGTGTGATGCTTTTCTGAACGGACATAATCGTACACTTTTGAAGCTTCTTTTGTGTTTCTGCTTGGATATCATGAGTGCAGGAATAGTCTGCTCAGACCGTACTGTTCTGATTATTTCCAAAACTGTAATTGGTGAACAAACACATCTATTGTTCTGTGTGTGCAGCTCGGAGACCCCTCTATATTCCCCGCTGTCATCGTGGAGCACATTCCAAACGCAGATCTTCTGCACGGTTACTCGGGTTTAACATGCGTCAACGAGCCAAGTGACATGATTGCGGAAAACTCCTTGGATGTTGCTGAAGAGCAAATCATAGAAGATGATGACCTTACTCTCACAGGTAAGCTGTTTTAAAAGGTATTCTTCTTCTCTGGGATCCGGGAAGCCATCCATACGGAACCTGACATTGTTTTTAACAATGTTTACTTTTCCATTGGCTGTTGCCTATATTGCGGCGCAGTCTGCCCTAGCGGCTGTGTTCGGAGTTGAACCCTGCTAGCACCTGTCTGGCACGATGGCACGTTAGCTTGTTAAAACAGGTTTAAAGCACTAGACACTGAGGGGACATGGAAGATGTAATAGATGATCTTTAAAGCAATAGTTACGGCAAAAAAATGACTGTTCCTATAAGTCGCTTATTTTGGATTTGTTTTAGGGCTGTACTGGTAATGGTATCGGTTAATGTATATTTATTGCCGTTATTGATGATGATGTAACACAAGATAATCTTTATTATATGGCCTATCAATATCCACAGCTCTCGGTAACTGTTCCTAAATGCTTAAGAAAAGAATTACGGTACCTTTGGCAGAATATGGGTTTTAAACACACGTGTAATTTGTGTAGAGTGATGTAGAATACACCAGGCGTCTGTCATTTAGCTATTGTGGTAAAAATGTTTAAATCCAGTCTGTGATCCCACGCTCATCTGTGTTTACATATAAATATTTCCTGTGCAAAGAACACGTTTAGCCAAATGTCAAATTTGAGCCGATAGTGCCATCTAATGGTAAATGTTGGTTCCTACACTTGCAGCATCCCTGTCATCCCTATCACAGAGTGACGTAGAATGCACCCTAAAAACAGTGGCAAGAAATACTATAATATATGATAATTCGGCTCCAGGAAGGATTCTACACACAAGCTAATTTTTACACCCTTTTTATTGCATTTTAAGCAGCCATAAATGCCATTGCTGAATATTTTGTCCGAGGACGCCAGCTCTCATCAGCGCAGGAAACCGGTTTAGAGTCTGAAAGAGGGATCCTTGAATGATACGTAAATATGTGTCCGTTATATCTTTCAGTTGAAGCATCGTGTCAAAATGAAGATGAAACAATGGAAACGATTGAAGCCGCTGAGGCACTACTGAATATGGACTCTCCCAACCCTTTGCTGGACGAGAAGAGATTAGGTGAGTTTAGGATGTTTGATATCTGTGAGGCTGGCACCACATCACGGTGTTGGTCTGTGGTCTGTTAATATATATCAGTGTTTTCTTGTTCACATTATGAGGCCTGAATTGCTGTGCAATCATACACAGTCTTGTGTTTGGGGATACATTTGCATCCCCGTGATCAGCATTGGCTTTAGAAAACCCCGCTAATGGCCTTGCTGTTTTCTGAACTTATTTCAGTGTTCCTCACAAACACTGTTCTTTTCACCCAATATATATACTCTAAGAGATAGGTGGGTGGCCAGGTAATCCAGGGGGCCAACCAAGTATCCTATATGTGATGGCATCTCGCTATATTCTTGATCATAGAAAAAAACTTCCAAAAAAAAGAGTGTAGAAAGGCTGCTGATCTGAGCTTCTCTTTAGAGAAAAAGACACAATCTTATCTGTGTCTGTGATTACAGATTGGTCCATGGATTCGATGATGAGCACCATCCCGGCTGTAACGCTGGGAAACGTGGCATACATTCTGACATGCTGGCCCGGGAGTGTCAGTGTGTCTATTATGAAATCTTTTGGTTTATGTTTGACAAATCCCTCTTTTCAAATGTGACAGCCGGTCTGAGTAAATGACCCTATTTATTTGCATTAACACTATTTTATTTCCCTGTTTTAGCAAACATTTTCAGCACGTGTGAAGATGATCTGATTCTTACCCCGGTTACACATGTATCCGTCACTGTTGATGGAATACCAGAGGTGATGGAATTTCACCAGAATGTGTATGAAGAGCCCACCGAATCTCAGCTGAACGAGCAACCCAAGAAGAAAAAAGGTATAAACCTGTGAACTTTAAAGAGTGGCTATTTTCTCGGTGTCACACAGTCTAGCGTTAAATTACATTATATAGCACCAGCAGATTTCATAGCACTGTTACAATCAGCGTAATAATTTAAAATCACACACAATAACTAGCCGGTACAAAAGAGGAGGCACCGATCTTGCCAGTTTATGATCTAGTCAGTGGTTGGGGGGGGAAGTGAAACAGTAGGAGACGACGGCTTGGATGGGGATGAGCTGATAGGGTCCGGATGCTCTGTAGGGGATTTTGATCATTAAGATAGTCTGATTAGGATGATGACTGAGTGTGTTAGGAGGAAAGGTTGTACACTTCTGGAAAAAAGTGAGGTTTCAGAGAGCAGACAGAGATAACAAATGGGATTGTGATTTGTGGGGATGGAACACCTTCACCTGAGAGTGGTTAGTCGTGGTATGAGAAAAGGAGAGAATGGCTGAGCTAAGGTAGGGTGATGACAGAAGGGAAGGATAGATGTGCTCTGTGGAGGGGCTCTCAAGGGAAAGGAAGATGAAATATGTTTAAATGTTGGGCGGAAGAAAAGTAAAGACGTTTAAGGGTTCATAGTAAGGATTAGGGTGATTGGGGCAAGAGATTAGGTGGGTTATCTGCTGAGTGCACAGGGAGATGGTGTTACAGTTCCCTCCAATGTGTAACGCTTTTCTGTCCACTGGGGATGAGGCCACAGAAGCTACATTTCCAAGCAAGCTTGTTTCCAAGTGAGACCTAAGAATTTATGGGGCTGCCTCACAAGGGGTTGCAGTATGAGATGAGGGGTTCAGGGTGGATCAGATGCAATGGGATAGTCCTACCTGTAAGAGAGGGAGATGATTGAGATGAATATATATTGCAGTTGAGTAGTTGGATGTCTGGATAGTCCAGTGTAACGCTTATCTGTCCACTGATGAAGAGTCCGCTTGGGTTGAGGCCACTGCAGCTACATTTCCAAGCGCAGACTCCTTGGTTTGCTGTAGCATTATCAGCTCATAGCAATCTGAAGCACACAACATGGATGTAACTCTGATCAATGCTTTCTTTATTAAGTAAAACCCATGACCGTCAAATAAATCAAAAGTATGCTTTAATCCTGAATAGTAAATTTGCAGAATGATTGATATTATTAACTGACGAGCCTCCTCAGAGAATACTCAAGTTATGCTTCTTAGAAGTTTAATAGTTTTTGATAGCGCTCACATGAAAATTTCCAGGTTTGTTCACTGACTAGACCTAGTATAGCCCCCCCTGAGTTAAACGGAAAATTATGTTTAGTGGTCGTTAATCTCTTAAAACTCTTAAAATTGTTTGTATCTTAGACTTCACCTTAAAATGTTCATGTTTTATTTTAGGGAGAAAACCAAAAACACCTAGACCAGAATCTCCTACCACCACACCAAATATATCTGTGAAGAGGAAAAACAAAGATGGGAAAGGTAACTAATGTTCTTGGTTAGTCCTTGGTACAGTTGTGCTCTGAAAAGTTATGCAGTTATGGTTTTGCCTTACTAGTTGGGATGCATAGAGCACATCACCTATGTAGAAAATTCCACATTTGTCATAATTAAAATCATTGCCTAAAATGTTGTTGATAAAAGTGGAACTACCTTCTGCCATAGTTGATACATTAAAGAAAATTGGAACATGCATGGTTATACATAAGGTAATCCTGAATGTAACACAAGACCAAGGGCTGGTTAATCATTGGGTATTATGGCAGCCTCTCTGTAACATAACTGGGGAGCATCATGGCTGGATATGACATCCTATCCTGACAGTTAAGTGGTGGTGGAGTGTCTCGGGGCGGCACCCATCCAAGAAATTCCGCTGCTGTTAACGTTTTCTGTCTTTACAGCAATAATAGAGGGCATAAAAGGTGGCTTGAATGTTTCTTATATGCCTTCTGTTTCTATGTGGTACCAAGCATTAGTGCTGGTAAATGCAAATTTCAATCGCCCTTGGTTTTCTGCATCACGCTTTACGCAGTAAGGAATTATATAAGATTCGAGTAATTTTTTGTTTGTTTCCTCAGGGAATACGATTTACCTGTGGGAGTTCCTGCTGGCTTTGCTTCAGGATAAAGCTACATGTCCAAAGTACATCAAATGGACACAAAGAGAAAAGGGCATCTTCAAGCTAGTAGATTCCAAAGCCGTCTCTAAACTGTGGGGGAAGCATAAGAACAAGCCAGACATGAACTATGAGACCATGGGGAGAGCACTCAGGTATTCATCCTCAGTAAATATACATTCATTATGTTGTGTGTATTCGGTTAGCCTTTTATGGTCATTTTTAAATAATTACAATTAACGTTTATGCAGCACAAAATTTCAGTCGCCTATCTTTGGCAGTGGAGTATTCAAGTTATAGTGTGCTCAGTGCTTAGGAAAATGCACAATAACACAGTACAGAAATACAGTAGATTGATTGCAAACCTGCAACAAACACAGCCCTAATGCTGAAGAACTTGTGAATTGATTGAGCTCCATTTTTATATTTAGACTGTGGCAATCAAGTGGTTAAGGGGTGTATTTACTAAGTCAGGAGTCTGCAGGAGAGTTCAGCATGTCAGTTCCCAATATCATCTTGCTAAAACTGAACTCACTATCTTCCCTCCTTCCATCTCCACCCCACTACCTGAATTTTCTGTCACCATTAACAACACGACTATCTCTCCTACTAACCAGGCCTGATGCCTTGGGTCATCCTTGACTCAAACCTCTCCTTCATCCCTCACATTCAGTCCCTCGCCAGATCCTGCCGCTTACACCTAAAAAACATCTCTCGCATCCGCCCATTCCTCACCCAAGAATCCACAAAAACTCTGGTTCATTCACTTATTTACCATCTTGACTACTGCAACACTCTTCTGGTTAGTATTCTACTGCCCAGACTCTCTCCTCTACAGTCTGTCCTAAATTCTTTGAACACCGCTCCTCTTCTGCTTCCCCATTCTGTGAAATCCTCTACTGACTCCCTATTACCTTTAGCATTAAATTTAAAATCCTGGTGCTAACATATAAGGCCCTCCATGACACTGCTCCTCCATACATTTCTGCCCTCATAAACAAATACTCCCCTACTTGACATTCTTCCCATCGGCCAAAGCTCTGCTCCTCACTTACCACCTCTTCCTTTTCCCCGTCTACAAGATTTCACTTGTGCTGACACATATCTCTGGGACCTACTTCCACTAAACCTTCAGCTTTCACCCTCCCAACAAGAAACATCTCAAAACCCACTTCTTTAGAGAAGCCACACCATCTTATTTGCGTTAACTTCCCTGTGTTTGTCACCCTATTCCCTCAAGATTGTAAGCGAGCAGGGCTCACTCCACCCAGTGTATTGGTTTGTCAATTTTAGTCTTGTCATACACCTTGAAGTAGGGCTGACTTTTTAATTGTATGTAGAGTTTGGGTATTGGCAATTCCTAGTTAAGTAATTCTGTTTTTGTTGTAGGTACTACTACCAAAGAGGAATACTTGCTAAAGTAGAAGGACAGCGCCTTGTCTATCAGTTCAAAGAAATGCCAAAGGATCTCGTGTTTATCGATGAAGAGGACACAAGTTCCAGCACAGGATACTCCGGAAACCTGTCTTCTGATCCCTCCTTGCACTCTTCAGCTTCAACTCCCGGCCGGAACCAAACAAAAGCATCCAAAGGGCCTTCAAACACTGGGACAAGAGGTAGCTCAACCACTGTTCTAAAAAATGGAGCTTCAAGACCCTCGAAAACAAAGGAACCGGCGGAGCCTCCGCAGCAACAAGTGTCCTTGTTGCCATCAGAGTTATTGAGGACAGTGCAGACTGCCGAGTCACCTCAACCTTTCCCCACTCAGCTTTTCCGGACGTTGCATGTAATGCAGTCTGGGCAGACTGTTCCTGAGCAAGCTTTGACGTGTACCATTCAGAATGACACTCTGCCTCATGCACAGACCATAAGGTATGGATGTTACAGTATTTTAATTTTATGCCACAAAATGATATTCCATTTCGATTATTCCATAGTGTCACACTGCATCTGCTGACATTATTCATGAAGTAGTGGCTGCGTATGTGCATGCCACAGGCTAGGGTGCTAGGATTAGCAAGGGATGTGGTTTATTCCCACAGCATGATGCTTCACAGAAATATTATCTATTGGAAGGAGACGGGGTCGTCCGTATTATAGAGTTAAAAATGACATAAAATGTATATGATGGTTGTTTCCTCTAGAAATACCACAGTACTCAAGGCAAATGAATATATCCATGTGTTTCCCTACACTGTTTGCAATGGCCCATGGAAGATGTTACTAATAAGTAACCATGATGGGTTTCTGATTCCAGTCTGCATAAAGCCTTGTATTTGTAAAGACTGAATCTGAATTAGACCCGGTTAAAAACGTTCTCTCATATCTGAAAAACGCTCCCCACCCCCATTATGTTATATTTACATTGCACGACTGTCTGTGATGTCAAACAGCTTCTGCCTTTTTTCAAAATCACCTTTGTTTCTGTGAAGGGCAAAATAGTCCCATTTCCTAGGAAACACCAATAAGAACAAATATTCACTCCGCTTTTGTTACAGCGTGTATATATGTGTGTGTGTGTGTGTATATATATATATATATATATATATATATATCTCTCTATATATATCTCTATATATATATATATATATATATATCTCTATATATATATATATATATATATTGTAACTATGCTTTGCAAAGCAGTACTCCCTGAGCTAAAATAAACTGATATCAACATTGAAGGGGTATGCTTTCATATGAGAATGATGTAATCTGTGATAACCATAATGTGATTGTCTTAAATGAAATCCTTGCTTCCCCTTTGCTTTAGTGTTACTTTGATTTCAGGATACATAAATTAAAACATGTCTGTCGCTTGGTTTACATTTGCTTCTTAACTACACAGGGCTTATACTGAAGGTATATGTTGTGATGATAAATCAACTCGGGCAAATGCTTTAAGAGCTGATCCTTTAGACCTGGCATAGTGCCATTTCGTGTAAATTCCTTAAGGTTGCGTTCACATCTTGATGGAATTCTCATGAGACGCAGCAACGCTGTATCGCAAGATCTGAACTGTATGGTGGCAGGTTACCTCTGAATGAGGTGTGACCTCGCCCTGCGCGGGTGTGACCTTGCATGTAGCTGCTCAAAAAGACCTTTATGAAAGGGAATTTATAGAGGGATCCCAATGGATCATGGATTTAGCCCAGTGGATCAGAAAATTATCAGAACACTTTAATCTGAATGTAATTTGTCATCTCTCTATCCTATATCTTTGCAGGACTATTCAACCTCCAGGACAAGTGCCCGTAGTGGTTTCACCTGGGAACCAGCAGCTTCACACTGTGACACTCCAAACCGTGCCCCTCACCACAGTCATAACAAGCACAGACCCAGCAACAGGGGCAGGGTCACAGAAATTTATACTTCAAGCCATTCCTTCAACCCAGCCCATGACAGTGCTCAAAGAGAACATGGTGCTACAGCCTTCAAAATCAGGATCACCACCACCCCCCATTGTCCTGAGCTCAAACCAGGTTCAGCAGGTTTTCAACAGCAATGGTCAGAGCCTTTGCAATGGAACAGTTAGTATGCCTTCATCGCCCACCTTCAGTGTGAGCTCTCCAGTAATGACCTTCTCGCCCAGCACATCGACACTTGTCACCCAACCTGCAAACACTGTTATTACATCTGTTATCAAGTCACCGGAGTCCAGACAGACACTTGTTCCTGCATCTTCAAACCCTGGAGGAGCAGAGAGCGCATCAGAAACTGCCGACCACGCAGAGCAGAACTTCCAGTCATGTGTGTTGGTGGTAGCCAGTCCCAATGGATTTCCCTCACAGCTGGAAATAAAACAGGAAAACGAACAGTGGGCATTTGACTCAAATTAACCAAACATGAATATTTCATTTTTATTTTTTCTCTCAAATGTGATGGGCTCTTCCTGAATAATGTAATAAAAAAAAAAATCTAAGAAATCTATTTTTATTTTCAACTCCCCCTTATATGCTGGCAGTAAAAAGTTTAATTAAATCTCAGTGAGTTTTGATTTTAAGTTGTTTTTGTATCTTGTTTATGGAATTACAATCAGGAACAAGTCTGAATTCCAGTTTGTGTACCATTGTGTCTCAGATTCCCCTTACCGTGAAGGAACATGCCCTTTCTGCTATGAAGATATCATTTTTTTCTGTTTCTGATGGAACTATTTTTCTACAAGTCTGTGATCTTTTAACCTATTCATCTAAGCAGTTATTTTTGTACATCCTATTTTGTTTTCTTGTAAATAATTTACACCAACCCAACTATGCTTTTAAGATAGAGAGATTAATTATCCGTTACAGCAACATGGCTACAACAAAATAGCTTATCGCTTAAAAGTATCAAATGAAAGCAAAAAATATCTTTAAACCAAATACAACTTTTTTTTTTTGTTTCTGCACTGTTCTAAAGGCATTTTTGTATTTTTCTACCCCTTTCATTCCTAATTCTGGATTTATCTATAAAACACCAATCAACCTCTCTAGATCTTTAGCAATAACTAATGTGCCTTGGTTTAAACTATGCATTAAAATATGCCTTGTGAAAGTAATGTACTGGTATTGTACGAGGATTTTTCTTTTTTACTTGTAAATTATGTATATTATGTACGCCATGAAAATTGCAAAAAATGTGCTTATTACAATTAATTTCTATTTCTCTAAATAGATTTCAAAAAAATCAATTTTTATACACTCAAAAAATGTGTAGAATTCAAATGCTATATGTATTGATAGAGATGGAATTTGTATTTAAAGAAAATCTAAACATCGTTGAACTTGGTTTTGTATTTTTAATTGGTTTCTTAAAAAAGAATTAAACCATGTGAGCAAAAAGATATATATTCCTAAAGTCAACATATTTTAATGTATGCACTATATATTAGAGAAATAATGGTCCAGACACAAAACTTACAGAAAAAAATAAAAAAGATCAAATGTGACCTGCTCCCTTCTCACCAGCCACCAGGCGGTTCCTGGCAAACCATAAGCCATCCTTTACACAGCAGAGGTGCCCTCTGTGTTCGTTCCTGGAAAAAGGCTGTAAAGTACAGAGTGGTAGGATGCTAGGCTGCTCGGAGATGCTCTCAACAGTGTCCTTGGCTGTGATGTTCTGTGATGAGTAACACGTGGTGACCGCAGATCTGGTTTAACTCCCAGCAGTTGGGTTCCTTACAATGTTACCCATGTCTAAGTAGAACCAGAGCATAGTCCAATAAGGGATGGCGGTGTCCCACTTTTCCCACTTGAGTTGCCTCCACTGGGGCAGTCGGAAGAAGCGAGACATGCAGTTTCCGGAGTCTTTCACTACCTTTCTTGAGTCCTTGTTGCATACAAAGTGGGCTGTCAGCATTGTAGAGATGTCAGGAACACCTTTGTATCCCTTGCAAGGTATATCACTGCATACTTCGCTTGGTAGACATTGACCAGCAAGAGATAGGCTTGTGGTTAACCGTTCTCTCTGTCACTCAGGCCTCAAATCTTCCTCTGAGAGGGATATGCAGACCCTCCTTGCTGTTTAGGGATTTTTTTCAGTTCAGGTATAGTACCAATAGACTGCTGCAAGGCAGATGTGGTGCCCATACTTAAAAAGGGAGATGAAAAATTGCAACTACTACGGGCCAGTGAGCTTGACATCTGTAGTGGGGAAACTATTTGAAGGGTAGCTACATGCATACACTCACGAATTGAATCAGAACATTCTTGAATCAGAATATAATTGGTAGAAGTCAGCAAGGTTTTGTGAAAGTTGGTCTTGTCAAACCAATTTAATAGCATTCTATAAAGAAGTTATTAAAATAATAGATCTAGGAGTGGCAGTAGATGTGGTCTACTAAAAGATAGAATGCAAGTTGTTGTTGTAGATGTTAAATTCTCAGACCAGACCCAGGATTTAAGTGGAGTACCTTGGCAGTGTGCGCAGGGTTGGTTTTTTTTTATTATTATTTGTTTATTAATCTCCCATGTTGAATTGCGAGTCATGTCTCGAGTGTGTTTGTTGATGGGATTAGGGTAATAAAGTCTAACCTTCTCTGCAGGAGGGTTTAGACAGAGTGGGGAACTTGGCAGGCAAGTAGCAAATGAAGTTCAATACAAAGAAATGTAAAGTTATGCTTTATGGGAAAATAATAAAAATACATTATAGTTTACATGGTATCTCCCTGGGAAAAAACTACTACGGAGAAGGATTTAGGAATTATCGTGAACAATATTGCAACGGTGCAAAATGTCAGTCGGTCAGCAGCTGCAAAGGCCAATAAGATAGTGACATGTATAAAATGGGGTGTTGGTTCACAAAAAGATGATATCATCTTGCCTCTTTACAAGTCAATGGTAAGACTTCACCTTGAATATGTGGTGATATTCTTGGCACCGGCCCTTAAAAAGGACATTATGGAACTAGCGAAGCAGGGCCAGCCCTACCTATAGGCAAGAGCGCAGATCTACATGGGGTGCCTTCTCTGCAGTAGACTGGACTGCCTGTTGCTGGGGGAGCAGGGCCAGCAGTGGCAGTCCAGTCTGACTCTGTTTTACAACTCCCTTGAGGTGCCAACGATTGATGCTGAGTGACAGAATATGACACCATATCCTGCTGGTTAAGAGTGAAGCTGCATGCACCACTACATTATATTTGTCTATTCTGACACTGTTACTAGTTTGGGCCTAAAGGGTATAGAATGAATAAAGTGTGTGTGAGAGACAGACTGAGAGGATGCCGCTGTGGGTGCAATCTGTGTGCTAGGTAAATCCCATGTAGGTGCAATCTAGGTGCTGGGGTAAGTCCTATGTGTTCAACCTGTGATCTGTGCCTGCAAGGCTGGGTTTGTATGTTACTCAGTTGCTGTATATCTGCAATGCTATGTTTCCGTGTGTTTATTTACGCTATACCTGTAAATACAGGGTTTGAATGTCTTATTCAGTTGATCTATAACTGCAATGTTGTGTTTCCATGTGTTGTTAATTTGATCTATACCTGAACTACATGAGAGAAGAAAAGAAAGGTGTAGCACGGTGAAGAAAGGGACAAAGGGACTCTGGGAGTTAGATGTTCAGTTGTATGTTCCATCATATGTCCCACCATATGTCCCACCCTGTCAGTGGTTGCTGCACCCTAACATGGGTGAGAAAGAGGGGTGTCCTTCTAAATGAGCAGCAGCTTTTTTATGTATATAAGACCTCCAGGCTCTAGCTTTTCCAACGGAGGAGTACTGGAGATTTAGGGGTTGTCAACACAGGTGGGGCGGGTCATGTGTAGGTGATGCACTCACATGACTTCGCCCCAAGGGTAGGATACTAGGGACAGAGCCAAGGAGCCAGAAAAATGAGGTTATACCTATGGTAACAAAATCCTTGCACCAGCCCTGAAAGGAGGATTACAGGTAAGAGCTCGACAGAGACCTGTTCATTAACAGAAATGTGCAAAGAACCAGAGTGAAGATTTCATAGACCACAAAAGAAGAGATTCATTACAGTAGGGCAAATAAAGGTATGGAATTCACTGCCAAGAGAGCTGGTGCTCTCAAATAGAATAGATGCCTTCAAAATGGATCTGGATATATATATATATTTTTTTCTTCTTCTTCATAGAAAAGTAGAACATACAGGGTCATAAATGATAGAATAAACTTTAATAGTTTAGAGCTTATTGATCCAAGAAGAAAGCTGAATGTCTTTTACAGTCAAGAAGCAATATTTCCAGCAAAAAGTGGCAAGATGAGAATTGACAGGCTAAGACAAACCGATAAATTACGTGGAGAGAGCCCTGCTCGCAAGCTTACAATCTTGAGGGAATGGGGAAACAAACATAAGGCACAGAGATAGGGCGAGAGGTAGTGTGGTGGTTGTATCAGTGACAAGGAAGTTCTAGCAGCTAGGATGGTATGCTTCTCTGAAGAAGTGAGTTTTGAGATGTTTCTTGAATGTTGGGGGGGCAGTTGGTAATATAGGTGGAGATGGAAAGAGGTCTTTTTCCAACCCAAATTACTGTGTTACTATGTAATGATAAAAAAGTTTTTGCTGTTATTTTATTTTTACTCCTAAAGATATCAAATCATTAGTCTTTTTATTTCCAGCTTCAGTTTAGACAGCATAAATCAGCTAGAGATGCTAGAGAAACAATTCTAGGTATTCGTATGCTAATCACAGTTCTTGAATCTTGGCCACTGGTGAGTAGACATCTAATTTCATCCTGTAGGCGAAGCAGCAATGTTAATGCCAATGCGACTGCCAGATACCCTTTGCTTCTGTGCCATTTGGTGCTGTGGGGTGGAGCATGGGGCCCCTAATGGCTTTATTCTCCAATTTTTTACTGCTTCACATATTGACTGTGCCCATATTAGCTAATGCACAGAAAATCCATGCGTCCTGTAACAGTCATTACTCCAAAACAGAATTTCTAGAGCAGCCAGCAGTCTGTACATCAGATAACAAATGGACAAATGTCTGCGTTAAACAATCCAGTTCTTTAATTTTACATGAAAACCTTTGATTTACAGAGTAATAAACATGAATTCCAAATGTAATCCATGATTGCAGAGATTTTGAGTAGGATTCCTATTTTAATACTCACCTGTGTACAATATCCATGTATAATGTTATACTGAATTTTCTAGGTAATAGTTAAGTATTTGTGTTTAATACGCACTTCAGATATAACTCCAGGTTCGCAAGTTATTTCTACGATCTCAAACATTTACATGGGCTCACACTCACATATACTGACACTTAGACATGTAGACACTCACACATAAAAACTCACCTCACACACATCTACATTTAGGACCCCCTACTTTTGTGGGTTCAGCAGCTGGTGAAGGGTCTGTTCTCGTGGTGCGGAAAAGGAAATCATGTTCCGGGGCTCAGACTCGGCATGCAGGGACTGAAGGAACGCTGATGGCAGTGGCGTCGCTACAGGGGGGCAATTGCCCCCCCTAGGTTATTCCTTGCCCCCCTGTTGCCCCCCCCCGCCAAATTTGTAACCACCCAGGACAGTCCTTGACTGCTAACGACGGCATGGTGCCGTCGCTAGCAGTCCCAGTCAGGTGCTAACAACGGCACCATGCCGTCACTAGCACTATCTTACCTTGATGGAGGTCTCTGGACCTCCATCACCACCTACCCCGGCGATCTGCCCCTCACACTGAAGGGCATCACCGGGGCCACCCGATCTGCCCGGTGACGTCTCGCGCAATGACGTCACCGCGCAACTTTATTAACAACTGACAATTGTCAGTTAAAGAGGTATGGGGCATGCTGCTTAGATGCCTGTATCTCAGGCATCTAAGCAGCTACATACCCCCAACATATACCATACTCACCTTTCCAATGCTATATAGATTGTAAAAAAAGAATAAAAAATATTAAGTTAAAAAAAATAAAAATGTAAAAAAAATGATTTGGGGGTCTCTAAAGGCAGATAAAAAAAGATCAAAATTGCCTAGAGACCCCCAAATTAAATTATTTAAACATAAAGTAGTTTAACTTTAAAAAAAAAAAAAAAGTTTAAGTATTCTAGCTAAATGATCACTGTGGTAGCCAATGTTACCACAGCGATCATATAGCTATAAAAAGTCACATTCCCTTTTTAAAAATGGCCGATACTAATTTTTAATCCTATGATCCCTTTGATCATGGGGTTAAATTAAGCCAACGGTAGAGGGAGGCAATTTTTGAAATCCTGATGAACTGCAAATATTATTAAAATCAGCCATTTAGCCTGTGCGGTACGTGAGTAACCATCTCATCCCTGGAGCGCCTTGCATTTTTACTGCAAAACTTATTTTTGCTGTAAAAGTGATTTTTTCTTCTCCCTTTACCATCATTTCTTTGGGATTGTAAGGGGAAAGAATGGTGTGTGTGCTTCTGTGAGTGAATGGAGATATGAAAGGCGTGTGAATGGTCAGTAATTAGGGTTGAAGCCTTGACGTGGCATTACTACTCATGTAGGAAGTTAAATTATGGCACAAAAAGTACACATTTGCAAAAACGACATCCCTTGGCACATCAAATGAGGGGCTGCATGTGTTTCTAGTACAAACCTGGAGTGCTCAAGACACAAATGAACATGTCGCTATGGTTAGAAAAAACATATTTTCAAGCCAAAGCGACATATTCCATCATTATTTGTGCACTCAACTTTTGTCCTAGAAATACATGTAGCCCCTCATTTGAAGCTCCAAGGGGTGTAGTTTCTTAAAATGGATGAATTGTCTGAATGAGGGAGAGCATGAGTTAATATGTGGATGATTTGTCTGAATGAGGGAGAGCATGAGTTAATATGTGGATGATTTGTCTGAATGAGGGAGAGCATGAGTTAATGTGATTGTGTGTATCATAGATGTATAATTGTGGAAGGGCAAAGATGGCACTAGCAGGATGTTTGAGCCTTGGGGAACAGGATGGCACAGGCAGGGTGTATATGGGACAAAGATGGCAAATCTTATGTGTGTTATCTGGGTGCTGGCCAGGTTCTATGTGGGCAGCGTGGTTGGGGTGTGCAACCTGTGGTCTATGCCTGTAATTTAGGGGGTTTTAAATATACCTTTAATGCCGTGTTTTTATGTGAATTCCAATTGATCTGTACCTGCAAAGCTGGGTTTATGTGTTCTTCTGTAGATCCATATCTGCTATGCTATGTTTCCATACATTATTTATGTATACCTGCAAATACAGGGTTTGTATGTCTTGTTCAGTTGATTAATACCTGCAATGCTGTTTCCATGTATTTATTTGATCTATACCTGCAATGCTACGTTTCATATATTATTATTGTATACCTGCAAATACAGGATTTGTATGTCTGATTCTGTTTATTTGATATATACCTTCAGTGCTGAGATCACAAGTGAATTTCAATTGATCTATACATGCAAAGCTGGGTTTGTGTGTTAATCTATACCTGCTATCAGCAGCAGGGTCTAATATTTATATATATATTTATATATATATATATCGGCAGCAGGGACTAATATTAGGCCCTGAAATCATTTAGTGCAAAAGTTAAGGCATTGTGTTGTTTAAAGGATTTCAAGGATTAGTCGTACTAAATTGTGGCTTCAGGCTTCCCATGTTGAATGATCAAGTATTGTATTGTCCAATAACAAAAGTATCATTCCATAGCACATTACTTTTGGCAATATATATACATGTGTGTGTGTGTGTTTATTCAGTGGTATGATTTAATGGTGGAAATTATTAATGCCCCCCCAGTTTCACTGTGGTATCTTGTGTGCCCCCCCTATATATTGTTTCTAGAGTCGCCACTGGCTGATGGAGAGGGCTTTGTCTGGAAACTGTGCTCACCACGATAGGAGACTGACTGGTTTTCTTATAGCAGGAATCATGAGTAGACCAGATGCGATTTTTGTGTATCCATCATCAAGTCATGTTTCTATATTGGTTAGGGACATTGCCTAACATGCTGCCTGTATCTTGAAACAGATAGCCTGTGGCACAAATGGGTATGCAGAATGGTGATAGGGAAAGGGAGGTATTAACACAGGGGAGGATGGGCACTGGGTGGATTTGGTACAGAGGGGATGGGCAGTAGGGAGAGTGGTGGCAGAGGGGTATAGACACTGGCGTTAGGAGAAGATAGAGGGGTAAGGACCCTATGGTAAGAAAGTAGAGGAGGATGGAGGCAGAAGAGTATGCACACTGAAGTGGGGAGGGAGATGGACACTGAAGAGAGGCAGGTTAGTATAGAGAGATACGGACATTAAAGTGGGGAGGGAAATTGACACTGAATAGAGGAGGGGCAGAGGGGTAGGAGATCCCCTGCCTGCATTGTATACCCTTAATTCATTGTCAAAGTGGATTGAAATAGTGGACATACAGAGGGGTATGGACACTGTAAAGGAGTGACAAGGACACTGGGGCAGGGCAGAAAAATATTCTGGGAAACAGAAGTGGCCTCAGAACATAAGCAGGGTGGCTACCAGGGCCAGACTGGAGATGGTGGGGCGGTCGTGACACTTTAAGACAGCCTGGTGACATCATTACAGCCAAAGGCTGGTTATGAGCAACCCTTTGCTGTTTTTTTAGCTGGTGCTCCAGATAAGTGTGTGCACTCTCCGCCACCAGCCCGCCAGACATTTGCCTGGTGTGTGCCTGGCTGCGATGCTGATGGGGGTATCAGGCATGTATACATCCGTACTGATGGCGTGAACTCCATAGGCAGTGAATTCCACATCTTTATTGTTCTTACTGTAATGAACCCGTTTTGCTATTTCATAGAAAATGTCTTTCTTCAAGTCTAAATGGATGACCTTCTCTTCTTTGAAAGCTATTTCTATAACTAAATAGGCCATTCAAAAGTGTAACTTTATACTTTACACAATTTAGTTTCTAAGCACATTATTGTGACTTCTAATGCTGCAGAGCAGTCATACCCAGCAAACATTCCGAGACCAAAGCAATTTAATTGTATTTTCGTAATTAATAGTATTAACATGCTTTTTAGTTCCAGTTCCCCCAATCCTAATCACCTCCATATACTGGATGTATTTACACATTTACAGTATATATGGTTCCCTATGCTGTGTTTCTTTCCCTCCATCTCCGGAGGTGTCGCTGTTGTGCAGTGCTGCCGCTCTGCACATCTTCCTCCGTCTCGCTGGTCGCTGTAGTAAGTGCCCGGCTAGTCCAGAACTTTCCTGGCGGAACACGGTCTGTTGTACCAGAAGCTTTCCTGTGTTTACAGCCGCGGTGACCCCGGATACGGGCTGACAGACGGCTTGCGGGGCTAACGGCAAGTAAGTTCGGGCTTTACTCGTCTCACGTACACGCTGCCTGCGCTTTTATCTTTCTGGCATTTTAAATATATAATCGTTATATACGTTTAACGCCGCGCCTCGTAGGAAGAATAGCCACTTTTCACAGTAACATAAGGCTACTGTGCTTAATGCTCATATAATAGCGATATGTTAATGGTGCTCTGCTAGTAATGTTCTGTTCTGTTAATATTATTAGTAATATTTAAATTAAGTGCTTTTCAGGTTGGCACAGGTGTCTGTGAGGTGAGAGCTACGTATTATATTAAACATTATTTATAGCACTGCCATATTCTGTAGTGCTGTACAAAGCATATAAGATTATGAAGATTTTTGGTAATGCCTAACTTTTTAAATGATCCATTGTTATTTTTTTTGTAAATAGACTCCATAGTTTGTTTTGAACTCACATTACCCTAACTTCTTGTAATATTTTAATTGGCAGTTTCTTGATAAGATGATGTCGCCGCTTCCTCAGTGTAGCTGTTCCTGTCACAAAACTAAATTTTAATTACTACCACGTTTTGGCATTTTTTTTGCCGCTATGCATCATCAAATAAAGCAGTCCGAACCAAAACCGATATGTACTACATGAAAACTGCGATGACGTAACATTACTCTTTTTATGTCTATTGTCCAGTTACAGTGCTGTGATCACACGTGATATACCGGGCACCATGACAGAGGCGTCCTCCTGTACACTGTGAGTATCTCTTTCCTTGTCTATTCGAGTAGCTGATTTCATAGCTGAGTGATCTGTTTAAAGGGACACTCCAGCCATCCTAGTCAATGCTTACAATAGTCATGTGGTCCATTTTTACAAATGCATGGGGGGGGGGGGGATTCCCATATGGATTTTCCCCTGTCCCCACCTCTAGATGAATGCATCCTCCTGCACGTTTAGACCCAAGTGCACGTTTGTGAGGTTTTCCCATTGATTGGCTGCTTAAGCTGTCCAATAGTGACTTGATACTCCCATTGATTTCATGAGAAGTACTTTACTGCCACTGATTGGTGGCAAGCAATGTCGGTCGGATCATGGTGGGAGAAAGAAGATTTTGCACTATGGCTGCAAATATGACTGTCTCTTCAGATTTTATTTTGGTCTCCCTTGCAAATGCGTGAAGGGGTTCTGCAGGATCCTCCATGTGTGTTTGCCTCTTTCTCCACCCCACAGCTTCTTAGTTTGCGGTGGATCCCCTTTCCTCACTGCATAGACGGTTCCAGCGGTGGCTTGTACATGAGTTTCATGCAGTCTAAATGAGACCCTGTATGCTCAAAAAGCACTTCTGTTCACTAAAATATGAGCACCTTCTGCTGATTTGGTCGTTCAAGCAACCAGCAGTGGCAAGATAAACAGGACAACAAAGGGAGACGTACGCCGTACCAACTCCTAAAAGTAAATACATGATATCGGTGCTGGTTGAAGAATGGATATTAACGCACCTACAAAATACATTAATATGCGTTCTTTATTGGTGGGACTGCTTGTTATACCGGAGTGTCCCTGAAACCCAGCCTTCTAGTATGTGAGTTAATAATAGGTTTAAACACAAAAATTACAAAAATCTTTCAGAAGCTTTTTCTGGATGCCCCCATTTAAAGTATTGCTTCTTATAGGGCTGCAGTGGCTGAAATACAACAATGCCGTGTGTGCTTTTATATATGTCCCCATGGAATGACAATGCCAGTTGATCCTAAAGGCATATTGCATCTACAGATAAGGAGAGTTTATTTTGTTTTGAATACGTTTCTCTGCCGCCACTCTTGCTGATCTACAGTTTTGGAAATATGTGTAAAGTCCTTTAATAGAAAGCCAGAAGTTGCAGCCATCTTCATGTGGTATCAATTGATGTATAGAAGGTGTTGGTTTATTTTATTAGGTTGAGTATCCCTTATCCGAAATGCTTGCCCCCCTGAGAACAAAAATCTGATTTTTGATCTTCTCGAATAAGGGATACTTAGCCTGTGGCATTTTTAAATGTTTTTCTTTATTATTATACAATTTGATTCTAAAGATTGAGAAGGGGTTTAGTGGTTAAACCCTGCTGATTGGGCCTCCCATTAGGGGCTATTGTGATAAGTTTTTAGCTATTATAGAATAATCACTTTTTATACACATCATCAAATGTATTGGGAACTGAGAATTTAGAGGGGTTGTGGTCCAATTCATCGCGTTAAAATAAAATCTGACCTTGCTGCTCATTTGCACAATGAATTGATATCTAGACATTATTTTCCTGTAAGTTAGTGGAATTTATCTGGCGGATACCTAAAGGCAGTGTTTAGTAAAGTTGTAAATACCAATGTAGGTAAACGTGTTTTGTTGGTGTCTCATTGATCCATATCACTAGACTTTATTTGTTAATTTGTGTTGTTTGTGTCCCTCCAGACCTTTTCGTGACAATGACATTGTTACAGATCCACAGAAATCTCTGGAGGTCAGTACAATTATTACATTGATTTAAGCATTCCGTCATTGTATTAAATGTTTATAACTAAAAAAAAAAAAAAAAGCATGCTGAAAAACGACAAATGGTAACGAAAGCTGTATTTATATGTATATGATATATTTAATATGTATTATAAATACAGCCTTGTGGTGAATATATGGTGTATGGTCTTAGAAAGTACTCCGGATTCCCTTAAAGAAAACTATCATTCAAATGATACACTGCCCTCCCCGCAGATGACCCCATTAACCATAACTTGCCCTAAATTAACCCTAAACATCCCATTAACCATAACTGCCCCTAAATTAACCCCCACCTTCCCTAACTTTCAGCAGCCCAAATATTAATATTTACACTGCTGTCCTTGAAAGTTTAAATAACCAGATATTTTTCTATGTTTGCCGAGTAAGACTTTATCTGATGAAGACTCCATTGTTTTCTGAGTGAACTAACATGTTCCTGCTTCTGTGGAGCTTTAACACAGACGTCGTCTGGGGGAATCTATAGAGATGTTAAGCACTTAAACCATGGATTTCTATTATTTATCATATACTAAGCCACACATTATTTTACGACCAGGAGGACATGCTTATCTTGAAACAGAATATTACTAAAGAAGCAAAGATTTTGAGATTTTTGAAAACAAATTTATTTTTCTGTGAACTGGTTTTTGCTGGCTCTGGGATACAGGAGGAGGTGGCTCTCCTTATCGGAGCAAATCATGAAGCAGATCAGTCTCAGTCCGCAGGAGGCCTTCCTGTAACGGTTCCTGCACCGTGATGCCAGGGTACAGCGGTTTGTCTTGTACCGGCGGGATGCCAGGGTACAGCGGTTTGTCTTGTACCGGCGCAATGCCAGGGTACAGCGGTTTGTCTTGTACCGGCGCAATGCCAGGGTACAGCGGTTTGTCTTGTACCGGCGCAATGCCAGGGTACAGCGGTTTGTCTTGTACCGGCGCAATGCCAGGGTACAGCGGTTTGTCTTGTACCGGCGCAATGCCAGGGTACAGCGGTTTGTCTTGTACCGGCGCAATGCCAGGGTACAGCGGTTTGTCTTGTACCGGCGCAGTGCCAGGGTACAGCGGTTTGTCTTGTACCGGCGCAATGCCAGGGTACAGCGGTTTGTCTTGTTGTACCGGCGCAATGCCAGGGTACAGTGTGTTAGTCTTGTTGTACCGGCGCGATGCCAGGGTACAGCAATTTGTCTTGTTGTACCGGCGGAATGCCAGGGTACAGCAGTTTGTCTTGTTGTACCGGGGGAATGCTAGGGTACAGCAGTTGGTCTTGTTGTACCGGCGGGATGCCAGGGTACAGCAGTTGGTCTTGTGGTACCGGCGGGATGCCAGGGTACAGCAGTTGGTCTTGTGGTACCGGCGGGATGCCAGGGTACAGCAGTTGGTCTTGTGGTACCGGCAGGATGCCAGGGTACAGCAGTTGGTCTTGTGGTACCGGCGGGATGCCAGGGTACAGCAGTTGGTCTTGGGGTACCGGCGGGATGCCAGGGTACAGCAGTTGGTCTTGCTGTAGCAGCGGGATAGAAGGTAGTATGTTCTCCCACAAGTTGAAAGCAGACATACTGCGTGGTTCCTGCCGAGAAGATGTTGAATTGTTCCATTGTGCACCCGTGAAGGAAAACCCATGGAACAATTTCTGATCTTCAGTGTTAATGGGGGTCCCCAGGTCCTCAGGAGGTAAAAACCCTTTCTCCGGTCTCAATGCCAGCATCAAGCTCTCCGGAGATGGTGGGAGGAAGAAGAATGGAGGAGCTGCTCTTCCCGCCTCAAGGTCTCCCCAATCAATAAACTGAAAGAAGGGATGGAAGTGGATGGTGGCAGCTTCTTTCAGCCTCTTGGAGGGTTTCTTGCACAGCATCTTCTTTATGAGGTCTTTGGTCTCAGGGCTTAGATGGTCAGGGTACAGCGGTGTGTCCTTGATGACTGATCTGGCCACCTCTTTAATGTCTGTCCCGCCGTAGAATGGTATGTCTCCCGTGGCCATCTCATACAATATAACCCCGTAGGCCCACCAGTCTATAGAGGCATTATACCTCTTACCTTGGTGCATTTCCGGGGCTATGTATCCCAGGGTCCCAGCCAAACCATGAGCCATCTGCTCTCCGAACATGTTCTCCACAGCCAGACCAAAATCTGCTATCTTAAGATGACCCTCGTTGTCCAACAGCACATTCTCTGGCTTCAAATCCCGATGGACGATGCCCTTGCTATGGAGATACTGCAAACCACAGACTAGTTCAGCAGCGAAGAACGTGGTGATGTTGGGGTCAAGTCTGCCAAAAGTAGCAAGAAGCTTATCCAGGTCTCCTCCATTTAGGAACTGCATGGCGAAGAACAGGGAGTCCTCTGTCTGGAAAGCGGCATGCATGTGGGTCAGGAATGGGCTCCCCACTGCCGCTTCCAACACGCGCCTCTCCACCATAATGCTGCTCCTGTCCTCAAGAAGTTTCTTCTTCTTGATCATTTTAACGGCCAAGAACTTTTTGCTGATGGTGTCAGTAGCCAGCATGACTTTGCCGAAGCCGCCTTTTCCTAACAGGCCATGGAACAGAAGGCGTTTCAAAGGAATGTCCGATTTAGATGGTTGGGAACCGGCCTCATCTCTCCTCTTCTTCGTATCGCCATGTCCCTCCATTTTGTCTCGTTTACGCTTTCTGTCCCTGCCTTTACTTTCTTTCCTCACCTTCTTGGCCTGGTCCTTCACCTGCTTCTTGCTCTCCTTTCGTTTTCTTTTCCTCTCACAGTCCACATTTGCGCATGATGTCCCAGCGCCCTGTCCTAGGTCTTTACTATTGTTTTCTGTGGCCTGTTTTAGCATCTCTGGGTTACCTCCAAGGGGCATTTGGCTTACAGGGGGAAGTTGGTCCCACTCCATCAGCCATAGGTCTTTCTCAGCCCCGTGGTTACCCTTTCTCTGTAGCTCCACCGCTTCTTCTCTCCTTTTCTTATCAGTTTTCTCCATTGAAGTCTTTTTAAACTTATTTTTTGTGCGTTTCATATTTTTGCTGCTCAATGAAACAACAAAACTTCAACACAAAATTTCAGGGATTGAGAAAGCTGACTTAATCCTCTAAAGGTTTGAGAGTAATGGCAACGTTGTAAAGCACTGCCTGAATACATGGAATCCTTCTGTTACATTATCAGTTGTGATGTCATGTGTCTGCGAGTGAATGTGCTGGGCATCCAAGTATGTTTTGTTATACAGTATATATGAATATTTATTCTTTTTTCACTATTGTCATTTATAAAATCCCAAATATTATAAATCTTCATACAGTGACTGTTCAGGTATGACTATATACAGTAATATACCCCCCGGCGCTGCATACAGGAATATACCCCCCGGGGCTGCATACAGTAATATACACCCCCCCGCGCTGCATACAGTAATATACACCCCCCGCGCTGCATACAGTAATATACACCCCCCCACGCTGCCTACTGTAATATACACCCCCCACGCTGCCTACTGTAATATACACCCCCCCACGCAGCCTACAGTAATATACACAAACACCCCCGGCGCTGCATACAGTAATATACACACACCCCCCGGCGCTGCATACAGTAATATACCCCCCCCGGCACTGCAAACAGTAATATACACACCCCCCCCCGGCGCTGCCTACAGTAATATACCCCCCCCCGGCGCTGCCTACAGTAATATACCCCCCCCGGCGCTGCCTACAGTAATATACCCCCCCCGGCGCTGCCTACAGTAATATACCCCCCCCCCGGCGCTGCCTACAGTAATATACCCCCCCCCCCGGCGCTGCCTACAGTAATATACCCCCCCCCCCGGCGCTGCCTACAGTAATATACCCCCCCCGGCGCTGCCTACAGTAATATACCCCCCCCCCGGCGCTGCCTACAGTAATATACCCCCCCCCCGGCGCTGCCTACAGTAATATACCCCCCCCGGCGCTGCCTACAGTAATATACCCCCCCCCCGGCGCTGCCTACAGTAATATACCCCCCCCCGGCGCTGCCTACAGTAATATACACCCCCCCCGGCGCTGCCTACAGTAATATACCCCCCCCGGCGCTGCCTACAGTAATATACCCCCCCCCCCCGGCGCTGCCTACAGTAATATACCCCCCCCCCGGCGCTGCCTACAGTAATATACCCCCCCCCGGCGCTGCCTACAGTAATATACACCCCCCCCGGCGCTGCCTACAGTAATATCCCCCCCCCCGCGCTGCCTACAGTAATATCCCCCCCCCGGCGTTGCCTACAGTAATATTCCCCCCCCCCCGGCGCTGCCTACAGTTATATACCCCCCGGCGCTGCCTACAGTAATATACCCCCCCCCCCCATTGTTCTTAGGGGGTTAAACAAAATTCACCAGGTTTTTTCATTCATAATGTCTGAAAATGAGGACGGTCCCCCACAGAAACAAACAAAGCAGAGGACTTTTTTTTTTGCTTGCGTTTTGTTCCTATCTCCTCTGGCAATCGCTTCCATGTACTTACCCTCTTCTTTCTAGTTCTGCTTCTTTCCGGTATCAGCTCCATTATCCAGGTACTAAAGGGTGGGGCCTCCACTCACCCAGTCTCCGCCCTTTTGTGGAAGTACTCCAAGGAGGCCTGTGTACCGTAGACAGATTTGCAGAGAAAGAGAATCCCCTTTTTTGATATTTCCAGTTATTTATCAATCCTGGAAAATATATTTGCGTCAGGTTTAGGGCTGTAGTTGTCGCAGCAATCTGGATAGCCTTCCAGGAAAGAAGTGTTGCCGCGGATCACAGCGTTTTTGCTGCGGTGGTGCCACAGATCGAAGATCTGAATAAAAGATGACTGATTGTAAGACAAGTTTTTTTTTTCTTTTTCTTAATCGAGCAAATACGGTACTTACTCACTCAGTAACATATTTGCATACATACATAGTAACATACTTTCATACACTTACTAACATACATAAACATACTTCACATAATTACACACAGATTCAGTAACATTCACATACACAAACTCGGCAACATACTTACAAGCGGTGATCTATTTGCACTCAGTAACATACATACTTACATGCCCTTTTTTTGTTGGCTCAGGACAGCACTTCTGCTCCCTCGCAGTATTCACGCTGCTTGCATGTAAGTGTCAGGAAATGACATCATATCAGGAAATGACATCATATCCCCACGCTCAGACTCCGTGTGCTGTGACTGAGAGATCCCATGTGCCGGGCCCTTGGAATGTGGGGCACATCGGTGCTTGGCGCCTAGGTGACCTGGAGCCCGGGGGTGGGGTTTCAAACCCTGCTGTACTTAACAATTCATTTTTTTTCTGTGTATATCTCTGTTTAATGTAACTATAAAAAATTGAGCTTTCATTATAAATGCAATGAAGTGTCTGTCTCCCCATGTATTTGTAACATGGTTTCTTGCTTTCTATGCACATCAATGCCTCTGAGCAATTTTTAAGTTGGTGAAAGCTAATTTGTCCGTTTTTAAACTTGTATTCGTTCTAGGAGCTGACAGGGGCCTTGGAGGAGAAGCCAGACAATGCAGAATACTACTGCCAAAGAGCATATGCCCACATACTGCTGCAGAATTACCCCGGTAACCGCTTAACTCCATGCTAACGATACTTACCCCATCAATGCAACGTATTTTAATACATATTTACTGGAGAGTAAATAAATGAGCTTCTGAAAGAACATTTCCACATTTTGGACTTGCTTATTTCTGCGTTTTCTTGGAAGTATTTTAGCATTTAAAGTGCAAGTAGATAGTGGATGGGAATATTTAGCTTGTTAGTTGTCTTAGAATATATTCTCCAACAGACAGACCATGAATATTTAGGGTTGACATGATTTTTTTATATATATTTCTGATCCTGGTTACTTAATGTACATTATTTTTTTATGTCCTGTATTTTTGTTTTTTATTTAAACAAGAATATTTTATTGTCAAACAAATATGTCACTGATACGAAAGCTGTTTTTGTGACATAGGGCTGCTCTCTAACTTTCATACATTCGTTTAGGTCAGTGCTAATTGTTCTTTATTTTATTATTTGTAGTTTTATAGCAGCAGAAATAATTTTAGCTGTGCGTGTGATTGTACGTCATGCTCTCAATATACATTTACACGGTGCTCAATTGGTTACATTTCCCGTAATGGAACTTAACCCCTTCAGGCACCAGGGTTTGCAAAACCAAAGGACCAAAATATTTTTTTCCTTTTTGATGTATGTTTGTTAAACTGTGATTCCCCTTTTCCATATTTGATGAACCCACACCAAGGAGAAGTAGGGTCTTCTTCTAAAATCATAGAAATACATAAATACATAAAAACATCCGGTTAGATATAACCTCATATTACATATTTTTTTGTATTATTGATTATATATATATATATATATATATATATATATATATATATATTTTTTTTTTACTTGTACTGGAAAGGCTATTTTTATTAGCTCAAGATCCCTTTGGGGATTTCTCACTTTTACGCCAGTACTTTTTTATGCCAGTAATGTTAAAAAAAACAAAAAACGCAAGCAGGGCTCCGTAGCCTTGCAGTGTCGATAATTGAGATCAGCCAGCAGGGTCTATAAAGACCCTTTTGAGGCTCTCCTGTCCTCAAGTGAATTTTCGGTGAGTGCCAGCAGTGACACCTACCGGAAGGGATGCCCGATCTCGCGATCAGTTGTCAGGAAGCCGGTGATTCTCGCTTCTGCTGACAAGGGAGAGTTCGGGCTGTCGATTGTTGCAGCGGCAGGGACATCTAAGTCAGGACGTACCTGTATGTCCTAATGGATGGGCTGCTTGGTCAGAATTTTTTCTACCTGTAGTATAGATGGGCCAAATGGCCCTTCTGTCAAATTATTTACCTTGATTTTGCTGTATTTGCAATAGTAAACTATGGAATGTTTACCGTTTAGTGGCTTGGAATGTTCCCAAGCCAAAGCCATTAGAGCTGCTACCTTTTGTGTAACAATAAAATACTGACCCGTTATTGATTTGAGGTGAATCTGTACTGGCCTGTCAATTTAATGCAAAATAATGCCTTACTGGATGCAATTTCTATACAAATTGTCAATAATTCAGAATCTCTGTGAATATCCATTACAAATATCATTAATTCCCTTGTGTATTTATGATTTAATCAATTTTAATATCTAAAAACTATAACTGCAGTTGAGGAGGGGAGTTGGGGAAACATTCTGAGACCTTACATTCGGCTTTTATCACCTTGGAATTGATGTGTTATCTCCCCCCTTCTTCATTTTCATCTGCAAGGAACTGAAGGTGGAAGGTGAATTCCGGGTCATAATGTTTTCTATGTTCTATATATTAACCTTTTTTTTTTTTTTTTTCTTTTTCAAAATCTAATAAACAGATTAAAAAAGGATAACCACACTTTTTAAAAAGGAAAAAAAAATTATACCTTTTTAAAAAACAAAACAAAAATCTATATCTTTAAAAAAGAAAAAAACCCAAAAGAACTATACCTGTTTCCCTAGGTAAATGAAATGAATGCTGTTTATAAGATTGTCACCTGATTAGGACAAAACTATGGAAATGTCCCCAACACTTTACACTGAGATTCCTCAAAGTGTACATATGTAATCGCATATGCAAATCTTTATCCATAGTCCTCTGAGTATTTATATAAAGCAGTTCAATTCTATATTAGTTTGTCTAATTACATGAAGTACACCCAAGCACCAACCCTAATGCTCCACCACCCCTGACTTCCCCGGCCCTTCACCCCCTTATTCTGATTCTGCACCTCTAGATGGGGGTAAAGGGGTAAAGCTTTTTCCACCTGTATGTGTTCACGTCCCATTGCAGATCTAGTTTGTAGTTGTAGCAAGGCTTCCCGGTGTAATTTGGGAATGTGTCTGAATTCTCAATGCTTTTGCTTTAATGCAGATGCTGTTTTGGATGCGAAGAGGTCCCTCGAGCTGCAGCCTAACAATGCGAACGCTTTCCTCAGGAAGGGGTACGTGTCAGCACTAGTTTCCAATTACATTTATTACCGTCTGCAAACCTCTGGCCATGCAGCGTTAAATTGGATATTCATCAGTGCCGCTCTAATATGGATGAAGTTGTCCTATGAAAATACCAGGAATACCAATGAGCAAAAGGGAAACCATGGCTGTGGTGTGTAGAGCAAATATTACCTTTCACTGCACATAACTTACCAGCTACCGCACATGGCTCTTGGTCATTACTTCATACATATATATCCTATACAGTTCCAGGGAAATTACCGCATACATTTAATAACTGTTCGTTTAAATGCCAGGCTTGCATTTATTCTAGGTGTAGGTTTTATATGGATGAAAAACCAGATACGCATTTAATGAGTGTATTTTGCGTTTTTTTTTTCTTCTTAAAATTGCTTAAAATATGTTTATTCTCAAGTAGATTTACTTGTTACTATGGGAACTCGGATTTGGAAGTGTTTCCCTCTTTGAATCTCATTTTGTTTCCTAAGATTACATTGTTTGGAGCAATATTTGTAACACCTCTCTAAATGCATTTCCAGCAGCCGGGCAAATTCAGTACCACAGAAGTTATCACATCTTTAATCATCAAACCCAAACGTATTTCCACCCTGCAATAAATGTAAATGTAGCTGCGCATCCTTGGGAAAGACTTCACTATAATGTGCATACAAATTACAGATTGACTTTATCATTCTGACACAAACTTTTAATTCGGAGCAGTTTTCATGTCTTCAGGTGGCAATGATTCTAGGTTATGAGGTCCTGATACTGAAAAAAAAATGAGACGTATCAACTTTTATATTTTTTTTATGACTTGTGAAGTAATCTTCCCATCACCATCAGCCAGAATAGCTGTGATGGGAACTGTAGCCTTCACGTGCAGGAGTCTAGGTGTTGCAAAAAGGTTGAGATACTTGAAGACTTGTCTTTTGCTACCTATAATTTGTTTCTGTAGCATGGTTATGAAATTTGCACCTTCTGTGCCTAAACTCTTTACTAAGAGTAGTAATAAGGCACTTTTACTGTTTGGCATTTATGAGGAAATATCTTTTTTACCACTATATCTTGGTTTATCCTAATTTAGGCATAAAAAGTGTAAGTTGTCTATCAGATTTCGGTGGTCCCCCCTTTCAGTTATCTATGAGCTCATCAGTCATACATGCCAACTTTTTGGAAAACATACCATTCCAAAAGAAGTTCTGGTTTCCATATAATTATCATTGATCCTAAGGTAAATTGAATGCAGTCTGGCATAAAAATACCAACTAAGCATTTCATGTAGGAATCGTATAAGCGCCCTGCTCTGTCCTGAAACTTTTACCACTTCTGAATCTAACTGGCGTGGCGTTTCATAGCACTTGCCAGACAAAGTCAAATTTATGTAGCCATTCAGAGATTGTTTTTGTGTTGGTAACCTTTACTCTTAGCTATATTATTAATGTAATCATTATTATTACTTCATTCATTATAGTGCCTCTTTAATCCCCAGTGCTGTACAACAGGCAAAGGAGTTGTAGTTTCCTCCATAACAAGGATTCTGTAAATCATAATTGTTATGGCCTTGTTCATTGGGGGGTAGTCCTTTTAGACATTGGCTTGGGCTAGCGAAGGTAGTTTATTGTCTGAGGGGGCAGACTTTGCAGCGGCCCGCTGTTTTTCTTGGAAGGGGCAGAGCTATATAGATCATCCCTCTTAGTCTTTCAGAAACCATCACCTTTTTACTGCCGCTTCTCCCTCTTATTCTGCATTTTTGTTGTTGCAGGAGACTCCAAAGTCACCTGAAGTCTTCTGCTTCTTGTTTTCTTCTTCTTCTTCCTGCCTCTCGGCTAGCTTTTATAGCTCGAGCTGCCAATAAAACGGCAATTGTGGCTGAGAAGCAATCGGGCTCAGACAGGCTGTTTTGATCTTTTTAGATCTCCTCAGCGCTCGCTGATAATGAACTGCTTCATATTAAAAGTGTCTTACGAGGTTGATGTCGGTCCCAAAAAAAGGCAGAGTGTCCATTCTTATTTTATTTGTTTTAATTTTTTTGAATTTATTACTTTGGCAGAGCTGGTAGTTAAATATTTTTTTTAATAGTTTTTGACTTTCAGCTTTAAAATTTCTCCCAATATGCAAATTTGAATAAAATCAGGAGTGTTCTGATCATGTTTAAAGTGGCTACGCGTGACTGCGTCGGCCGTGGGCTTCATGCCGCGCTCGGGCACTTCTTTGCGAGTTTCCTGGTAACCTTTTCGTGTGTCTGAGTGATCTGTACAAAGCGTTATCTAGTTTGTTGTACCTACCGTATGGTTATACGCTGGGGTGCCCCGCTGCACTCCTCTTTCCATAATAACAGTTTAGTCTGTCTCGCTGTGATATAAACACTAAGTTATCGTTTTCATTTGCTGCTGTGTTAATATGCCACTGGATGATTTCTGCCTATACTTTACTATTATAAAGCAATGATTCCTGCAATAAAGACTGTATTTTTTTATTAAGTTCTTGTAGACTTTTCCTAGTGAGAAAACGGAGGTTAGATTTGAACATTATATCTTCTGTGGAAATGTTTTATGACATGGAGACGGTTTACCTTTTTATTTTAATACCGCTTAAAGCCTTAGTGCCGTTGCTTAGCCTCGGCTTCCGCTTCTTGAACTACAGTTATCGCCATCCTAAGAAAAATAAATGGTTTTAAACGACTGTGGCTGCCTATGCCCGCTTTCTGTGATCTTCAGTAGATTTTGGGATTTTGTAGGGTGAAGGCTGTGACATCCATAATATCTTTAGACAGACAAGGGAATCCAATCAATTCAAGGTAATCAAAGCTATTTCATCCCAATATGAAGCAGAATTCGATAACTCAGTAACTATTGCAATGATTTAGGGTAGGGGAAGGCATGCGTTTGTCATCTTCTACATTATGTAGAAGGGCAAGCTAAAAAAACGTAGAATTTTGGTAAAGGTGTTGTTTTTCAACACTGGAAACTATGTTGTCAGTTGGCTAAAAATACCTCCGAGATGGATGAGGAAAAGTTTAGGATGATGGTTTGCTTTTTTCACTGAAATGCAGGTTTTACCACATAAAGAGTTTCTTCCCCATTCCCATCACATTTGTGACAGCTGCTGTGGCACCTGGCATTATATTCCCTTATGCTGACGGTTTCTAATCTTCCATTCTCTATTCTGTACAGGGAGGCTGAATTCCATTTACAGAATTATACATCTGCTGAAGATGCATTTAAAAAAGGACATGAGCTAGATCGTAAGTATCAAAGCTTTAATTTCACTGATATATAGATCAAATTTGCCATGTTTAAAGGGAAACTCCTACCTTTTTTTGGTAATCTGGCAGTATCAGATTAAGTATAATTTAGCAAAAATATTGTGCTATTTTTGAAACGGATGTCATTTTGCATAAAATATGAGGCAGCTGCATTTTAGTCATTTGGATGTTGCTGTTTTAGCCCAGTCTACAAACGCCCTGACTCCTTATCATAATATTGCCTTGTGATACACAATAGAATTGCTAAGTCTTAACCACCCAGCCTCGGATTAATTAAACTCTATGGGTAAATGGACTGCATTACTATGAAGAATAAGCGGGATGTTTGATCACCCAAAATATCACACTGCTGACAACAATGGCAGCGTCTAGTTCTGCAGATTAACCTTTTTTTGGTGGGACGTGTTATGCTAACCTAAATTATTCTACACACAGCGCTGTATTCTATGCTGAAGGATAGTCTTGTTTTTTTGTCCTACTTTAACCCCTTAACGACAATTGCCGGTCCTGGCACGACACGGAAAAGCATGTGCTTTACGACAATTGACGTGCCAGGACCGGCACGTCTTTAAACGGGTGCAGAAAGCGATCTGTTTTCGCTTTCTGCACCCAAAAAAACGTTGCTGAATGCCTCGACCTCGAGGCATTCAGCAACGCCGCTATCGGAACGAAGGGGCCATCTCTGGCCCCTCCACGGGGCGTCAACATCCGCCATACTTTGTATGGCGGCGGACGCCCGTATTAAAAGCGTTTAGGAGGCGATCGACGATCGCCTCCTAAACTTAAATGGTGTCGCTGGAATGCCTCGATCAGGAGGCATCCAGCGACACCAAACACTTACCTTTCGATGGGCTGTGACCGCTCCGGAGAGCGGTCACAGCCGCAGCTGCCGATGATCTTCGCCATCAAGCAAGATGGCCGCTGCCCTGTAACAGGAACAAACAAATTTTAAAAGTTCGCTAGACGGTCCAGACCATCTAGAGAACTTTGGCTCCACTTGCAGGTTGAATACAGGTACTGCATTCACCATGCAAGTCAATGGAAGCCAGCTTTCTAATCACAGTGTGATTAGTAAAAATAAATTAAAAAATAAAATAAAATTTATAATAATTAGAAAAAAAATAGTAAAAAACTAGTAAAATGTAAAAATCATTTCCCACTGATGTCACTATCAGGGGAACCTCCAAGTTGAAAAAAAATGTTAAATTTTTTTTTTAAAAAGACAAAAAAAAAATAAAAATATATATATATATAAAAATATATTTTTGTGAGCAAGTCCTAAAATTAGCATATTAGCTTAAAACAATTCTCGCATGGAAAGAGTTAAAATACTGGCATATTAAATGCCCGTGGGGTGTCTACTTTTAAAAAAGGTATGATTTGATGGGGTAAATTGAATTGGCCAGGTTCAACAACGTCCCAATTAACACCGGGGGAAGGATGGCCACACACCTAATTTCCAATTCGAAAAATGCACACGTACCAAATGTGGCCTTTTAGTTCCCACAAAAATGACAAACCCATGCATGTGGGATATCACTGCACTCAGGAGATGTTGCTGAACACATTATGGGGTGTCGTGTGACAGCGGCATATACCAGGAGCTGTAAATTCATACATAAAGTAAACTACTGCAAACTTTGAAAACATGCTGGTGGTAAAATGTGTGCATGCAAAGAGTTAAAATACCAGCATTTAAAATACCCTGTGGTGTCTAGTTTTGAAAAATATATGGTTTTGTTGGGCACACTGAAATGGCCCGGCTCAAAGATGTACCAAATAGGGCATGGGCAGTGGATCCCCAAATGCCAAAGTTCAACATTGAAAAATGCGCATGCCCCAAATGTGGCCCTTTTGCCCCCAAACGGCCAGGCAAAATCCTTCATGTGAGGTATCGCTGTACTCAGGAGATGTTGCTGAACACATATTGGGGTGTTTTATGATAGTGACATATACGAGAACTTTTTAATTCATACCTGAAGTAAAATGTGTGTGGAAAACCAAATGCAAAAAAATGACTACCACAAAGTTTGACAAAGACTGGTGGTAGATATGGTGCATGGAAAGAGTTAAAATACTAGCATTTGAAATACCCTGGGCTGTCTAGTTTTCAAAAATATATGATTTGATGGGGTAAATTGCATTGGCCGGGTTCAAAGATACCCGAAATGGCACATGAGGGGAAGAATTACCAGATTTGGAAAAAATGGCTTTGAAATAGCAAAACGCTACCTGTACTTATTGCCCCATAATGGGTAGAAAAAAGCAAAAAAACATAAAAACATTGGGTATTTCTAAACTCAGGACAAATAGTAGAATCCATTTAGCAGGTTTTTTCATTACCTTTTATAGATGAGTAAAAGATTTTTCAACTAAAAGTTAGAAACAGTCATTTTTTTCTAAATTTTTCACCATATTTTATACTTTTTTTAGTAGTAAATAATATGATACAATCAAAACAATGTCATCTAAAGAAAGCCCTTCTTGTCCTGAAAAAAACAATATCTAATGTGTGTGGGTTCAGTAAACGGGAAAGAAGAAAATTACAACTAAACACGAGCAGCTCAGAAATGTTAAAACGGCCATTGTCACGAAGGGTACAAAAAGTAAAATCAGCCTTTGTCACGAAGGGGTTAATGGCAGTTTAATACTTGCGTTTCTCTTCATCACTTGGCATAAAGGGACTGTCTAGTTTTGCATGCAGCCCCACCAATGAACACTGTATTTTAAAATACTTTTATATGGATCTGGTTATGTGGGTTGACCACCAGGTGTCCCCATTCATCTGATTACTGCACAAAACCAGCCTGGCTTAAAAGAGAACTTTAGTGGAAAATCGTGTCTGTTTATTCCAAAACAGTCACGCTACTTAACATGCATATCGTGCTTCTCTTTACACATTAACCTACTTGCAAGCGTTCAGGTATCGAGTATTGGTCTAGTTCTGCAACAGATCGAAGCGGCTTTCCCCTTCTGCAAAATACGGCACCTATTACAGCGCCGTGGGAAGGTCACTGGGTTTTGTAATCAAATGGTTGGCTTTTGAGTCAGCAGAAGAACCACCATATACAACCTCTTAAGACAAAAACTCATAGCATTCTTTTATAAAAACCCCATATAAATGACATGCTGTCCATGTCACAGACGCAATTAAATTGTCTCTAAATCATCTTTTAGGATCCAGTTGCATTTATGAAAAGTAGTCGTCCTTTTAAAGCTGCTATACCCTCTCCATGTATTAATGTTGAAATTACGGGTTTGAACGAAGGATAATATGTTTTAGGGCGCTATTTGAGACATTTATCTGAAAGTGGGAAACACCTAGGACTAATACAAAAAAATAAAGCAGGGCTGCATTGCTGTGACCCACAATTTATTGGAAACTGACATTAACCTGGACATACAATCGAAGCCGCTTATTAATCTGGAAGCGTTGTTGCACTCCCCTAATATTCAGACCTTATAAAGGATCACGTAGTAGATCACCTATTACTGTAGGCGAGCCTCAAAACCTGTCAAACTATATATATATATATATATATATATATATATATTGCACAGTTCTAGTTCTAAAATTGTTTTAAGTTTACCTCACGCCAGTAGATCAGGAACCTATACTATTCTTACATAATGGTTTTTTTTTTCCATTTAGCATCAAATTCAGCTTTTTCTACATGGATTCAAAAATGCCAAGAACAATTAAATGGTGGGTAATCCTCTCCTACACTGCATGCTGTTTTGGTTATGACTGAAGCCAGGTAGTACCTGAAATACGTGGTTTGTTCTGTTCCAACAAAGCCTGAATTGCTAACGGACATTGATTTCAAATTAATATTATAAAACATGAGGTTGTAAGGGACATAAACCATGAATATACAAAATCCGATTATAAATAAAGACACAACACACTGCTTTTGGATGAATCAGGCCGTGGACTTTTATTTGGTTTTACCATTATAACAACAACTATTAACTGTAACTTCCTCAAACTCTGTAACCAATATAATATAAATAAACACAAGCCCAGAGCACCATATAAAAACACTTTAACCTTGCCAACCGCCCTGAAAGCCAGCCAGCATATAAAGATTAACAGTTCACCCCAATTAAATAGGGTAACTTTACCCCGATAAAAGCCACGACAAATAAGCATATATATAAAGATAAACATAGGGTGGGTGGGAGGGCGCATCTTCATCAACTCTTCCATGTTGACTCTTCGGCTCGCCACCTCGCTACCGCTCCCCAGACTCTACGGTCAGTGCAGTAATCGCTCAGCGGATCGCCAGGTAAGTGAAATAACCCCTCAGAACGCACCTATTTATAGGTGCAATTCCCGCCCTTTAGCGCAGCGCGAGGCACCCAAAGGCAGCACGAGCCACTCCAAAGCGCTAGCGCAGGCGCAAATGAATTTAAAGTTATATAAGCACCAATTTTTTTTTTTATTATTTTTATAAAACTACCCTGACCTTTTTATGACCTATCTGCCTAACCTGCAAATACGCTGTGTTAACCCTATCTTGTCCCCACAACCTCATGTCAGCCTGCCCTATTTGTTCAGGCTTTATCATTACAGACTAACTTACACAATCAACAGAGCGGTGTTGGTAATGTTCGGGTTAAATAGCTTACAATGTGAAAAGGTATCTCGGTGCCGAGTAAGATGTTGGCGCTGGGGTGTGTGGACCTCTTGGGCAGACAAAAGTACAAACCTCGTGATATAATGGCTTTATTTATTTAAACAAACAAGGCCCCTACAGAACCAACAGCGCCGTGGAATAAAAGCCATACGCTCGTACGTGTGGCCTGTAACTCAGACTCAACAAGCACTAATTGTCTAAATCCATTGTGTAATAATGTGCATTATGAAATGTGTATGCGAATTAACCAAATGCTAACGAAGGGGATTGCTGATCTCTTTTTTCCGTTTTTATTTTTAGCATCACCAAGACCTGAACAGGTGAGGTTTTTTTAATTTATTTATTTTATTAATTTTTTCCCCCTCCCTGTGTTGAACCTGGTATATGATTTTGGAATTAAGTATTTGGCGGGTATTTTGTTATTATGTGGAGGCCAACACAGTGGCAAATAACCTGCTGAAATAGCTCTCACACAGCCTAGGAAACGCGTTACATATGTTATTTGAAATCTGTCCTCACTGATTTTTGTATTTATAATATATATTAAGTCCAATAATAGTGTTAAACGCTGTGTGCTTTAATTTCATGCCATATTAGACCTTTTTCCATGCAAGCCTGACACCTGGACTTTGTAGACACAGGGTATATGAACACGGTGCGCTGTAAAGGGCATCTCACTTTCTTTGGCAGAAGGTGAAGAGTGGATGTAGCTATGAGGCCGCTGACGTAGCTATGAGGCCGCTGACGTAGCTATGAGGCCGCTGACGTAGCTATGAGGCCGCTGACGTAGCTATGAGGCCGCTGACGTAGCTATGAGGCCGCTGCTGCAGCTGCAAAAGAGAGAGCACTGCAAGAATCTTATTTTTTTTCTAATCATATTTTGAGTTCATTAATAAACCATAGGAGAAAATGAAATACTGCATTTGCTGATACCAGTCAATCATTAACGTTAGTGTCTCTACTCTTTCTTTTTCTTGTATGTACAGCCCTCAAGTCAACAGACCTCATCAAAATACAAGTAAGTATTTTCTGTTGGGTGTAAAGATACGTTCATATGGGTATCTCGCGATGTCTTCTATGGGCATATCAGTACATCCATATGGTACGGTAGGGGTTTAGCTCCTTATTATAAGAAGTAACACCTGTTATCCTTATTGGAGAGATTGAATCCATGGGAGGGAATTGTAGAGATAAGGGTTGCGTTTACAAGTTCTTGTAATGGCGAAGAGAAAAAGTTCTCTCAGGATTAGCATTTGATCACTTCTGATGATTTTATCATTACTCAGTTTTATTACTTCCATGTAATTTCTAATCTTTAATATTCTTAATATTTACAATGTGCTTCTGACTAATTTAAACTCTCTGGCAGTTAATAACTTAATAACCGGTCCGCATTATACTGTATTGTATGATGTACTATATTTTGAGATTTTTTGAAGTTAATGTTTCTATTTCACATTTTATACTGTGCACAGATCGTATAGATATCTTACAGATTTTTGTCTTCACAATAACTTATATTTTTGAGTTAATATATTTGACATCTCATTTTGAATAATACATTTTAATCTGATCTGCAAGAACAGAAATAAAATAATAGGACATTTATTCATGTTAACTGCGTCTAATTCTTTAATGTTAATATTCATAGAATTATTTAAAAGTATTAGTTTCCATATTTTTGACCATAATTATTATCCTTAGACGATTAGACATTGAAAGCAACTTGGTTCTGTTCATTAATGAAAATGTAAGATTGTGGATATGAATAATGAAAGGTAATGAAACACCTGGCTGTGTTACTGTTGGTGGTTCTCTGTTTTTGTAGAATTTGGGCTTTAGTGAATTGCCGTTATTCGAAGTGTTGGCGGACAGTAGTAGAGATGTACATTTATGCTTCCCACGTTCCTCTCCCTAGTTTCAGAGCCGGTTTGTTTGAATTTCTCTGTAGCGTCTGGGGTCTCTTTAAAAATTGAAATGCCTTCTTCTCCAGACTTGTAAAGCAGCGCATGGACAGTATAATGTGACATTTTTTTCATAAACTAACAGGTATTCTATGTGGAAAGGTTTATGTTTCAGGAAATCGTGCAGATTGATAATGCTATTTATTAATTATGTAACGGTTTCATCATAGAGGACAATTACATCGACCGGCGGGGCTTTTCAGAGTGAAGACCTTCCATTAACTATTTATGTGTGCGTACTCTTTATAGCAGCCCATAAATTCAGACATTCGTCGAACGTTTAAGGACCGTTTTCAGTTGGTTTTAATAGCCAGTTTGGCCGAGAGTTCAGATAATGTTGCCAGTGTATGAAAACCCGGCAAGTGCCAGCAGATCTCTATTTAGTAGATTCGGAGACCAAGGGGCTGTAAAAAGCGCACATTCCTGCCTGATCGCATCTAGCGGCAGAGGAGGTTTATCAGCCGGCCTGCATTCATTGTCTATTGTATTCCTGCACACAATTTTCACTTTGAATTGACTACATTTCCACACGTTCTTAAGCAACATTATTTTTCTTCTGTTTATGGCCACCTTGCGGTTCTCGCTCATCTTGGATGGCACCCTACGAGTGATATATTCTTTAGAGTGTTCTATGTAGCCCTCTTTCTTACCTTGGATCGTTTAAAGAGAGATGTGTTTAAGGCTTTAGGTGACTTCATGCTAGAAATGTTATTTGACAATTGTTATTTAAATCAAGCATTCCCATCCGTTTGGACATACATTATGAGAAAACAAAAAGACAGAGGGATTTAATTGCCAAAGATGGATATCTAGGAGTTACATTTCCCATATAAGTAAAGCATTTTCCCTTGTGTGGCTACATATCATCATTTTTGACACTTATATAATTAAATATAATAACAATCTATATATTTAACTTTTTTCTTTTTTTTTTTTCTCATTTTTTATGTATATCGTAGAGACCTGCTTCTCCTACACATACACCGTAACACTCTCACGTGTCCAGATTTTCTGGACTTGTATGTCCCCATCGTCTTGTATAACTGGCGCCAGAATCGCTAGTGTTTTTTTTGATGATGTCATGCCAATGACTACAGGAATACGTTTGTGAACCCAGGATACGCAAAGCAAAACACGGCCTAATGTCCAACACAGACCGTTCTAGTAAAGAACTGGTGATAATCAATTTGTTTCTCTTAAAATCTGGGTGGAACGTTTTGTAGTAATTTTTCTTATCTACCCTCGAATTATGTGTCTGTGTTTCTTAGTAATAATGTAAACATACAGAGATCATTTGTAATTTGAATCCCTCGTTAAATTGAAGATATCGTTGCATGTTTGTGGTTCTTTTGCATGAACGGCCACTAGTCTGCGGTGTTGATCTGTATTAGCTCTCTACTGTGAAATGAATGTTTAGAAGATCAAATAGAGGGAAATTATTGTGATTAAGATAAATCTGTGCTATCAAAAAACATTTTAAATATTTTTCAGCTAGTTTGGAGTGCATATACATGACAAATAGGGGAGAATCTGATAAGCTTCATGCTTGGTACACTGGGAAAAATGAAACATCTTTAAAAATACTGTGTGTCTTAGCAATCGGGGATAGAGAAAACATTTTTCTTCGTAAAACATAATACAGACATCCGTTCTACAACCCTGGTCTTCTGTAATAACCCTTACCAGAATCTGAGCCCAAATGGCTCCTGGCCTATTTGAATTCATGGTTGAAGTGGTCGGGGAGCCTCTGCCCAGTACATAGCTCTATATTGTGTGTATTGTCCAGTGACATGACAGAGCCACCTCACTATAAGATGTTTGTGTGTTGCTGGGATAACACTAGACAATCACAAGCCCACTTTGTAGCCATTACGTAATGGATCCATGTGTGGGTTTTGGAGATGCAGATCAAACGCAATGAGTATTGTCTCCTTTTGTTTTTATTCCTATAAGATATGACTGGTATCAAACAGAGTCTCAAGTCATCATTACCGTAATGATCAAGAACATACAGAGGAATGATGTGCAAGTACAGTTTTCTGAAAAAAAGGTAAGAAAATGAGATTTTATATCATCTGTAAATACACGTACACTACTGAGATGCATTGTACGCATCAATACGTTTTAAAATAACCTTTCACAGCTTATCACAATTTTTACCCTAATCACTGCAAATGCCCATATTTGCTATGTATTTTTAATATATAATATGATTATATGCTGTTGCATTACATCCTCTGTCAACACCAAACCCACAATGAAGATTAGTTGAAACCTAGACCCGTTCTTCTTGATGACCTTACTGCCATAGACTTTGCAGCACAAGCTCTTGTAATATTCTTTGGTAGATTTATATTTCATTTCTGTGAATGTCCGAGGTCTGTAACTTTGGGTAATGATCACTGCGTTTCTGCTTTGGAGCTTGATGGCATCCACTCATAGTATGAGCAGAATCTGAGGACACCAACCATTTATAGCTCAGCGTGAACATCATGGTGGGAGCGCTAGCCAGCAGTAAAACATAGTGCTCTCTAAAGCAAGAAGCAATAACGTGAAAATGCCCCAAATGTTGTCTGGTGCGTATAATGAGAAATTTCATGTAGATTGAGAAGCTCTGGTCACTGTTCTTAAGTGTCAGCAGATCACTGTATATGAGACTTCTCCATAATGTGCAGCCATGGAACTCTCCCTTCCCACTGAGAGGACCTAATATTTCCCAGATTATCCAGAAATACTTTCTGCAGCTTGAACTGCTTCTGAAACCACATGCGATTGAATTCTCTAGGATCAGACTTCTTGCACCCTCTCCATTGGAAGTCAATATGTAGTAGCTATTTAGACATGAGCGGCTTTTATGTGTTACTCAGCAGAGCCATGTCAGATGGAATCATGGTCCTTTTGAGTTGACAGATCTACCATCAGATGGTTTATAGGAGTGGGGCTTGTGCCTTTTAAACACACATACATTTTCTGCAGCAATTGTAAATTTGTGATTTTTTTTGTTTAATAGCAGTTCATGCTTTGATGAAGAACACGAAAGGTATATCGCTGAAAACAGTAATAATGGCAGAATGCTGAGGGTAGACTGAAGTTCTCTCCCAAGAATAGACCAGTAACAAGAGAATACTCTTATGTATATGAAGCCGAATTTTTAACTTCCTGAGGCTAAGTTTACATTTGAATAAATTTGGATGATGGAATCCATTTAATGTGCTACAAGTCTGCGTTCCCTTTCATTAGCTTATGCCGTAGCACACACGACTTACCCAGTACTTTCCCTGGCCCATCCTTAATGGTACACATAGCTAGACCGCGTATATTGCACTGACAGCTTTGTGACGTATCACTTAACATTGATATAATGGTAGTAAGTGACACTCATAGCAACTGCAAAGTAAATAATACTATTAAGACTCAAGACATGGAGTAGACCCAAAACTAGCTGAACCGTGGGTGAAAAGAACAAGTACATGAAATGGCTTTAGAATTCCATTAGTGGAACCCAATTAGCAATTCTACACCAAGAAGAGCAACATAAATGAATTGGCCCCTGATGACTTGATCATTGATGTTAAAATTATAGTATGCTCTAAGAATCCAGTACTCTTAATTTCTCAAAGCCTTGGTGTGTGGTACAACAGAATAGAAATAGGATTTGAATTCAGGCTCAGGGCTACATAAAAGAGGGCCAAATGGAATAGAAGGCAAGTTGAATGCCGAGTCCATGTGATCCCTGCCGCTACTGATACGCTGAGTGTCTGAAAGATCAGGAAGCTCGTCTGCTCTAATAAACTTCCATAATATGCCAGTTAAGACTTACACAGGGGTGTCTTAATCGGGTAAAAGTTCTTCTGTCGCAGGTGAGGGCCAAGGGCCCGGCTCAGACAGTTGGGAGAGTGAGTGAGTGAAAGGGTTAACAGCACCAGATACCAGGTTGACTGTTACTTTTCCCAGCAACCACCAAATTGCCCCTAAAATCCTTCCTGCGCTATCACCCCAGTACTACAATTCACTGCCACCAAGAAGACTTTATATCCGGGTGTCTTGGGTTACAGAATTATAGTACAGAAATAATCGCCGTAATAATGAGATGTATCTAATTAACCCTTTTGTAACAGGTTCTAACTGGGCTTTCTTCAGAGTAGCGAGTTCATATTAGAGAACAAAGACCAGAGCTGATTAAACATTTAATCAGAACTCTGTTTTCTCAGTGCTGGGTACAAGAATACAGGAAATAACGGTTACAGATTCGCGAAACAGTCAATAAAATAATCCCTACATACAATTAGTGATATATAAGTCCTTGTTAGGAACTTTAGATGGTAAAGTTCTTGAAGTTGGTAAATTAGAAAGTTCCTCTTGATATTCTCCAAGATCCATATTACAGACATGCAATTTACAACACATCTCCATAATTGTCATAATCACATTCATCATTTTTGGGGACTATCTGGCCATCATCATCAACTGCTTGCGAAGTATCCATTCCCGTAACTCCTGTGACGGGAACACAAATCCCTGGGCACGTTTGGTATCCACCGAAAGGGTAACCGCTGGACATTGAACCTTCTAACGATACATAGACACGTTCTCCATATTTGCTATTATGTTGATGTCCCCCGATAACCCACCTCGGTGCAGATAGCCCCCATACATTTCATGACACCCTAAGCCCAGCTCTGTGATCTTATCTACTCATTCGATTTATGGCCTATGACTGGTGTTAACACTTTAGGGACTGATGATCAAAGAATACCCTGAATGCTTCTGGGTCAAAAAGTACAAAAATATACATACTGAGCGTAACCCTTTGCTTGCCAGAGACCTGGACAGGTCAACTCATGGCATGTCATCTCTCTTAACATTACTTTACTGGTAACCAAACACTTATCTTAAAAAATAAGACCCCCCCCCCCCAAAATAGATGTTGGTTCTTGTCTCGGCAGGTGTTAAGAGCGTTCTTATGCTTTTTATTTTTCTTCATGTCTCGAGTAAAGTGCTAAGGCTGTTTTGCTTTTAGCCTCATAGCTGTGGTTTATAATTATTCTAAGGGCTAAATTTTACTGATCAAAAGAAGAATTGTGGAAGATTGCAGCAAATGACAAAACATAACTGTAATAAATTAGGGAGTGGGTAGGAGGGAGGGTAAGGTGTCTGCAGATTTAGCTCATGTCTGAGTGTTAAATGTTAATATATTCCAGAAACCTTCTATTATCAGACAACTGGGCTTCCTTGGAAAAAACATCAAGCCACTTGATTAGGGTGTTTGGGCAGCAGTTTAAGAGACAGGAGCATTGTTATGCAAACTGCACGCTTGTAGGAGTTTAAAATTATTACCAAGCCAGGTTTACAAAAATAATAGCACTTCGTTTATGTAGTTATCCAGTGGCAATTGTTCTTTCATGGCCTAGTTGGAAGTGCATTGTGCTTTCACCAGTTTGATCCAAGTGTCATTTTTAACCGTTTGGGTTGGTATTTTAGCTCTCCAAATTCACATTTCTAGGGCTGCAACTAACGATTATTTTCATAATCGATTAGTTGGCCGATTATTTTTTCGATTAATCGGGTAAAAAAAAAAAACTATGCAAATTTTTCGTTTATTTAAAATAAAAACTTATAATTTACAATGGCATTTCACGATTCGCCTTCTTATTTTACTGACATTATAATTAAAGCTGTATTTTAACAAGAACTCAAAAAATACCAAAAAAGCTTTACTAGTAAATATTCATGTAAACTATTTTTGCCCAGTTATGCACATCTCACCCCCAGCTTGCCTCTCTGTCCCAGAAATGCATATCAGGAGGGGTATAAGGCATATCAGGGGACCTCCTATATGCCACTCTGTCCCCTGATATGCATTATACCCCTCCTGATATGCCTTATAGCCCCCTAAATGCCACTCATATGCCACTCTGTCCCCTGATATGCATTATACCCCTCCTGATATGCCTTATAGCCCCCTAAATGCCACTCATATGCCACTTTGTCCCCTAATATGCCACTGTGCCCCCTGATATGCCTTATAGCCCCGTATATGCCACAGTGCCCTGATATGCCTTATAGCCCCCTATATGCCTTTACCCTTGATATGCCACCATGCCCCGATATGCCTTTTACCCCTATATGCCACTGAGATGCCACTGTGCCCCCTGATATGCCTTATAGCCCCTTTATGCCACTGTCCCCCCCTGATACGCCTTATAGCCCCTTTATGCCACTGTCCCCCCTGATATGCCTTATAGCCCCTTTATGCCACTGTGCCCCCTGATATGTCTTATGCCCCCCCGATATAAGAAACTGACATCACTAAAATTGTTTTTTTATATTTATTAAATATAGACAAAAAAAATACACAATACAATATAAATATATGGACAATAAATCAAATATTATAGACATAAAAACCCCCCACAAATGCACATAATTAATAGATCCAGCAAAAATTCTACCTGCCCCACCAGGTGTTAATATATCAACAGAAGAAACACAGGGCAAATGAGCATAAAAATAAAGATAATACTTACCCAGTGCTGCTTACTTGTCCTGTTTTTCTTCTGTTGATATATTAACCCCTGGTGGGGCAGGTGGAAGTGGCAGCGAGATGAAGTAGCGAGGTTGCGCACATCGCGCACTAAAATCCAAATCCCCTGCAGGCGCTGCAGCTTGACCTGGATCCTCTCCGGCAGCCGGTAGGAGCCTGTGTGATGCGTGCAGACAGCCGCTTCTCCCCTCCGCTTCCGTTGGGGCTTCCATGATGGAAGCCGCACCGGAAGGTCACGTGATGCCGGGTTCAGTAATAGAAGCTCCGGCGGAAGAGGAGGGGAGAAGCGGAGGATGTCTGCGTGTTTTGCACAGACCCTCACCGGGTGGCAGAGAGGATCCAGGTCTCCTGCAGCTTTGCGGGGGGTCTGGATTCTACAGTTATAATCCGATCTCTATTTGAGATCGGATTATAGAAGGACGGGAGTTTTTCAGAGCGTTTGCTCTGAAAAACATAATTTTATAAATCGATAAAAATCGATTCAACTAATCGATTATGAAAATCGTTGACAACGGTTTTCATAATCTATTATCGATTTTATCGATTCGTTGTTGCAGCCCTACACATTTCATAGTTGTCCAACCCTGGCACGGATCACGCAAGAAGAGCTGGTCCTGTGTAAGGCATAGTTCAGCAGGTGACACGACTTGCAAGATGTGCCTATTACACGGCCAGCGAAGCTAAAATGCATATGAAATCTAATTTTCACCTTATAAAGACGTTGGCATATGGGTTGGAGTTTCAGCTCTTCAAATTCACTATATGTCCATTGAATGCATCTCGTACTCCGCAGTGCACATGCTCGGAAAATTGCTATCAGCCAACTCCAGTGTTTGCCGGGATCTCCTGGCTAGGCCAATGAGACCCCCGACTCACATGCACAGAAAGCATTGCCATTAATTTCAATGGTAGAGATTGGTTACTTGTATTGGCAAAACTAGCACGAGTGGCAAGGTGACGGATACAGCAGTTGAATGTTTTTGTTTTTTTTTTCCTTATTACACACACACACCATATTGGCTCGATTATAGGCTGCACCCTTAAAGTTTGGTGCTATTTTAAAAATATTTTTAAAGAACAAATACACGCATACATAGATATTCCCCTCTGCCCCCATGATATGCTTTATGCCCCCTGATAATGCCACTCTGCTCCCGAGAAATGCACCCCCAGACTCCCTGGTGTCTAGTGGGGCCGGGTGGTGGACGTCTGCGCGCAACCTCCGCTGGCAGCACTTCCGCTGGGGCTTCTATGGTGGAGCACCGGAAGGTTATGTCACGCCGGTGCTCAGTTATAGAATCCCCGGGGGAAGTGCCGGCAGCGGAGGTTGTCTACACGCATCAGAGGATCCAGGTCCCCTGCAGAGAGAGAGATGAAAAAAAACCATGCCCGGACTGAATGTCCCAGGTGTAGGGCTATACGAACTGCGCGTCCCTGCGCAAAACCCCAAATATAGGCCGCACCCCCACTTTAAAGACAAAGTGTGGGGGGGGGAGTCCGGCCTATATTCGGGCCAATATGGTGTGTGTGTACGTATATATGTGTGTAATATATAATGGGATTATATACCATAACATGCATTCATGGTTGTTGATGCTGTTTGGGTGGTAGACTATCCCTATAAATTGATTAGGTGACTTAAAAGGTGAACCTGTTTATTACGCAGGGCCAGTATGTTTTGCTGGAATTGGGCCGTCACAATGCACAGTTAATGAAGTGATCCAGTTCCAGGCGTAGAATGTTTCAGCCAGCTAAACGAAACTCTCTTTTTGTGTACCTATGACCACGATTGCCTCAATTTCTAAACGAGCAGCTCCTCCAGGTTGCTACCTTGACAAGTTGCCATGCATTGTTCACCCATCTGGATTTTAAAGGGTTAAGTGAAATGTTAGCGCAAGGGGGAGCGTTATGTGGAAGGGTATGTGTGAATAACCATCAGGATGTGCAGCGTTGGCAGAGCTTACTGTAATGATATAATCAATTGAGAGTTTTTTAAACTGAATCTAATGAATTCTTAAGTAAAATGCAATAAACCATTAGGCTGTTATATATTTTTATCTCTGTGCTCTCTGACCATTGCTTTCCTGTAAATGTTAGGAGCACTTATGATCAACCTATATGTACTACTAATGGTTTTAAAGGGAACACATCAATAACGTATAGGATATCCATAATCTGCACAAAGGAGCAAACCTTAGCTGTGGAGGAGAGCTATATGATCGCCCCAATTATCCCTGGCATGGTCCAAGCTGCCACTGGGCAAATTAAAAGGAAATCGCACAGTGCATTAAACCTAAATGACATGTTAGGTCAATGGAATATCCTCTAACTCGGGGGTCCTCAAACTTTTTAAACAGGGGGCCAGTTCACGGTCCCTCAGACCGTTGGAGGGCCGGACTATAGGGGCTGGCAGTATGTTCCCCCACAGGCATACAGCCTCCAGCCATACAGTATGGCTGGAGGCTGTATGCCTGTGTACTGCCCCATTTCAGTGTTCCGACCACAGCTCCGGCCATAGCAGGACCGGAGGATCGGTGGTCAGAACACCGAAGGGACGCGCCGCTGGTAAACACTTACCTCCAGCGCGCGTCCTTGCTTCTTCGCTTCTTCTCCGCTCCTCCGCGCTCGGTTGCCATGGGTGCACGCATGGGACGTCAGTGACGTCGCTGCGTGCTCCTGCTCCCGGCGGTCCCCGCGTTTTTAAAGTAAACGCGTGCCGCAGGGACTTCACAGAGGCATCCTTGTGTTCCGAAAGTATCTTTCGGAACACATGGATGTCCTGAGGCAAAAACACCCGGCGGGCCGGGTAAATGCGCTCCGCAGGCCGTAGTTTGAGGACCCCAGCTCTAACTGATCACACTTCTACCTTAATGTAGTTCCATTTTTACGTCAACTGTTGGAATCCCCAAATTTGATGTCTCTTGTATTTTTAATACATGTGTTACAACCTTACTCTAATTTTTCATTATTTTTCAATGGTTTACTTAAACCGAGTACACTTGGTGCATCTGTTACTACAAAATATCAACCTCACGATCCTGCCAGTAACACCCGGGTTTCACCTACACAGAGGAAAATGACAGCGTTAGCTTTTACTACGCTTTGCGCCTAAAGCTTCTACAGTCGGCGTGAAGGCGAGAGCCTAATCTAGCAACTTCGTCCCCAGGAAAGCTGCGTTGTGATGACACAAGTGCCACTACCATCTCACACCTTGGTCACGGCTCACGTAAAAAGTTACAATGAGTAGAGGGGCGAGCTTTATGCATGTTAAACACTCATAGTAGCAGCTGCCCAAAGGGCCAAGTTTTATGTTGGACAATAATAGCCGCAGTGCCAAGACTCTGTGTTCAGGAGGCCCCCCCAGACATTCAAGTAACCCCCATAGGGGCATATACCGCTTTATCCCGGACTATCGGCTCAGAGTCCGTGCGGCACCTGCTGGCCGTGTCGTTTTTTTTCTGACATGCACGGATGTACAGACAGGTTTTACGGCAGGGAAAGGATATGTGAGAAGACACCTGTGCCTTTTTTATAGTGGATCTGATGAAAGCATTTAAAGAAAAGAAGAAAAACACCGTCTTTGTCCCCCATGCATTTACTGTGTATGATATTTGTTCTTGTGCTTAAGCGTGTGCCAATTTTTACTTAACCTTCAGTATAATCACTTCGGCTCTTAACAAGAATTCTGATTTCTCCGTTGCATATGTAATGGTAATTGCATTAGTTCATTTTCTGTTCTAAAACTGTCCTTTCTCTTAAGACAGTCGTGTTGCGTTTGAAAGGAAGCACCTGTTCGCAGTCACGCGCTGTGAGCACTTGCGCTCCGGTTTTCCGAGTGCTTACTTTGTCGCCTGTATTCCAATTAAAACGTCATTATTTTCAAAACACTTTTTCGCTGAAAGCTAAGATACGAGCATGATTTCTCAGAGCCCTGAAACAGATCCTAATTTCCTTTTATATGCGTCCTTAACCCTTACAGCGCTGGAAGTTTTTGCCCCCCACCATTTGTATGTGCAATTAACAAGCGGCTTCTGTTCCAACAGCTAAATACACACGTGACGCTTCCATCTGGGGGAAACTACAGCCTAAACTTGTGTCTCCTGCATCCTATTGTACCAGAACAGAGTACATTCAAAGTCCTTTCAACGAAGGTGAGTCCATTTGGTGCCAAGGTACCTTTTCTTTTGTGATTGACATGGCATGTTTTTTTTTTCTTTTTTCTTCAAGCTGCGCCTAACCTTAAAACATATTGTTTTGTTCTCTTGGCGTTTGCTCAAGCAGCATGTTGAGAGAACGTGGAGAATGATTAGCATTTCAGAAAAAAAGTTTTAAGATGAAAACGGCAATGGATGGCGAGTTCACGTGAATACCTTTTTTTTAATTTTTTTTATAATACAAGCCTTAGGTAACCAGTGGGTTTGTAACAAGGTAACATCATTTATCTGTAGGATGGTGTGATTTTAAGTGGTGTTTGGGTTTCTTCCAACACAACATCGCACCAACATCACTAAAATCCTTCCAATGAAAAGGTGGGTTCTTAGCTGCAGAGAGATCCCCAGTGTTTTCCGTATTGAATGATGTGTGTGACGGTATAGTCCTCTTTGTCCTTGCCGGTCTGGATAGGTTGTTCTGTGACAGGAATGCTCATGCAGTCAGCTGGATGATGAGTATCGGAAAAACTCCCCTTGTGTTTTTAAATGCATAAAGTAGCTTTGCTTTATACTGTAGCTAGTGATACATGGTAAAAGCGTTACGGAAGGCTCCGTAAGAAGCTTACAGTTTGTAACAGTCTCTTGTGCACTCAGATATGTCTATGGATGGGATGCAGAAGTCCCAGAAGTTTAATCTGTGAGATCTTCAGCAGAACTAAAACTGCCCTAAGCCGTGCATGTTTATATGTGGATCCAAAACAGGGCTCCAAAGAACAATACATTTGACTTATCAACCTTCCTGAAAGTTTATATTGAAGGACTTGCTTTGAAATGAGGTAGAAAGTTAAGGAGTTTGATGGTTTTGGTGACCGCAAAGTAGTGCAAAGAATGTGGTAATTGTTTAGCATAGTAATTTAGGGTGCAAAAGACCCAAGTCCATCAAGTTCAACACTTCTACCTATCCTTCCTCCTTTTCACAATATATAGTTTACTCTACTACTAGAGTGCCATTGGCTCAATCAGAAGTACCTCAAGGCCTTATGTTTGGACAGCCTCCTCTATGTATTGGGTATAAGGGTAACCTTCCAGCATATATCTTGTGGTGGTCATCAGCACTCTGAAGAAATTAACGGTGTTTTTAAGAATCCCAAAGTTTTGGATTTTCCTTTGGATTTCCTCGTTCTGCTGAAAGATGAAAGTTCAATAGAATAAGACGTTTACCTTTTTGACACACACGTTGCAGTGGAACTATTCTTGAGTCGAGACTTGGAGCATATGTTTAATATTCTGTTTTATCCATTTGTTTTCTTGATCTTGCTTTACACAATAAATAACGGATAGCAAAGAATGAACTGATAGAGATCAATATAGGAAAACCCAAATATTTACCACCCAGCCTAGTAGCTCTAGAAGCAATCTGTACCCAGCTCCTCTCATATGTCCAGCTCTAGTATGTAACTTGTAGGGGTGCTTAAGCAGGTGTCTCGAAATTACACTATTACAGGTGCATTTTTGCAGGCAGTTGCCATTGTGACCCCAAAATGCTTTATAGGGTATAAACACCCAAAAAGTATGGGAAGTAACCAAATGGAAAGCAACTCAATTGCCAGTTGTCCTTAATAATGTAGAATCTATTTGGGTTCTTTCAAATGCCACACTTTACTTTTTGACGATACCTGGGTCCTTCTACCCATCAAAAACGTTATCGGTACCAGTGATACCAAGGGTAGATTCATTGTACGGTTTTTGGAACATTAACTCAATAAGCAGTGCTTTATAGCTTTGTTAGTCTTGGTTGCATGTCATTTGGCTATAACTGTAATTTATTTCTTTCTCTATTTTCTAAATCTTAAACTTCTATAAATATAGGCTAAGGCTCCGTCCCTCAGGAACGCGTCATTTGAATCTGCTCAAGGAAATCAAAATGCTCCAGGTTAAAAAGCATAGTTCTTAGGAAATAAAATAGAAAATAGATGGAATTTTGCATTCAGCGAAGGTCGGTTTTATGAAGAATATTCTGCCGAAGACAGATCTTATGCCCTTAAGGCATTAGCATTCTCGGCATAACTGAGATAGCAACAGAATGTTATTGAAAAATCTTGCCGATTAAAAGAAATTGTCTATGTTGAGGATATCCATTCTTAGGCATGGCATAAATAAAGCTCTGATGTGCAGGGAACACAATCCTTAATTGCTTGCACGGTTTGACAGAAGCACCGGCTTAGCAGCGTACCTAATTAGTTTAGGGCACGGTAGTTCCTAATTAGTCAGAATATGTGGTGGCCTGCATGCAACTTGAGGTTTAGGTGGGGCATTTCTCATATTTCACATCTGAAAATATGAATTATATGCAAATGAAACATTTCATTAGATTGATGGCTAAAACAAAGCGTAAGAATGCTAATTAGCCGCCGTGCCCTTGTGTGACAGCTGACAGCCCACGTACGGAAAGCCAGGAGAGTCTCATTTAGACAGCCCCCAGTCAGACTGAAGGAATCATATTCTGCTGTGGGATTTCTCTTTCCCTGGAATATTCTATAGATCATGGAAAGCAATTGCTTCTGGACTTGAATAAGGCATGATGTGATGTGTGAAGTTTGAGTGTATTTATAAATATAGACGTAAGATGAAGCTGTTTACGTTCATAAGAGGTTGTGGCTACTCAACCATGTACTGCCATATGTACATATGTGTATGTGTGCCTCCCCATCAGTCATTTTTAACAGAATGTGTTAATTATCTTAACGTTGGACATTACGGGTCCCCATGTTCTTGTGCTTTAGGTCTACCAGCGCAGCTACGAATAGGGTTTTGGGAAAGTCACCCATTAGAAACCTAATTAGAATACAAATTCACAGATCATGCTAACAGCCGATTGTAAATGTTAATCAGATTTACACCGTCAGGAGATAAACATCATATTAAACATCTTAGTACTTTTTCATCTGTCTGTTTTGTAAATAAACACAACAAGGGACCCTTTTTCTGCCTGCCTGCTTGGAAAAAGAATACGGGAAATGCGGCAGGTGGAATGCAAATCCGTTATCATTTGCTTTGCAGAGAGTTTGGGCTGCTGAGTTCCAGCTGCTCGCGCTTTTTTTTTTCTTTTTCTTTTGAAACCAAGCTGCACTGTTTCTCTTAGATACAAAAATTATATTGGAATATAATAGGGTTCCAGGAAACGTGTCATGTTATATATTTATTTTTTGGTAGTACAAACATATGACATTTAGTCGGGTTTATTATTCCCGGAATTCCGTACCAGCCACCTGGCTTGTAAATGTATAGAAATTCAAATCATCGGATATTTTGTGGGCTTGTTCATGTTTAATGATTTTGCTTGTTTGCGTAGCTCTGTGAGGCTGCCGGTCTCTATGAAAGGGTTCGTCTGCCTGGCATAACCCGGCTCAATCAGGAGCTTGAATACTCGCCGACGATGAGGTTGAACAAGCCTTTTACCCTTTCTTGATGCCATGTGCTTCATTTTAACGGTTGAAGAAAGTCTAGTCCTCAAAATGTAACCTTTTTTTGTTTTTTTTATGCATATGTGACTCCAGTGCACTTTATTTCACGCAGATTAGGGTTCATATCTGAATTACAAAATTCGATGGCTTTGTCATTTAACCGCTCCCTTCACTGCTTCTGCTGATATATACATGTTTCGACCCATGTAGTCTGCCTATATTTTCTCATGTATACACTCAGACCCTAATCAGTCCTTGATCTTAGATTCATGGTAACTTTATGCCTACGTCTTGGATGTTTAAATTCCCTCATTGTATTAGCATCTACCACTTCTAGTGGCAGGCTCTTCCATTTATCTACCACCCTCTCAAAAAAAGTAAAATATGCTCTGTAGCACCACCATTAAAATGAAGGGGCATCTGAGCTCTTACTGAAACCAATGGGATTGGAAGCAGCCAATCTCTAGCAAAACATCAGTGTTTAGATGTCTAATTTTCTAACTGAAACACAAGAAAAAAATGCGTTCACTGATTTGCATGCAGTAAAAGTGGGGTCCCTGCAACATGGACTCCACTGTGCATGTAAAAAATAGGGCTGATGTTGAACTTTAATAATCTAAAAACAAAGGTGGGCTGCCCAAACCTCTACCTGTTACAAAAGTTACAGTATAGGGGGCATAGGTTTGGGTCAGCCATGTCCCCTTAATGTAAGATTAGCCTCCCATCCCATCCCAACGGCTGATGGGAAACCATTGCCCATGTGATTGATTTAATATCACGCTACCCTGCACAGAGCGTGGGTGAAGGAGCGCCTGCTGGCTTACCTCTGGATACAAGATACAAGTGAAAATACAAGAGAGCACCATCATTTTTTGTGTTTTTTATCATTGTCGATAATGGCGATTGTAATTTGTAATTATAGTTTATTCTGTAATGGTTTAGTTTTAAAAAAATAAATAAAAATGTATACACCTAAATGATTCCACAATGCTCATTTACATATACAGAGTGCTATTTAGGTGCTCTTGTTATATTATCCTGCTCTAACCCCTTCTAAACAGCCATCAACATTTAATGCGGTCTAATCTGTAAATACATTGGCCTTTTCCTGAAAGCTTTTTATAAATAATTCTAAAAACTGCTCCGCCAAAGATTAATACCAAAACACATGCCTATCTTCAGTTTGTCTGCCATCTGATATTGATTATCTGGCTAATACCTATACACTCTGGGCAATAAATCCTCCGTAAAATTGCCTGTCCCATGAGCCTACTGTTGTATATGCCGGTAGTTTGTATCATTAAGCACTTGGTAATTCTGTGCAGTTCGTCTGAGCTGTCACTAACGCCTCTATACAGGAACTCCATGTTAGAAATAATGCACTAACATGCACTTGCTTTATGCGGTGTACTCTAATAAATCAATGGCAAGAAACTTTTGTTAATGCCAAGCTTAATTTCTCACTTAAACGTAAAATAGCCTGGAATTAGAAGTTAAGGTTTTTGGAAATTAACCCCCTCCATGTTCTTTTGCAAATGACGTTAGACATGACATCACAAATGACATCAGTGACAGTGATTACATCACAAATTTCTTAATGTCTTATTGCATTTCCCATCAGTCGTCCCCCATCAGGCACCCCAACTGCTACCTTGAGCCCCAACTTAATCCCAGGACTTCCTCCATCAGACATCTTACCCCCAAAACTGCCCTCTTCAGCTGCCTCACTCCCACAATTGCACCCTCCAGCCACCTCAGTCTTCTGACTCCTCAGCCACTGCACCCTCTATCTTTCTCCTCTCTCCCCAACTGCTCTTCAGCCGCTTCAGACCCCAACAACTCCCTTCAACCACCTCTGCCCAGTACCTTCCCCCTTCACTCAACTTGGCCCCCAACATCTTCACCCTCGCCTGCCTGCTTCAGCCCCCTAAATGACTCTGAAGATGCCTCTTCTCCGATCTGCCCCTACAGCACCCTCATCCTCCATCTTTTGACCGTTTGGCCTTTGACCCCATGTGAACTCTAAACCCCTCTAACCTAATGGGGCATGCTGCTTCAGCCGCTCACCCCCTTCGCTACATCAGACCTTTACCTGCTTTCTAAGTAGTCAAATCATTTACTCTTCTTTGTCCCAGCAGCACACACACCGACAATTTCTATTATAACAATCTGATACTTAGCGAGATATACAGTTATACACCAGGAACCAAATGAGAAACCAAAACTCCGACACGGAAATTCTTTGTGATTTGCATACTAATGCAGGGAAATGAATTGTGGGTAGTTCACGTTTCTCTATTCAATAACCTCATAAATATCTACTGAAAACGCATGAAATTCAACTGTCAGAAATGTCATTGCTATTGTATGTTACAAGCACGGCCCTTATGTGTTCGATGGAAGGATGAGTGTAAATAAAGCCATCTCTTTAATTCCTCATCAGAAATTCATCTCTTTAATTCTTCTATGTGAATGAATGTTTCTATTTCAAGCATTCATTTTATACATATGTACTTACAATGTGTATGTAATAGAAATTTGATATTAGATATTGAAATTAGATATACCCCCCCCCCCCCCCATGTAGTCTTAACTCCAGACCCAAGGGCTGCATACAAACTAGGTCTAAAGAGTCTCCGGTAGAAACGTGGCAGAAGAATTTCCTGAAGCACTCGTCAATACCAATTCCCCCTGCATTTATCATCTCCTGTATTAGCCCTCCATAGGTTTCTTTTTATTAAACAGCCATTGGATCAACATAGACTACCTGAATGTAATGTCGTTTGATGCCAGCTTGGAGTTGCCCTTTGGTGGTTTAATAAATTGCACTGATAAGAGGACATAGTTTGCAGATCTCCACAAAGGTGTACAGCATTGCAGGTCTACACAAAGGTGTATAGTGGACTTGTGCATTCAGATTCATACAAATTGCAAATTTTATGAAGTTTGCATATTTTGTCAATTTGTATGAATCTCCAAAAATAAGGCAAAGCTACCAAAAACAAAGAAAAAAACTCAGTGAGGTCATGTCTGCGTAGATGAGGAAGGAGAAGACAGAGGAACCAGAAGGTGAGGAGCATGCTAGAGATGAAGCGGAGCTGCTAGCCTCAGAAGCGGTCGGTGGAGAAGGTATGGAGACATTGAGAGCACAATAGAGAATGAGATAGTGGATGTGGGTGTCGGACAACGAATTTGGTTTGCTAATTTAAAAAGCCCCCCAATTTTCAATCGAAACAAATGGGCAGGAAACTGAATTAGTTTTCCAAAACTAATGGACCAAAAACTAACAGGAAATTTGTCAGAAACGTTTGTAGCCTATTTGCTCAGATCTAGTGTATAGCATTGCAGGGATTGTAGCCATAGTGTGTGGGTCAATACAAAGGCGTAAAGCATTGCAGGGATTTTAGGCAGTATTTATATCATTCCTGCTTGACTATATAGTCCACATTGGTCAATAGTGGACAGGACAGGCTGATATCTGCTCAAAAGTATCTTGCTCAGGTATATTAATGAGTGGTTTGCCCAGACTTGCTTCCAGGGCTGAAAAGTGCCATCCGCCTTTGGCCTGGTAACATGAATGGTGGCCTGCAATCACAACCCAGTATGGAAACACAATAGTTGTAATGTTCTTTGTTAGTGCAGGAAGATGTGGAATTGACTATTCTGTATCCTAACCCCGCTGCCTGCCCGGCGCCCGGGACTGCATGTCCCGGGCTTCGGGCGCTAGACCCCGAATATAGGCCGCACCCCCACTTTAAAGACTTAAAGTGGGGGGAAAAAGTGCGGCCTATATTCGAGCCAATACGGTATTTCAGAGAGCCACTAAAATCTAGAGACTGTTTAAAGGGATTAGTACAAAAACAGTAGGCGATGAATGGGATTTGGGATCAGTAAAACAACGTCTTATAAAGGTGGATTGTGTAGATAAGTGATAAGTGAACCATGTATTTTGAGGAAATGGAGAATAAACGTAGGGTTTGGCATATAGAAGCAGTTATTTAGGTAGGCATTGAGCTCATTCTTTTTCTCATGCTTTGGGGGATACGTGTTTAATCTCCCACTGAAGCTGCCCACCTATATGTTGCGGAGAAGTTGTGACATGAGACTGCTTAATGTAGGACGCTTCTGCACAAAATTCCCTGATACCCAGCAGCTATCTGGGAAGTGCTAATTATTGATAGTATCTATTTTTATGGTGAAAGTATGCTTTTAATAGGGTCCTAATTACTGCAATAATGGTTGTGTGCGCATTAACCTTTTGCATTATATTAATGTGTGTAATTACTTTGCATGCCTGGATAGGGTTCTATGGGATTTAATGGGCCAGTGAGGGGTACGGGTGATGAGGAGCGTTGCGCCTTCTTAATTGTTCCATATGACCCCACAGAGAGACCAAACACTGGGAAATTCTGCTAATAAAATATTAATGGTACCAAGTATAGTATAGAAATAGAGTTTGCCAGCAGATAAGAAACACTCGGATGTAAACTCAGGTCTTAATCAGTCCTTGGTCTCGGCTTAGATTCAGGATAGCATCATGCCTGTCCCGTGCATGTTTCTATTCCCTCACTGTATTCACTTCTACCACTTCTGATGGGAGGCAGTTCCGCTTTTCTCCCACCTTCTCAGTAAAATAAAATAAGCTCTGCGATCTTCTATTGACACTCCGTGTTGTTGTGTTCTTATGCAATATTGCAATATGTCCCCAAACAAGTTTCAGAATAGCTGGGCTTTATTTTGATCTTGTCTTGAAATGCTAAACATATACGGTACCTGCAAAACGTGCAAAAGTAATTGACTTTCTCTTCTGCACTTGTAGTTCAATTGGAAAGTTCATTTTTCTGTTTCTCATTATTCAAATAAAGTGTTAAAAGTGAAATACAAGTTTTAATTAACACTCGCCTTACTAAACCACATTCTATAGTATAGTTGGTGTGTGCTTTTAAATGTAAATATTTCAAATATTCCAGCTGTCGTCATTGCATAGTTACACTTCTTTTTAAAGGTTTATTAGAATGTGCGTGATTTAGGAAGGCAGTGCAAGTGGCAGCAGCTAGAGTTAAACTCCTATAGGAATACAGAAAACGTTAATAAAACAAGTTCATCGTCCTGCGGCTGTGCCCTGAAAGGCATGGGTATACGTTAAATTGCAAATATGCTCGACCCAATGTAAGCAGATCCTCGCTGGCGGCTCGTGTCGGTATTGCATTCTACAAAGGCGTTTTTGTTGTAAGGCCCGCAGGGCTCCCCTGGAATCAGTGGCTGCAGGTAACGTTCTCGTTTGTTATGCCTCTAAATAAGAGACCATTTGCATGAGCAGCTTAGAAAACGCCAAGCCTTTTCCTTTTCACCGTTGCACACCTGGAAAGCCAGCTTCACCCGCAGATGCACACCGTCTCCAGCAGCAACCATCGTATGACGCCGGCTCTCTTACCAGTGATGTCACTTGAAAAGTTCGCTTCATGGTAGTTGAATTAAGGGGGGGGGGGTAAGAATCTCCCAAAGGACTTTGGAAGAAGTGTTACAGATTTATTTTTTTTTATTTATAAAAATCATAACCTATTTCTAGAGCAACAGGGTGGATGCTATAAATGAGAAAAATATGAGTACTGGTACACGAGGAGAACAGAGCCCTGCTCCTGTGAGCTTACAATCTATTACATATACATTAAGAAATGTGCTGTGCACATTTGTAGGTTGAGCAGACCCCCCCCGGCTCACAAGTGCCTCATTGCTTGAGAGGCTTTTTTGGGGTAAAATACAGCGCCAGTCTCACTAATTTAGCTCCTTGGTAAGCAATATAACCATGTAGAATTAGATAGGACTCGCCAAACATGGGGTACTTTGACTCCGTATCGGACAAAGCGATATATGGTCATAAAGTGTGACAGAATCCCCAATATTTATGCTGGGTGGTTTTTAATGGTATTTGCTGGGTATGCAAAGTTTTAAGTTTATGTTTTAACCCCTTCAGGACCGGCGTTCTCATACTGCGTCTTCCCTTGAAGACCGCGGTTTTATTTAAATTCTCCTCAAAGTGGCAGCTATGGATCGCTGGGCACACCCATCACTGATGACGTACCTGGTATGTCCCGGTCTGTGGGTGACACCCAACCAGGAAGTACCAGGTACGTCACCGGTACGGAAGGGGTTAAAGTAAGAAAATTAATCCAATGACCACTGGGGAATAGCAACTTAACCAATGAATGCTAGTTAGAGGTTTTCTATAACCATGCCAAGGTTAAACATGAGATAGTTACAGTCGTGTGTTCTCAGTTCACGTTTTAGAATAAACCCGTATTTGTATACTCTGTGGAAATAATCCTTTGCTTTTATGTTTGCCTGAAATAAGTATTGCTTGTTGCTACAAGGTCTTTAGGGTTTGTGTATCATGTTCTAGAAAACACAAAGCTAACCTGGTCTAGAGATGTTTGTGCTATTGACTGTTACCACTATAAATCTATAAGACTGGTGTTATCACTGCCTAAGTAAAAGTGTGCGTCCTCCTTTCCTCTTGTCCTAAATGTTCACATTTCATTTAGCTTATCTTCTGTGCTTTCTCTAGATTGAGATAAAAATGAAGAAAACAGAGGCAATACGGTGGGAGAAATTAGAGGGCCAGGAAGAGAGTCATTTAAAACACTTTAAGCCAGGTAAGCTTGGAGATACATCCCCATACTCTGTGCATTCCTCAAACACAGGAGGTATTCTTGTTTTTCAATACAGTTGCTTGCTGGAGTACCCTGCACACACACGCTGATTTTATTCTTTGGTTCTTGATTAAACCTGAAACATTCAGTGATCTGCACACACGCTACAAATAAACTTGTGTGTTTTTTTTGTTTTAAGACCCGTGGCTGCTATATATATATATACCGTATTGGCTCGGATATAGGCCGTCCCCGTATATAGGCCGCACCCTAAAAGTTTGGTGCTTTTTTAAAGAAAAAGTTTTTTTAATAGACATGCTGCCACTCTGTCTCCCCCCCCCCCCCCCGAGATATGCTGCCACTCTGTCTCCCCCCCCCGAGATATGCTGCCACTCTGTCTCCCCCCCCCGAGATATGCTGCCACTCTGTCTCCCCCCCAAGATATGCTGCCACTCTGTCTCCCCCCCCCGAGATATGCTGCCACTCTGTCTCCCCCCCCAAGATATGCTGCCACTCTGTCTCCCCCCCCGAGATATGCTGCCACTCTGTCTCCCCCCCGAGATATGCTGCCACTTTGTCTCCCCCCCCGAGATATGCTGCCACTCTGTCCCCCCCGAGATATGCTGCCACTGTCCTCCTCCTCCTCCCCCCCGAGATATGCTGCCACTCTGCCCCCCCCCCCCCGACTTACCGGAGCAGACTCCCGGGTGTCTTGCGGGGCCGGCGGGGGACATCTACGCAATACGCGTATACAACTTCCGGTGCCAGGACTCAGCGGATGTGCCGGCACTGGAAGTTGTATACGCGTATTGCGTAGGTGTCCCCCGCCGGCCCTGCAAGACACCCCGGAAGTCTGCTCTGATAAGTCTTGGGGGCAGAGGTAAAACGTATCGTGCGGACGTTCACCGGCTGTGGCGATGCTGGTAAACAACCTCCGCTGCCGGCACGTCTGCACGATGTGCTTTAACAAGATTGTTAAAGCGCATCGTGCAGACGTACCGGCAGCGGAGGCTGTTTACGCGCATCGCTGCTGCCAATGAACGTCTGCACAATGCGCTTAGACAACCTCCCGTGCCGGTACCCCCCCCCCCCCCCCCGTGGGAAGTGCTGGCAGGGGGGGCTGTCTGAGCGTATCAGAGAGTAGGATGCAGGTCCCCTGCACCGCTGCGGGGGATCTGTATCCTAACCCTGCTGCCTGCCCGGCGCCCGGAACTGCATGTCCCAGGCGTCGGGCGCTAGACCCCGAATATAGGCCGCACCCCCACTTTAAAGACTTAAAGTGGGGGGAAAAAGTGCAGCCTATATTGGAGCCAATACGGTATATGTATGTATGTGTGTGTATATATATATATGTGTGTATATAATATACACACACACTGCCCTTGGTGTTTAACCCTTTGATCATTTCTTAAAAACACCCTGCTCTCGTGGTTATCAAACAATTGCAAACACAACACAGGTTTAGCAAAATACATTGTGAAATATATGTATGTGTGGCACAATCATTGGCACCCTTTTAGTCAATACTTTCTGCTACCTCCCTTTCCCAGTTCTGAGTCTTCTCCTATAATGCCTGATGAGGTTGGATAATACATGGGAAGGGATCTGGGAACATTCCCCCATACAGAATCTCTCCAGATCCTTCAGATTACGAGGTTGAGACTGGTAGACTCTCCTTCCCAGTTCACCCTGCAGGTTTTCTACGGTGTACAGGTCCTCTGGCAGAAAATCAGCCCCAAAACATTAAAGAGCCACCGCCATATTTAATCCTGGACATGAGTTTATGTTCCATATGGCTACCTCTGGTGTTTGTTGCCAAAAAGCTCTATTTTGTTTTCATTTGATCCATAGAACCCGATCCCACTTCAAGTTCCAGTAGCTTCTGGCAAAATGAAGATAGCCAAGTTTATTTTTGGATGAGAGTAGGGGCTTTTTTTCTAGAAACCCTTCCAACAACTTGTGATGTTGGGGATGTCACCACAAGTTGTTTGGAAGGGTATGGAATGGTATATATTTTACATACATAATTACATACATATATCCAGTATTTGTTGTTGCATCTATTTCTAAACCAATAATTCTAAATATTACTATGTTTTATATATGTATATATTACAGTATCAACAAGCAAATGGAAGCAAATTTACTGTAGGACCCAGCCTGAAAACACCAATTAGATGCATAACAATTTAGTTCTGGGCCGTATGAATACCTTAATTGTTTTAGGTAATTGTACAGGCAAAGAGTTCAGCCAAATGAGACCATTCCCAATTATCTAGACTCTGGCGTTATCCATCGCCCGCGGCTCCCCATAGGGCCACTATACACCACAGTGCTTCTGTGGACAGTAATATCTGCAGATTGAAAATGCTTGGCTAATAAACTAAGCAAGTCTTGATTAGCCTCACAGCCATCTGACATCACTTGATTGTGGACTTGATTGGCGTATTTGTAACAGAAGTGGGACTGTACAAAGATATAGCATATGTTCCCATAAATGGCTTTTGACTGGCAAGTGTGATTTAGAGCACCGTAAGCTCTTGATCTCAACACTCGATCTGGGTGAATCGTCAGGGGTTGGGACTTTATCCTCTTTGCTTTGTGCAGAGTACACGTGTTGCCACAATGAGATTGAGCTTTTTTTACCAGGTTATGTCAGCCGGTTCCTCAAAAGGTTGCCATCCCTTGAAAGATGAGGAATGATGACATCATAATTTCAGCTCAGTAAAGGGTTCTTTACAATGAGGACTGCAAAGATGGAGGTTTCACTGCCTGCAAAAGTGGAGCTAAAAATGATGGCAGGCAATTTAGGAACAAGGATGAAAATACAAAGTAAATGCATACATGTGGAGTTTTTGAGAAGTTTTCAGCTTGAATCCATGTTAGCTTTTAAACTTTTGCCTTAGTTTGGGTCAAAAGGAGCTATAATACATTTGTTAATAATCATGGAACTCTGATTGTTCTTTCTCAACCACATAGTATGTTATGCTATATAAAGAGAACAGTTATGAAAAGTATGTTCCTGGATTTCTACATTTATAACAACATACTTTTTATTTGAAAACTACACATCTTAACCTTCCTTATAAAGGAGATGTCTAGGACCAAGTTTAGTCTAAAGGAGCAGTGATACTTCAGTCCAATGCAGAATGATGTAAGCAACCAAGCCTGCGCAAACCTTCATACTGCCCGTTGTTAATATCCCCCAAAATACAGAATGACTTAATAAACATTATGTCCACAAATATGAGTAATTCATCGAAGTAAAATCTGTGACAGTTACTTACATGAGCAATGTTGCTGTATCATCTAGGAGTTTGTGGTTCTAAGGTTTGCTCTTCAGATAAGAAAATCAGTCAATATTCTTAAATTGTAATAAAAATATTTTCCTATCAGAATCCACGCACAAGTATCCTTCATCCTCTCATTATACAAAGAACTGGGATAAGCTGGTGGGTGAGATCAAAGAGGAGGAGAAGAGTGAGAAATTGGAGGGCGATGCAGCATTAAACCAACTGTTCCAGCAGATTTACTCGGATGGGAGCGATGAAGTGAAACGTGCCATGAACAAGTCATTTGTAAGTAAAATATTATGTTTTCTCTATCGATACCTGCAAAATTCAGTGACACAGGAACTGAACAAAGGGAAGCACAGAGTGGACCATTCGATGGATGAACACAATGGGAATGGGCAGTAAATGGTTAAGGAAACAAAAATCTGAAGTCAAAAGTAAATAAGTGTGATTTCCGCCGAATATTGCTGATAATACCCCCTTACCTGGAGGGGGGCCGGGGCCGCTGCCGTACATTTTACAGCACATGTGGAATTGGGGATTTCTCTAATACTGGCCCAACCCAAGGATTAGATCTCTGAAATGTTCTCAGGTTTGGCAAACAGTCCTCTCGGATAATTTTTTAATCAGGTCTTTTTTTGGCGGCCCCATTAGGTGAATTTAATCAATCAAGCTCATTTGACGGTTTAAATATTGCTTATGGGTAACGTGCCCCACAGAGGTCCTTGGCTTTACCTCTTTGGGTATGATGTGGAAACTGCCAGGCAGCGGACGGCATCCACCATTGCTGCTTGAAGCCCGTTTCTTTTAATAAAGGGTATCTGTGATGGGAACGGCGTACCACCAGCTCACGAAGCAGCCGCGTTTGTACATGCATTGGGTGCATTTCTGAGATTTCAAAATAGCAGCATTACTTGTTTCAGTCTGATGGAGATGTGAAAGCGACTCCTTTCCCAGGAGGTTTGGGCCTGTGAATAGTGAATTCCATGAGAGATTAATAAACCAGCGCATTTATCAACCTGTGGTGTTACTGACAGCTACTGTTTAGTAAATATAGACCCCAGGATCAGTATACACATTCTGCTGCTTACTTGGAACGGACCTAAACCAGCGATTAGACAATTTTGAATGGAAATCATGGTTTCTAATCGCAAGTTACAGGTTTGTTTTATCAACTGTTCTGTGTTTCATTTTTACAGTGGATTTAAAAAAAGCAAAAGTGTGTTGCTTGTAAAATAGGCAAACTGTATGTTGCGCTTTTAATCCTTTTTTCCCCTCTCTCTATGACTGCAATCTCGGCAGCATCTGGACTAAAAAATGACTTCTGCTGAAAAGAAAATTATCATAATCTTTCTGTGCAGTAAAATCTTCCAAGCTGTCTTTAATTGAAATCAAAACGTGTGTCGCGCACGTCTGCATCTTTCCCAAACGTACCTTTTTGTTTTGTAGCTGAGACTGGGTCCTGGGACGCCATTTAGTGGAAATGGTCCCTGCCATGTATTGGTTTGTTATAAATTGGGGCAGGCACCATGTATCCCTCTGCTTAGTGATAGAAATTCCAACAATATCAGCTCAGAGGGCCATGTTATAAATGATCCATACTGCGCCAGGGGTTGTGAACAATTTAATGATCAGTTTTTAATTCAGCCTGATGCGTTTCAGGGTAACACAGCGGGAGAGTGTGTCTGTTTATGCATACCTCCCAAGTCTCCTTCTGCAAGAGTAACAGTCCCTGTTGTGGTCTCCGATCCCCCGTCCCTCTTTCTTTCCCCGATGTCCCTCTTTTCTATTACATCAAAATGTTTATCGGGTTCAAGTGTATCTCAGTGTTCCAAAAATGATCATTATTATTTATTGTTTTATATAGCACCATCAGATTCTGCAGCACGGTACAAAGGGTAGACCGGACATAACAATTAGTATATAACATAAGATGTGTGTGTGTGTATGTATTTATATGTGTATATATATGTATGTATGTTGTTATATATGTATTGTTGGGTGTTTCTAATTACCGCTGAACTGTAGTGTTGCATATAAATAAGTAGATTTTGTGTGTCGCCGGTCTTTGTGCTCGCCTTGCGTTATTGCTGCTTGTTATTCCTGTGGCTTAACCATACTGGAATTGGCGTTTATCAATCAAACTCACATGGCGTCTAGCAGTGAGCGGCACTATTGAGATCAGCGACTTCCTTGGGAGCATATTAAGGAGAGCATATTAGCTGAATATATTAATGTTTGAGCCGGAAGGCAGGAGTTTCAGGCCAACGTTATCAGGTCGTGCAGACTGCGATTTGAGCGATATGCCAGTCCCTAGGCGTAATACGTGGGGTTTTTTGGTTTCTCTCCAGCGGATTAGACATGTTAGGTAGGTTGTTTAGCTATAATACATCGTTGGGGTTTTGTAAATGCTCCGTAAATAGTGGGATTTTTAAAATATTAATATATAAATATTCAAATATTCTTTGCCTTTCTAATCGTCATTTGAAGGATATTTTTCCACTTGCCAAAAATAACGTTTTTTTCTCATAATTATCACTTTGAACGCTTTGTCTTGACATTGCATCTGCTAATAATGAAACCAGAGCTTCCAGCTTTTATCGCAGGATATTTCAGCTAGAATCTGAGAAACGCACGCCTGGCACCGTGTGAAGGAAGATTCGCATAGCTTTGTGAATAATGGCTCATCTTATTGAAGTTTGGCAGCCTGAACGTATTGGCTCAGGTATCGCTTGACATTCCCGGCTGTGCGTTGTCAGTGTTGTGCTTTTAGATTGTAAGAAACTGGCGTCTGGCTCTTTCAGATCATGAAGCGGCTTCAAAGAAATCAAAGGGGCCCCTAAAATGTCCTTAAATTCCGAGCTACGTGATACTTAAACACACTGAAATGTGCCAAACATCCGATGCCGTGATTGTACTTTATGCAGGTCCGTGCGCTTGCGCGTTAAACCAGTGTCACGCTGTAACCGAAAAGGAACACAGGAGCAAATGCTTTTTACACCTCTGAGTGAAGCCGTTGTTTTTTTAAGCAATACGAGTCAGTAATCACCTTGACCTTTAAGAAATGCTTCTATTTTCCTACGTTTGCACGAGAATGAGTTTTCCCTCCCCTGAGCATGTACGTGGAGTGCTGTGTAAGGTAGCTGTCCCACTGAAGTCTCTGAATGTTTCTTTCCCGTTGTAGATGGAGTCTGGAGGCACGGTTCTGAGCACCAACTGGACAGATGTGGGCAAAAGGAAAGTAGACGTGAATCCTCCGGACGACATGGAATGGAAGAAGTTCTAAGCGTCTCCATAGACGAGTGTCAGAACAGTGCTGTTCCATCTCTCTGCACCCTTTGTGTGTTTTCCTGTTCTTTCTTTCTTTGGCCAGACCGCTGTGTGTCAGTCACTCATGTTCGGGGTTGCCTTTGTGCTGAATTGCCAGACCGCCATATCCGGTATAGTGCGCTGGAGGAGCAGGCCAGCAGTTTGTGTAGTGATTGATGATGCACTTCCAATTGGCTGTTTTATTTGATGTAGGAGTGATAAAGCTGGTCTGTTGTAAATCAAAGTGACCCGCTTTATTGCTGTTTTATGCATAATAAAAATAGACATTTGTTTTTTCAATAAAGTGTGGCTTGTTTGTTATTGTGCACAGTCTGTACCGAGCGCATTCATACTCCAGCCGTGTGCACTCACGTCATCCCTCGTATACATATGAAGCAGCAATGGACTGGACATGAGAAATCGGACCGAATCCAATTTTTTTTTTCTGTTTCTGGAGTACTGGATATAACGGTAACATTGAAACAGAAAAGATGTGACTGTGTCCAGTCAGAGGTATGGTGCTGTGTATACTGTTGGATACAGTATGCCGTGTCTCCTCATACATAGTCTGCTTAGGGCCTTGTGCTTTATTTATTTTGTCAGTAGACCAGAGCCCTCCATATTGGGTGTTAGGAAAAGGCAAAATGTGTCATTTTTCAGCTGTGGCCTGTAGTCATGTGACACAAGATGCCGTCACTGGCTTAGAAACCCAAAGGATTCTTAAGTTTGTGGTAGGGTTTTTGGGAAGTAATAAAAGTATATTTAATAATCTTAATACACTAATCCTATGTACATTAAAAATCTTAATACACTAAAAATGACCATTTTTGCTATATATTCAAAGAATAATCATTTTTAAAATACTATTTTGACACAGGAAAGGCTTTCTTTAGACACCGTATTTATAATTTTTAAGATCCATTTTTTAAATATATCATTTTCATTGTTTCCACTAAACTGCGCACACCTAGCGTAACGGAGTAAAAATCCCCCCGTTAGCGGGAACAGTTCCTTTGATAAGGTATTGCTCTTATTGTGTCCCATGCTCCCTAGTCATTTTATTTATTATGCACTAAATGTTATTTACCTTTTAATGTCCAAATTCTTCATTTATTTCTTCTACGCTAATAAAGAGAATTTGGCATTTGTTTCTCTAGCTGTTATATTAATCCCAATGTTTGTTTATGTTAATGTTCATCAACTGAAATAGCAGAGGAGGCCTCTTCATGTGAAAGCAGATATTCAGAGAAATTGGGGCTGTGGTTACCTGAGGATCCTATAACTTGCTGCTCCCAAGATAAGAGACATAAATGGCCACAATAGAGCGATTAAATAAGCTGCATTCAGGTTAATTTAAAGGGTTCCTATGCCAGTATATTCTACCAGGAGCCGATTACTCAATGACACAGAGTAATGAAGAACGGGTGATCTGTAGACTCAGTTCTGCCATCTCCATCTTTTTCGTCAAAGTGTATGATGCATGAAGCAAGGAATTAATAAACTAAAGCTGTTTCTAGTATGCAAGATGATGTTCTTCAAGAAACATTCTTAACACAAAGGGACATAAGATGTAACCCTGTATATACCGGATCAAATACTTGGAATATAATATATTTTCTTCCTTACCTTATGTGCCAGCCCATCACACATATGTGCTCTATTTTTCTAGTTACTAATACACACTATCCTAGCAGGGAATATATATATATATATATATATATATATATTTTTATTTTTTTAACTGTTTTGGTTATTTTGGTGTATTTTGCATTATTATTTCTTCCGCAGAATCCTTCCATGCATTCGCGAGAACAAATCAGCATTAAACTACATCTGATTGTTAAACTGGAAAACCAGTGAGCAACCTTTAATTCTTCAGTCCCAGGGTTTTCATAACCAAATTACCAAAATATTTTATTCTTTTTACTATATCATGATGATTCCCATTTTGCATATTTGATGAGCTTGCACAAATTATACATCCATTTTGTTCACGAGAAAGATCATAGAAATACATAAAACATAATTAGTAATAAAAAAAACAAACCCCAGTAAAATAGGGAACAAATATATTTATTGTGTAGGCACATATTAACATGTATTAACACAGATTATCTGGCATATTAACATGTAAAATTATTTACCATACTCAGGGAGAGCTCATGCGTTTTAGTTTGAGGGCAAGCAAAGTCAAGAAGCCCACCAGGCTAGCCCCCCCCATGTAGCTGCACACGCACTCATACATTTGCCTGGACCCGGATAGCCGTATCAGTCCGGGAGAGATAAGCGTATGCTCGTCGTATGAATATTAGGTGTAGAAGACGTGGCATGGTCAGAATCTGTCGTAACGTTCACATTTTGGTCTGTGTGTAATGACATGTTGGTGACCTCACGGTTTATTGTAATCGTCACGTCCCGGGATCTAGGTTGAGGCGAAGAATTGCTGGATGGTAGTCTTTCTGCGCCTGTCCCACTTTGTTCCACGTCACGGTCAGAATCTCCTGTCTTTCTTCTGAATAGACAAATAAAAAAGACAGCAATGGCGGCAAGCAGCGCTCCACATATAACAGTAATAAGAACTATAGTCAGGTGGAAGTGTTGCTGATGTCTCTTATATAAACGTCTTAGAAGTGCCTCCAGTTTCTGGTCACGAAGTGGATGTACGATGGCAGGAGAGTTGTCATTTTGTTGTGTAATTTCGGAGACTAATTGAGGAGCACTTGTAGGATGAAAAATCATGTTGTCCGTATCCTCTCCTTCAAAGTCCGGTTCATCCGAGCTAGTGGATGTAGGAGGAGTGATGATTTCCGCCAGGCCTTTGCCATTCGCACTAGTGATGTGCACAAGGACTTTATAAATAGCTGTATTGGCATCCAGGTCCTGAGCTTTTACATCAAATTCATAAGTTTTTTCGTACTGAAAGCCAACTGGACCGTCTAGAATGACGAGACCCGATTTTCGGTCAACTTTAAACAGCTTCCGAACCTCTCGAGGCACCGAAGGGGTGAAACCATACACAGTTTCCCCTCTCATGTCTTTTCCAAGGTTAACTGCTTTCAGGTCCAGCAAGACTTGTCCAGGACGCATATGTTCCACAAGCTGCACAAAAACTGTTTCACAGACTGACTCTGTAATCAGCAAACTCGCCAGCAGAACCGGGAGAAGAGCTCGAAACATAATCCAACTCATTTTCAGAATTTGTAGCAGCTGAATCTGTAATTATCTGCCACTATCTGAAGACACACAAGATGAGTGAAAAGGTAAAAACCTCAATGTGATCTGTCACCTTGCTTGCACGGGTAAACATGCTGCATTATGACCTCACAATGTCCACCCTGAATTATTTTAGCTGTAAGCACCACAAATCTCAAGGGCAACTGCCATAGTTATGTAAAAGAAAAAGCCATAAAATGCATATTTGCACAAATATGAAGCACTATTTTTACCTCTGCTCCACTCGCTTATCTGCAGTGACAGTCATTGGCATTCTGGCTGAGGGATATTGGAAATTCAGTCCCCAAAACCTGGTGTGATCATACTTTTACTTAAAATAAAAAACATATATACTGTACATTGTTGGGTCTGGAGTGTTTCTTTTAATTTTATTTAGTGGACAACAAGCACTTTGACAGGGATAAGCAGGGATAAGATTTGTTCTTGTCTAGCTATAGATCGTCTGTCAGCATGTACTGTCCTTATGAAGTATATCTGAAGTGTCAACAAATGGCAGGACCTGATCAGGTAAAAGACATGATCTACTTTCCCCTAGTGATTGCTCGATGGACACCCCCTCCTACCCACTGCGTGAACCACAAAACTACCATCTCTGAACTTCTGATCTCCATCAGAACATGGATTTAATTCTGTTATGTGGTGTGATAGTCCAACAGTGTAGGATCCACAAAGTTCTTGCCTAGGTTTAGAAAATGTGCTCTCTTTTTCATGATGACATCTAAATATATATATATATATATAGATAAATGGCCTTCCTTGTTGGATGTCCTTTACTTGCCCAGCCCCCCTTTTCCTATACAATCGCCACACTGAACTCATTCTTTATGGCAATGCAATGAAGTCCTTTCCTACACAGAGCATCATCAGAGTGTCCGACGGGGTGATTAAGAATGTGCCCTTCTATTGTTTACCGTACACAGTATACACTAATCCTATGTACATTAAAAATCCTAATACACTAAAAATGACCATTTTTGCTATATATTCAAAGAATAATCATTTTTAAAATACTATTTTGACACAGGAAAGGCTTTCTTTAGACACCGTATTTAATAATTTTTAAGATCCATTTTTTAAATATATCATTTTCATTGTTTCCACTAAACTGCGCACACCTAGCGTAACGGAGTAAAAATCCCCCCGTTAGCGGGAACAGTTCCTTTGATAAGGTATTGCTCTTATTGTGTCCCATGCTCCCTAGTCATTTTATTTATTATGCACTAAATGTTATTTACCTTTAATGTCCAAATTCTTCATTTATTTCTTCTACGCTAATAAAGAGGATTTGGCATTCGCGAGGGACACTGAACAAATCCTAAGCATTAAACTACATCTGATTGTTAAACTGGAAAACTACTAACCTCTATAGGATTTACCAAAAGACTAGTGAGCAACCTTTAATTCTTCAGTCCCAGGGTTTTCATAACCAAATTACCAAAATATTTTGTTCTTTTTACTATATCATGATGATTCCCATTTTCCATATTTGATGAGCTTGCACAAATTATACATCCATTTTGTTCACGAGAAAGATCATAGAAATAAATAAAACATAATTAGTAATAAAAAAAAAAACCCCAGTAAAATAGGGAGCAAATATATTTATTGTGTAGGCACATATTATCATGTATTAACACAGATTATCTGGCATATTAACATGTAAAATTATTTACCATGCTCAGGGAGAGCTCATGCGTTTTAGTTTGAGGGCAAGCAAAGTCAAGAAGCCCACCAGGCTAGCCCCCCCCATATAGCTGCACACGCACTCATACATTTGCCTGGACCCGGATAGCCGTATCAGTCCGGGAGAGATAAGCGTATGCTCGTCGTATGAATATTAGGTGTAGAAGACGTGGCATGGTCAGAATCTGTCGTAACGTTCGCATTTTGGTCTGTGTGTAATGACATGTTGGTGACCTCACGCCTTATTGTAATCGCCACGTCCCGGGATCTAGGTTGAGGCGAAGAATTGCTGGATGGTAGTCTTTCTGCGCCTGTCCCACTTTGTTCCACGTCACGTTCAGAATCTCCTGTCTTTCTTCTGAATAGACAAATAAAAAAGACAGCAATGGCGGCAAGCAGCACTCCACATATAACAGTAATAAGAACTATAGTCAGGTGGAAGTGTTGCTGATGTCTCTTATATAAACGTCTTAGAAGTGCCTCCAGTTTCTGGTCACGAAGTGGATGTACGATGGCAGGAGAGTTGTCATTTTGTTGTGTAATTTCGGAGACTAATTGAGGAGCACTTGTAGGATGAAAAATCATGTTGTCCGTATCCTCTCCTTCAAAGTCCGGTTCATCCGAGCTAGTGGATGTAGGAGGAGTGATGATTTCCGCCAGGCCTTTGCCATTCGCACTAGTGATGTGCACAAGGACTTTATAAATAGCTGTATTGGCATCCAGGTCCTGAGCTTTTACATCAAATTCATAAGTTTTTTCGTACTGAAAGCCAACTGGACCGTCTAGAATGACGAGACCCGATTTTCGGTCAACTTTAAACAGCTTCCGAACCTCTCGAGGCACCGAAGGGGTGAAACCATACACAGTTTCCCCTTTCATGTCTTTTCCAAGGTTAACTGCTTTCAGGTCCAGCAAGACTTGTCCAGGACGTATATGTTCCACAAGCTGCACAAAAACTGTTTCACAGACTGACTCTGTAATCAGCAAACTCGCCAGCAGAACCGGGAGAAGAGCTCGAAACATAATCCAACTCATTTTCAGAATTTGTAGCAGCTGAATCTGTAATTATCTGCCACTATCTGAAGACACACAAGATGAGTGAAAAGGTAAAAACCTCAATGTGATCTGTCACCTTGCTTGCACGGGTAAACATGCAACATTATGACCTCACAATGTCCACCCTGAATTATTTTAGCTGTAAGCACCACAAATCTCAAGGGCAACTGCCATAGTTATGTAAAAGAAAAAGCCAAAAAATGCATATTTGCACAAATATGAAGCACTATTTTTACCTCTGCTCCACTCGCTTATCTGCAGTGACGGTCATTGGCATTCTGGCTGAGGGATATTGGAAATTCAGTCCCCAAAACCTGGTGTGATCATACTTTTACTTAAAATAAAAAACATATATACTGTACATTGTTGGGTCTGGAGTGTTTCTTTTAATTTTATTTAGTGGACAACAAGCACTTTGACAGGGATAAGCAGGGATAAGATTTGTTCTTGTCTAGCTATAGATCGTCTGTCAGCATGTACTGTCCTTATGAAGTATATCTGAAGTGTCAACAAATGGCAGGACCTGATCAGGTAAAAGACATGATCTACTTTCCCCTAGTGATTGCTCGATGGACACCCCCTCCTACCCACTGCGTGAACCACAAAACTACCATCTCTGAACTTCTGATCTCCATCAGAACATGGATTTAATTCTGTTATGTGGTGTGATAGTCCAACAGTCTAGGATCCACAAAGTTCTTGCCTAGGTTTAGAAAATGTGCTCTCTTTTTCATGATGACATCTAAATATATATATATAAATGGCCTTCCTTGTTGGATGTCCTTTACTTGCCCAGCCCCCCTTTTCCTATACAATCGCCACACTGAACTCATTCTTTATGGCAATGCAATGAAGTCCTTTCCTACACAGAGCATCATCAGAGTGTCCGACGGGGTGATTAAGAATGTGCCCTTCTATTGTTTACCGTACACAGTATACACTAATCCTATGTACATAAAAAATCCTAATACACTAAAAATGACCATTTTTGCTATATATTCAAAGAATAATCATTTTTAAAATACTATTTTGACACAGGAAAGGCTTTCTTTAGACACCGTATTTAATAATTTTTAAGATCTATTTTTTAAATATATCATTTTCATTGTTTCCACTAAACTGCGCACACCTAGCGTAACGGAGTAAAAATCCCCCCGTTAGCGGGAACAGTTCCTTTGATAAGGTATTGCTCTTATTGTGTCCCATGCTCCCTAGTCATTTTATTTATTATGCACTAAATGTTATTTACCTTTAATGTCCAAATTCTTCATTTATTTCTTCTACGCTAATAAAGAGGATTTGGCATTTGTTTCTCTAGCCGTTATATTAATCCCAATGTTTGTTTATGTTAATGTTCATCAACTGAAATAGCAGAGGAGGCCTCTTCATGTGAAAGCAGATATTCAGAGAAATTGGGGCTGTGGTTACCTGAGGATCCTATAACTTGCTGCTCCCAAGATAAGAGACATAAATGGCCACAATAGAGCGATTAAATAAGCTGCATTCAGGTTAACTTAAAGGGTTCCTATGCCAGTATATTCTACCAGGAGCCGATTACTCAATGACACCGAGTAATGAAGAACGGGTGATCTGTAGACTCAATTCTGCCATCTCCATCTTTTTCGTCAAAGTGTATGATGCATGAAGCAAGGAATTAATAAACTAAAGCTGTTTCTAGTATGCAAGATGATGTTCTTCAAGAAACATTCTTAACACAAAGGGACATAAGATGTAACCCTGTATATACCGGATCAAATACTTGGAATATAATATATTTTCTTCCTTACCTTATGTGCCAGCCCATCACACATATGTGCTCTATTTTTCTAGTTACTAATACACACTATCGTAGCAGGGAATATATATATATATATTATTATTTTTTTTAACTGTTTTGGTTATTTTGGTGTATTTTGCTTTTTTATTATTATTTATTCCGCAGAATCCTTCCATGCATTCGCGAGAACAAATCAGCATTAAACTACATCTGATTGTTAAACTGGAAAACCAGTGAGCAACCTTTAATTCTTCAGTCCCATGGTTTTCATAACCAAATTACCAAAATATTTTATTCTTTTTACTATATCATGATGATTCCCATTTTCCATATTTGATGAGCTTGCACAAATTATACATCCATTTTGTTCACGAGAAAGATCATAGAAATAAATAAAACATAATTAGTAATAAAAAAAAAAACCCCAGTAAAATAGGGAGCAAATATATTTATTGTGTAGGCACATATTATCATGTATTAACACAGATTATCTGGCATATTAACATGTAAAATTATTTACCATGCTCAGGGAGAGCTCATGCGTTTTAGTTTGAGGGCAAGCAAAGTCAAGAAGCCCACCAGGCTAGCCCCCCCCTTATAGCTGCACACGCACTCATACATTTGCCTGGACCCGGATAGCCGTATCAGTCCGGGAGAGATAAGCGTATGCTCGTCGTATGAATATTAGGTGTAGAAGACGTGGCATGGTCAGAATCTGTCGTAACGTTCGCATTTTGGTCTGTGTGTAATGACATGTTGGTGACCTCACGCCTTATTGTAATCGCCACGTCCCGGGATCTAGGTTGAGGCGAAGAATTGCTGGATGGTAGTCTTTCTGCGCCTGTCCCACTTTGTTCCACGTCACGTTCAGAATCTCCTGTCTTTCTTCTGAATAGACAAATAAAAAAGACAGCAATGGCGGAAAGCAGCGCTCCACATATAACAGTAATAAGAACTATAGTCAGGTGGAAGTGTTGCTGATGTCTCTTATATAAACGTCTTAGAAGTGCCTCCAGTTTCTGGTCACGAAGTGGATGTACGATGGCAGGAGAGTTGTCATTTTGTTGTGTAATTTCGGAGAGTAATTGAGGAGCACTTGTAGGATGAAAAATCATGTTGTCCGTATCCTCTCCTTCAAAGTCCGGTTCATCCGAGCTAGTGGATGTAGGAGGAGTGATGATTTCCGCCAGGCCTTTGCCATTCGCACTAGTGATGTGCACAAGGACTTTATAAATAGCTGTATTGGCATCCAGGTCCTGAGCTTTTACATCAAATTCATAAGTTTTTTCGTACTGAAAGCCAACTGGACCGTCTAGAATGACGAGACCCGATTTTCGGTCAACTTTAAACAGCTTCCGAACCTCTCGAGGCACCGAAGGGGTGAAACCATACACAGTTTCCCCTCTCATGTCTTTTCCAAGGTTAACTGCTTTCAGGTCCAGCAAGACTTGTCCAGGACGTATATGTTCCACAAGCTGCACAAAAACTGTTTCACAGACTGACTCTGTAATCAGCAAACTCGCCAGCAGAACCGGGAGAAGAGCTCGAAACATAATCCAACTCATTTTCAGATTTTGTAGCAGCTGAATCTGTAATTATCTGCCACTATCTGAAGACACACAAGATGAGTGAAAAGGTAAAAACCTCAATGTGATCTGTCACCTTGCTTGCACGGCTAAACATGCTGCATTATGACCTCACAATGTCCACCCTGAATTATTTTAGCTGTAAGCACCACAAATCTCAAGGGCAACTGCCATAGTTATGTAAAAGAAAAAGCCATAAAATGCATATTTGCACAAATATGAAGCACTATTTTTACCTCTGCTCCACTCGCTTATCTGCAGTGACGGTCATTGGCATTCTGGCTGAGGGATATTGGAAATGCAGTCCCCAAAACCTGGTGTGATCATACTTTTACTTAAAATAAAAAACATATATACTGTACATTGTTGGGTCTGGAGTGTTTCTTTTAATTTTATTTAGTGGACAACAAGCACTTTGACAGGGATAAGCAGGGATAAGATTTGTTCTTGTCTAGCTATAGATCGTCTGTCAGCATGTACTGTCCTTATGAAGTATATCTGAAGTGTCAACAAATGGCAGGACCTGATCAGGTAAAAGACATGATCTACTTTCCCCTAGTGATTGCTCGATGGACACCCCCTCCTACCCACTGCGTGAACCACAAAACTACCATCTCTGAACTTCTGATCTCCATCAGAACATGGATTTAATTCTGTTATGTGGTGTGATAGTCCAACAGTCTAGGATCCACAAAGTTCTTGCCTAGGTTTAGAAAATGTGCTCTCTTTTTCATGATGACATCTAAATATATATATATATATATATATATATATATATAGATAAATGGCCTTCCTTGTTGGATGTCCTTTACTTGCCCAGCCCCCCTTTTCCTATACAATCGCCACACTGAACTCATTCTTTATGGCAATGCAATGAAGTCCTTTGCTACACAGAGCATCATCAGAGTGTCCGACGGGGTGATTAAGAATGTGCCCTTCTATTGTTTACCGTACACAGTATAAATCAGGGTTTATGTGTATTAAACCATCACTAAATGGTTAATGTGCAGCTGTCCAAAACATTTTATTATGCAAAAATGTAAACTATTAACAAAAATAGAAAACAGCAAATTAGTTTAAACATTTTTGTAAAGTTCTGATACTGAAAAATACTGTTTAATCAGTGGTCTTATCACCAGTACGCCTTGTTTGCGTTTATGTTGTTAATTTCTGTTCTTCATTATAACAGAATTTGCTACTTTTGAAGTGGGATCTTTTTATATTTGATAGAACACTTGTGGTTTTGAGGGGCTCGTGTATTATCATGATGAAATATCGCATAATATATAATTTGTGTTCTTTAAGTGATTTCATCAAAACAATTTGACATTTTTGTGAAAAAGTGACTGTGAGCCCCAGGGCCGGCCCAAGGCAAAATGCCGCCTGGGGCGAATTTTAAAATGCCCCCCCCCCTATCTACCCTTCCTCTCCCTCCCCCCCCCCATGTACTTACCTTTCAGCAGTCCTGCGGCGAGTCTCCCTGTTCGGTCTCGGTGCCGGCTTGTAATGCTGAGCGCCGGAAATCTTCCGGCACTCAGCATTACAAGCCGGCACCGAGACCGAACAGGAAGACTCGCCGCAGAGGAGAGAGAGGGGCGCCGAGCGGGTACTGACAGCTTGGTAAGCGAAAACCACTTGGCGCCCCTTTCTCTCTCTTTCGCTTTAAAAAAAAAAAAAAAAAAAAAAAAAAAGGGCTTGGGGCGGCAAAGTGCCACCCCTTCAAAAGTGCCGCCTGGAGCGGTTGCCCCACTCGGCTCCATTGTTGGGCCGGCCCTGGTGAGCCCTAAACTGCCAGTCTGTATATGTATGTATGTATGTGTATATATATATATATATATATATATATATATATATATATATATAGCTATCTCTCCTTCTTCTGTGCCTCGTGCTTTGTCTTTCAGTGTTTTTTCTCCGGCTCTCTTTCTGTGTCAGTGGTGTTCATTCACCTAATAGCTATGATGAGTTAGCGACTCAAACCATTGCCTCACAGCTTCTCTTAATTTCTGCGTTTCTCTTTCTGTAAACAGAGAAAAGAAAAAATGTCGGTGCGCTACGCTAGTCTCAGGCTCAAATAATACAAATGTATAATATGAGGCCTACCAAACAGTGTGAGCATGAGCATGCTCTTTCTGTAGGCAGATAGCCAGCCATATATTTATCTTGGGAGATGCATTTATATTGGACATCGGCCTGACCCGGGCTCATCTCTGCAGCCTCTGTCCTTACTGCTGAGTGGCGTGATCTACTATATCTCAGAGCTTAGCCTCAGAAGGTGGAGGGGGACGGCTGGTACCTTCTAGCCTCAGAAGGTGGAGGGAGACGGCTGGTACCTTCTAGCCTCAGAAGGTGGAGGGGGACGGCTGGTACCTTCTAGCCTCAGAAAGTGGAGGGGGACGGCTGGTACCTTCTAGCCTCAGAAGGTGGAGGGGGACGGCTGGTACCGTCTAGCCTCAGAAGCTGGAGGGGGACGGCTGGTACCTTCTAGCCTCAGAAGGTGGAGGGGGACGGCTTGTACCTTCTAGCCTCAGAAGGTGGAAGGGGACGGCTGGTACCTTCTGGCCTTGGGAGGGGGGGCCGGGAAAGCCAAGTGCCCACCGGCCCCCTGAGAGCTGACTTAATATATGCACATTCACACACTAACATACAGGCGCTCTAACACAACCACATTCTTACACTTACACACTAAGACTAACCCAGTCTAATACACTTACACATATTCACACTAAAACATCATCACAGAATCAAAGCTCACATCCCTACCTCGCCTGGGTCATTTATTATAGCTACTTTGCACAGTACACATTCTGTGACCCCATTGTGCACTCACCTTTGAGAGCGGATCTGTCCAAGTGGGACTGGCCCTCTTTTAAAAATTTTGGACTGGCCTGCTCCTGATTATTTTAAACCTCCACACTGTAAATATCGTCTGTTTGAGATGTGTGCAAAATTAATGGAAAGCAAAACGTTGGTATCAACTGGTCCCTTTTATTTGAAAGGTTGTTGGTTTCAATAAAGACAGGGAACAACTCGATTTCAGATTTATTTAACCCAAACTACAGAAATGTGAAAAACCACAAAGACTTAAGTCACCTTTAAGAATGAGAAGGATCTCTAAATATATCACAGTGAAGTAAAGTTTCTACATTAATCACTAATTTACTAAAAGTAGAAATATTTAAAGGATATTGCACATTCAAAACAGATTTTGTTTCTTTTAAAACAGTACACATTTCACTCAATCTATTAATCTGTGTTTTAATTTAGGTATTTTTATTTACAACAGATGATGCGGTAATCATATATTTTCTCATTTCTTGAGTATTCTTTGATCTTCAGCCACTGGTGGCTTCTCAGGGTGTTATATATATATATATCTTATTCATAAATTGGGTGCCATGTTACACTACCCCCAGAATGCGAGCGACCCACCAGCTGCAGGGCATGATGACTCTACATGCAGAGCGACATCCATGGTAATTATAAGGCCACGGGTAGTAGCCACCCAGAGGTTCACAGATTCTCTGGCACTGAGTGTAACTTCTTCGGCATTCGATACAGCAGATACCCTGGTGGTCCAACATGGGGTCAAATACCATACCACCTTCTCCTTCCAGCTGGTAAGGCAAGAAAAAAAAAAGAAGATTTTAATTGACTTGATTCCAAAAACTGTACAATATTGCTGAATTAAATAACTTTCATACCATTTAGCCAAACACTTATGGTGTCCATTCATTAAACTGTGTCGTCTTTGCCATTTTCATATAACCAAAAGTTTTAGCAGGGGGCATACTGTAGCGTGATTGAAGGGTGATTGCTGAATGGGTCCCCATAATAATGCTGTCTTGACAGAATAGTGGTACACTGTTTGTGTTAGAAGCTATTAAACTTGGGCTATAGTCCTACTTTACTTACCATAGGTTTAATGAAACACTACTTTGGGCATTGCCTGTACCAAAGATCCGCAGACTATATTTTTACTGAAACTAGATACGTAGGTATTGACGATAGAAAAGAACCAATTGGACCATCTAGTTTGCTTTTTTTTCATATATAACCCCTTCAGTGCTGGCATGACGACCTTGCAGATGGGTGATGATTACTGTTCTGTCTCCGATCCACAGGCAATCGCGCATGCTGGCTAAAAGAGTGTGTGTAATAGCTTTAAGTACTGCTGCTGCCTTCATTTATTCCGTGGACCTGTCAGTACATTGTAAGGTAGGTGGTACGAGAACAATACCTTCTTGGAAGAAGTGACAGCAATCTCAAGGATTACTGATGACTATGACACTTTGTGGGCTCGAGAAAACTTTGAGTCTGCTTTAACCTTTACAGTGCCTGAGAAAAATGTACGGAAGGCTGAAAATATGTTGCGCTCGTCTCGTCCATATTAAATCCCTAAAAAGATATCTCCGTTTCACATTGTTTTTTGCCAAGTGGCTGTTTGATTTTTCTGCTAAAGAATAATGAAATAATGTATCTAAATTCCTTTTGCAGTGAGTCGCATTACATTTTATCCGCAGAGCGCCTCCGTAGCGCTATTACCTTACTAAGGTATTTCTTAAGACAAGCAATGGAAAAAAGTGGTGTGCACGCATCACAGAGCTCACAATTTAAATTACTGTTTTTGAGAACACTGTACAACTTGAAAAAAAAGCATAAAATGCCTAGCAATCTGAAGAAAAGAACAGCTATGGAAATTAGCTCCTACGTGGGCTTCATGTAAAGTGTGAAAAGGGGGAGGTTTTCCCCCAAAAGTAAATGGCTGACACTGCTTATTCAGCCACCGTAACTGAATAAAAACTCACTTGTTTTATGGGCAGTTACATACACATGAATATGTAAACTACATATATATATATATGGAATAACTATATATATATATATATATATATATATGCAGAGAGAGAGAGAATTATATAGCTAGATAAAGTATGGCCAAATGTTCATGTGTGTGGCTGTCTCTTAATGCAGAATGTTTACGTCTCACGTTTAGAAAACAAGTAACAGTTTCTGTAGTGGCGGAACGAGCTGGCTTACATGGTATGGGTTCTCGGGGTTGAATGGCATTTCCTGTTCAGGAGCTGGCTGGGTCTGATTGGCTGCTGGTTGAGCTCGCCTGTTCCCTTGACGTCTTGTGTTTCTTTCTTCGGCTGCAGCCTCAAACTGGTCCAAGTTGAGGTTGTTTTGTGCTTGTCTGACTTTTCTTCCAACTGCCCTTTTACCTCTTTGATTTTCTGGAGATGATAAAATGAGATGAAAGGACAACAGATTTAAGATAGCTGCAGTGTACCAACGCACCTTCGATGTGTAGTGAGCGTCTTTGCTAGGGCCGTTCATTGAAGCCATCAAAACACATTTCCTAAATATTAATCTTGTGCGGTGGTGGTGGTAACAGTTCTAATGTATTATAAATAATACATATAATTCCGTTCTTGCTATAATTCCCAAATATGCTCTAATGTACGTGTGTCCTTGCTAAAATTCACACCAAGTAATAAAGCTACTGACTTTGGCCATGCGTAGTTTTGGCATCAGTTCCAGCGCGGTAAATCACTCTCTGGCTGACAGCCCGTCCATTGGCTCTAACCCCTGGTGAAGCACCAAGACCCAGTTGCATTAACCTGCAGCAACCTCATCGCAATAATGTGATAAATTCGGTCACCTGCACACATTAACCCTCTGTGAGCCACATATTAGCAGAACCCTGGCTACCCCAAAAGCACCCAGTGTCACTATAAAGGTTTTGTTTCAATGCGTATTTCTTTCATGTGTGTACCACTATAAATTATACCCATTCCTGACATAATAAACCTACAAGACCTCTTACTGTGTGTTCAGAACAGCCAGGATTGCTACCCTTACTACATTCAGGATGGAAAATTAAAATACTGGTTTAAGCAAATCTCAGCATACCTAAAACAAAACAGTAAAAGTCAAATAGTCTCTTGTAACTAGAACACAATCACTGAATAAAACACAAAGAATGGGTAAATACTACAAGTCCTCCCTCCTTAGGTTTTAACACCCACAATATCCTAAATATTACCATAAATGCTAAATATATTGTATTTTCTGCACCAAATTACCACTCATACGCCATTCTCATGTCTTAAGCTGCATAACACCTACTTGAGAATATAGTTTTTTTTCTTGTACTTTTTATTTACCTTTTGGGTGTGTGGGTCGCAGCCAGAAAATAGGAAGATCTGAGCAAAGTTCCAGGATTTTTGCACTCAGGAAACTCTCATCCTTGACCGGTTCGTCTGCAGCCACCCAGATAAGGGAATTCTCATCAAACTTTGCTGGCATGATTTCATCTTCCTGGCAACATACAAAACACATCAACACACATCAACCGGAAGAAGCACAGCGCTGCTTTATTTATAAGCATTTTTTAATTAAAATCTTGATACTATCAAAAAGCCATATTATATATGGGGGAGGGGCAAAAAAGAAAGACGTTGAATACAGTAAACCTTAAAATCACAAATGTAATTGTGATTTTACAAGTTAAAATATACACAAAAATCATGTATTGGACAGCTAGGAAGCAATTGCAGAATAGTTTAATGGATTACGCAATTTAATATAAAATCCCATGCCTGTAACTGTTATATGGCTAGAGTAAAAATATCCATGTTTCCAGTTCTTGTGCTCCTGGCCCTTATACACTTATTTACGTGGTTATAAGTGACATTATTGTTGTTGAAGAAATTCAGAGGCTATGTCATGATAGTGTTGAAAATGCCCTTTACTGCTAATCTCTAGCTGTCGGCAAACGATTTATAATGTCACTTGAACAAGGCTTGCAATCAAAGTCTTAATGTATGAGCTTTAATGAGGAAAGCGATAGGGGGTGGCTCACAGCACCAGTGGCCTGGAATTCTACATTGAAAATGCACAGTCGCCATATATCTAGTTCACACGCAAATGTCTTGGAAGCAGGGCTCTCAACCTGATGTCTTGGCTTGTCTTATGCTTTCAACAGAGCTACTACCAGCAGCCAGACCCTGGCTAGGTCCCTTTTGCTTTACTTGAACCTGTGCCCCAGGACACTCTTACCTGTGCCATTGCAGACTGGTCATTGGGTAATCTCAGAAAATGCCTGGTGGGCCAGTGCCCGTTGGTGCCGTTCGCTACCTTTACTGATGCTCACATTCCACCTGAAGAGCATAGCGCGTGGCTGTGTGTTTCCAGCCGACGGCTGCACATTTCATTTTATCAGCCACTGGCCTTAAAGAGCCGGGGCCAATTTTGAGCCTCAGTCTGGCCCTGTGCCCTGTGCTGTGTCACACTATTGCAACATTGAGACACCAATCTGGTGACCTATCTCAGGCTCTGAGATGATGTGAGCTGCATGAAAAAGGAGAGGGGGGGCCTGGAAGAGTAAAAAATGGACAGGGAAACAAAGCTGATGATGAAGGAGTTAACTAATTTAAACAAAAGGGCTAAAATGGACATTGCAGAATGGTAATTGAGACAGACCATGGGAAAAGATGAGAAAACATGTAAATGAGTCAGGAAGAGAACAGACGGACACCTAAGTTGAGAAATATTCTCTCCCAGGTGTATGTGCAGACCATGGCTGGGCAACAAGCCTCCTTCCTATAAAGCTGAGCCAACCTTCTCACTGATAGGACAGTGCGTCATAATTCAACCACAACCCTCATGTGGACCAGGGTGACAATCTTTAATATACTTTATATTTAATTTGATTCAGGGATAATGGGTGTGATCTGAAGCACTATCCTTCATTTATACACACATACAGTATTAACCAAAACATATAGATGGGCAACAGACTACATTATTAAACACCGACTTGTCCCACTAGGCTCACGCGTATAAGGCAATGAATAAAAAATAAATATTATCTTGTAAATCAGAGTAAGACGAGAGGTGGTCAGGTTCATTTAATACATGTTCTTAAACTCTCATCAGCTCAGCAGAGCCAGTAGTAATCAGAGGTGGCACAAGAGAGCTGACATGGGGTCAAGGAGTGGATTGACATTTCCACCGACATGAAGAAAGGAAAGTTAAATCAGCGGCTTCAACTTTGCCTGTTTAACACTGCCAATGTTGAATTGCCTGCCACATGAGGATCCTGCATGAAGCTGCCAGCCAGCTCGGCACTGAAAGTGTTAAAATCGGATTTGTGGGGCTTCCAACAAAGCAGAGGGTTGTTTAAACTGATAGATTCCCCGGAGAGGTCACTGGTTAAGTGACTACAGGCATCTAGGGAGATGTGAGGGCAGCTGAAAAATTTGAGAGAGACAGCGAGCTATCTATGGCATGCTCATGGTCCTAGTGATTCAAGATAGCTCCTTTGATTCAGGTTCCAGGAAATCCAGGCCAAATAAAGAATATACGCTTGATAAACAGACTTTGTACAGTAGTCCGCTTTTAAACACGACTCCTGTTGGCTGATCAGGATCCCCGGTGTGGTGCTGGTGTGGAGCCAGTCACCCCAAGCAGCCCATTTACACTATGGAGGACCGTGCCGAACCAGCACAGCCTCTGTAGCACACTCTTCCCAGGTTAATAGCTGGAGAGCTGGGATATGACATCACGTCCCAATGATTAGCAGTATAGACAATGGCCATGCAGGGGGCAGCACCCAAAACAGCTGCTACCATCACAATCAGCCATCGGCTTCGTTAGTCATTGTCTTTAAAATCCATGCTAAAAGCCTGCTGGCTGCTGTATTCTGATTTATTTTGATCTTTGTGTGACAGAATACGCAAACCCGTTGATGATCAAATATTGCTTTTTACGTTAACCTCAAATTACTAGACGAAATCACGAGAAATTCCGCAGCAACCCAGCCAGTGTGTTCATTTCAGTAACACGAGCAGTAATAGGCGCTGACAGTGTGATTGGAATTTCTGTTTTATTATTCAGAGAGAGGCAATAATAAATGCAAACATGACTATGAAAAAGTCATTTCCAGATTATTATTGGACAGGACACAGTACTAGACTCTGGTAACAATCTCCTACGTTATTCACCACAAAGGTGACATTACTACAGTAATTACCCTGTTCCTGGAGAAATGACATTGGTAAACACTGTACGGCACTATATTTTGCCATATTACATTTGAGCTGAGAGTTTACTGTGCTGTGACTTTTCCAGCGTATAAGTCAACGTTCCGGGGGGGATTCATCTATTGAGAGCACTGATTTGCATGTCGTCTTCGGATGGATGAAGTCATAATCAAGTACAGCTTTTGGAGCAGTGCATAATTCATATCCCCTTTGGTTTATTATACTGTTTGAAATTAGCTGGTGTTGATTTTCTGAAATCTAAATTGACTGTAAAACATTTATTACTCCGATAATATCCCTCGGAGGGGTTAGCTGACACTGCAGATAGGAAGTAGAATGGGGGGAGCGGAAATCATATTTAATGTTTTTTTTTTTAATATATTTTTTTGCAATTGACATTAATCGGTACCTGCACAGAGCGTCCCAATATAATTAATTTTGATCATTTAATTTTGAATTTTTATAGCATTTTATTGTTGCTTCCTATTGAGAGAGTGCGGTTGGACGTCCTAATAAATTAATGGTGCGCACTTGAAAAATGCAGAACTGAATCAAAGACTAAATAAACGTGGTATATTTCCAACTCAATTATTCTAAATATATCCGCCCTTGAGCATGTATCACCTGCGAAAAGCAATCTAGAAAAAAATGCTTACTATGGTTCTGAGACATAATTACGGCTGAGAACATCACCTGGTAATTGCTTTTGATCCATACAGAGGACAAAATAACCATGACACGTGTCTGGGACATGAGTGGATGATGCAAAAACCATATGGATTGTCTAACAATCCAGAAAATATTATTCATGCAAAATTGTACAATATATAATGTGTCAAGCCACATACTTCTAATTTATCATTCTGTGTCTTCAAAACGTTCATGATGATATCTCCTGAATCTCCAAATACAACTCCCATAATTCTCCGCAGGATAGAATTTTAATCTGCAACAGCTGGAACACCTTAGACCCAGGCATCCAATATGCAGCCTTCAGGGCAAAATGCGCCCCACCGAACATCAAGGTGCAACCCACGTGAGATCTGTTGCGGTTACCGCACATCCAATGAGAGCTGTGAACGAGTGGGGAGTGCAGCACAAAAAGGTGAAGTATGTGACGGCTGAGTCTCGCTACCTCCGCCATCAACCGTTTCTGCGTTCATGTGTCCTTTCTTGCAGTAATGCACCTTCTCTTGCCTCTACTTGTTTTTTCCTCTTCTCCATGTTATCTTCTTTGTTCGTCACTTTCCTCCCGGAGCACTTCTGCAAAAGGGAGGAACTTCTGGGCACAGACAATCCCCCCCCCCCCCCCAACTGTAGGAATGGTGGAGAGCTGTTCTTGTGGCTCTGCTCTTTTGTGGAAGTACTCTGAGAAGCCAGAATAATGAAGATGGATTCATGGAGAAAGAGAAGCATTTCTGCCCCTCCGCTCTGCACTTTTGCCCTGGTTCACATTGAAGCGGAAGAAGAAAGAAGATGCAGGGGGAAACGGAAGAAAAAAGAAGACAGAAAAACAAGAGGCAAGAGAAAAAGCAGAGCACAATATTTATGAAACAAAATAACCCCAAACATTCTGAAAAGAGGTGGACTATTACTGTTCAAGAAACTTTGCCCCAGCCCTGGCACTTTGCACCCAGCACTTTGCACCCAGCACTTTGCCCCACCCCTGGCACTTTGCACCCAGCACTTTGCACCCGGCACTTTGCCCCAGCCCTGGCACTTTGCACCCAGCACTTTGCACCCAGCACTTTGCACCCAGCCCTGACACTTTGCACCCAGAACTTTGCACCCAGCCCTGGCACTTTGCACCCAGCCCTGGCACTTTGCACCCAGCCCTGGCACTTTGCACCCGGCACTTTGCACCCAGCACTTTGCACTCAGTACTTTGCCCCAGCCCTGGCACTTTGCACCCAGAACTTTGCACCCTGGCACTTTGCACCCAGCCCTGGCACTTTGCACCCAGCCCTGGCACTTTGCACCCAGCACTTTGCACTGTGCCCCTGCACCCAGTCTCCAACTCTGCCCTGCACCCAGCCCTGCCCCCACATTCTGCCCTGCCCCCACACTCACGCCCTGCACCCACACTCACACCCTGCACCCACTCTGCCCTGCACCCACACTCACACCCTGCACCCACTCTGCCCTGCACCCAGTCTCCAACTCTGCCCTGCACCCAGTCTCCAACTCTGCCCTGCACCCAGTCTCCTGCCCTGCCCCCACACTCACACCCTGCCCTGCATCCCCACCCCCACTCTGCCCTGCACTCAGTCTCCTACCCTGGCCTGCCCCCCCACCCCCACTCTGCCCTGCATCCCCTGAAACCCCACCCCCACCCCCGCGAATCGCTCTGTGCGAACGGAGCCACTCGCACAGAGCGAACCGCTCTGTGCGAACGGAGCCACTCGCACAGAGCGAACCACTCTGTGCGAACAGAGCCACTCGCACAGAGCGAACCGCTCTGTGCGAACGGAGCCACTCGCACAGAGCGAACCGCTCTGTGCGAACGGAGCCACACGCAACTAAAAGAAGGCGGAGAGTGCAGCGGAAGCGGGGAACGCTCTCGGAGGTAAGTAAAAGGAGCCGAGTGCTCCAACAACGAATCGATCACTCGATTAATCGATAACAGAAATCGTCGACAACGATTTCCGTTATCGATTATTATCGATTCGTTGTTTCAGCCCTAATTGAGATAGAAAGGCACTCACTGTACTGGTAAAATGGCAGTAAGGTTTAATAAAAGGTATATTATTTGAAAAATGGAAAACAATGGAGTTTCTTCTCTCTTGTGCAATGTTATTTATATATTCACGCAACTATGCATTAGTATTTAGTTCTTCTGGGTAATGGACAACCTCCCAGTGAGGTCCCAATAAATTTCCCTTTGACCCCAAACATACTGCTAGTAGGCTGAACATTTCTAATGGGAGTTACTTTAATTCTTCTTTAACACTGACTATTAAGATCACGTGCCGAATTAAGCACACATTGAGGTTATGTTAGAAGGAGGTTATCACTTTAAAAATTAAAACGTCACTTTGAGAAACATAAAATGGCATTTACCTGAGATTGCTGGGAAGGCTATTTTGGGAAGTATTTGTATTTGGAAAAATACATAAAGGGGTTTAACAAAAGACAGGAGGAGGGCTTACTTTATAGGAGGATAAATATTACAATAGGTCATAATGTAAAACTAGAGAGCCAGAGGTTTAGATGTAGTGTAAGGATGTTTTACTTAATGGGACGGCGGTAGAGAAGTGAAACAGCCTCCCAGCATACGTGGTAGAGGTTAACACAGCGAGGGTATTTCGGTGAAGAGATGAAAACAAGACAGATCGCATGTAAGTTGTAGAGCTGGGCAAGGGGGACCTCTTAGCTGTTAGTTATGCTCAGCCTGACAAATAATTGGCCGATGATCATGCCGTTTGCAATTAATCAGCACTGGGAGACTTTGCTCCTCTCTGTTTAAAGGTGTACGTCCTTATAACAGACAGGAGTCATGGTGGATATTTTTGTCGAGGCAACTCAATCAAAATTGCAGAAACTGATTGTATCATTTGTCTTAAAGCGGGGATAGACATAATCCCTGGTGTGCTTGCTGCCAATGAGGTGTGCAGTTTGGCATCCGCGGCTAAGACTTATCGAGAGTGATCGTCTGTCACTGAGAACAGCAGCAGCCATCCACCGAGACACCGTTCACCGCTTTCTGTTAACACTCGCTATAGATGAGTCACTCGTAACCAGGCTTACGCAACTGTCTCCCCGCTGAATACTCAAACTTTTTACACAACTTTTTATCCAGCGTGCTACTGCGACTACCGCGACTACTTGTACGGCTTAACTTCATGCTGCTTAGTGTCCTGTAAGGAGTCTGGACACACAGGCGTGCAATGGCACCAAGAGCAAAATTACACGAGGCTATTATAAGGAAGGAGATTTCCTTCTCGTGTCTGCTTTCGGTTAAGCACACGAGGGGATACTTCAGGAAGAGAAGCTAAGCTCACAGTCCTGAGGTTGTAAACTTTTCCATGGGTGGAAATAGAGATTTGCTATATCCGTAGAGTGGCAGACTGTAAAGCATGTGAAATGCTCTTAACTGCAAAACTCAGTACCAATACCGCATTATCAGACATCGGCTGGCTGAGAGTTTTTCATAGGTTGAGACTAATAACACCTGGGGTACCGAAAATGCCTCACCTTGCCTTAGAGGCAATATCCAGGCTAGACACCAAGCAATGCATGAGCTGTCACAGTGAATATATATAAGCTTTCCATATAACGTCTGCCACTATAGAATGCCAGCTATGCCCTATAAATGATAATATGTATTTTCATATTCATATGCTGGAGGTTTGGCTTTTTTGTACTTCTCTTGAGTACTCAGCTCTTTATTATTTCATAATATGCCAGTTACATGACAAATATGCTTTTGCATTGAAGCTTCTTCAAGACAAAGAGTGACATTTTTAGAGTGTTTTGTTCAATTCTTACCAATTCAAACGAAAGGCTTTCTTTTGTCATGCTGTCAATATCCGGAAGGTGAGCTTTTGCCTGGGCTTTAATGTAGCATTTTTCTCCCCCAGCAAAACGGATTCCAGTAATGCCCTGGAAAATGAGAACAATTAATTACAAACTGCACGCATCCTTCTCAATTCTCAATCAGTGTCCTTTGCTCTGGAGTTCTCAGCAAGCTGCATTTTCAATCTTAAAATCCATCACGTTGCTAACGCAAGAAATATCCAGTTAAAAACAGAAACATTGGAAAAGAGAATTAAATTGTAAGCTCTAGTGAGTAGTGGTAAATCTGCCATGCTTTAAATGCCTTTAAGGAGACTCTAAGTAACTAAGCAAATGTATAGATCAAAAACATACATGTTCACTCAATCACATTATTGCCACAAATACAAATTAATCACTCTGCACTGTTTACATATTGTAACGCTTTCTGATGTCAATGAATATGTAAAACCAGAGATTTAAAAGCCCTCATCTGTCTTCCCACTTACATATTTAATGTATAAGGTTATTTGCATTACTAAGGTAAAGAAATGGTTACACACATATATCTATATGCTACAACATTTCCTTCTATATGCATGCTAGTTAGTTACCGAGGAAGCGGGAAATGTGACATCACTGCGCTGTGTATAACAGAATCAACTGCTATCCCATTGTACAGCGCTATGGAATATGATGGCGCTACATAAAAAATAAATAATAATATTATAACTATTTTATTGCATTCCCGGCACCGGTTAGAAATGAATAATCATTTTGTTTTGCAAGCATGCTGTATATTATGTTTTTAGCGCTCTATGTACTGCTAAATACTAATTAGGTTTACACTTGCTGTTATTTAATAAGCCACACTTATTCACACTTTCAGCTTCCTTTCGATGTAAACAAAAGGGAAAATGCAACCCAGGGATATTTTTTCATAAATTTGGTTAAGTAGATAACCACCGTTAGAATGCAGCTTCATTTAACTAACAGAAAGTACCCACACATACTATAAGCCAGGAATGAACAGAATTACCATTTGGAGCGGTGATACGGTGAATGAATTATCCCCCCTGCGCTAGTAAATTGTCTCACGCATGCAGTCAGCTTTGTATTCTAAGAATATATGGCATATAACAAGGGATTTTAGATTTATAAATAACCTTTCGTTAGATCTGTCCTCATCTCTATACAATAAAATAATGGTTTAGTGAAGAATAAAAATAGGACAAGCCATAGATTGACAATGAAGCAAGTTTCGATGCTTTGCTCGTAGCTAATGCCATGTATGTGCTACTGCGCTATACCCATAAGGGCATATCCTGTAGCCCAAACAACAGAAGTATAAACTGGATTTTATATTCACACTTGATAAACAGCAAAAGAAGCAGAAATGGGATGCGGAGTGCTTCTGGTTGTCATCAGAAAAATATAATTCCATTTTAGCTGACATCTCACAAATATAGCTCCAAGTGCATCTTGTTTGTGATGTGTAATTGAAGTGGAAGTCTAATCCCAGGGCTCATAAATCACGCATCAGCTCTAGGCCCTCCCTTATGGCTGATACAAGTGAATTATCAGTTTGTTAGCTTGTACTTTACAAAGTTCTTTCAGGGTATAACACATTCTAAGCACTGTAATAGTGCAAAGCAAGGACTGGCCAGTGGCCTCTCCAATTATAAGCATTTTCCAACATGTTGACGTTAACAACATCTGTTTAAACCAATGACACACCAGGTACATCATGAAAAGATGTCCCTATGGGGATCAATGATGTACCTGGTGTTTCATGGGTTAAAAATGGTCCCACGTTGGCGCTATCGCTGTGATCACTGGGTCACCGTTGTTACTGACCAGAGTGGTCGGTCTATAGCAGATTCCTTGCATTCCTGTGCATGTGATTTCTTCAACAGTCAATCACACGCACAGATACAGAGAAATGACAAAGGCTGTGCTTTATCGTTAGCTGGAGAGAGATAGAGAACAGTAATAAAAGTAATAAAAGATTCCCTGGGCCCAGAATAAAATTCTGTTTTTTTATTGGTGTGGTGGGGGTTAGTTTGTTACTTTCACTCGCTCGTACTCATGCTCTCTCACTAACTCATTCTCACGCTTTATCCCGTGTCTTATTTCTTTGTCCTCTTCTCTGTGAACCTGGCATCCCCATGAAGTTCCGCAAAAAGCCAGAGGCTCTGGGCACACCAGAGACGCGGAATAAGTTGTGTCTCGAGGCCCTGTCCTTTTGCGAGAGTTCACAGGGAGGCCAGAATAACAAAGACAGATTTGCGGAGAAAGAGAAAAATTTCTGCCCCTCTGTTTGTCCAGAAATCTATCTGCATTATTCTGGCCACTTGGATGAAAAACAAGTAAAGGCTAGAGAAGAAGTGGAGCTGCGGGAACAAAGACTGGGGCCTTGCAAGCAGTCAGCGGAGAAGGAAGGGAGACATTGAGAGTGAGAGAACGTGAGAGAGACACCAAATTTCATTTTGGAATGGAAAAAGCCCTCCAAATGTCGTCCAAACCCAAAGAGCAGGAAACGAAATTTGTCGTCCGAAAACAAATGTCCTCAAAATGAAAAATTAATCTAAATGTTTTTTGGTACCGTTTACATCAGTCTAGAAAAAACTGTTGAAGAAAGACATAGCAAAAACATGTAACATTCTGGTCCTTAAGGGGATAAAGAACAAGGATCCAAGAGGGATCACTGTCCAGACCACATACAAAGGTGGATTACTTGGATCTGTGAACCTATAAGAGGATAGATGATAGATGTACCCCTTTGAAAACGCATTGGGTGATTCAGGAGAACCCCTCCATATGCATTTGCTCCCCTCCCCACCCTTAAGCTATTTGGTGCTGGGAATGTGTTCAGCTGAACATATCTCATTGCACGTGATATACTTACCGCCAGTCAGCTTCATGTGTGCAAAACGCTCCCACTGATTTCAATTGGATCGCTTTTGTGCCAACAACAATCAGTGGTGAGGATGGAGGATGCAAGCAGCTGCAGCTTCTACCTAAGGTACATGCTTTTATGTTTTCAGTTTTAGAGAAAGCATCTTAACGTACTCCCAAAGCACTTTACTATGCATTATTCTTGAGCAAAGCTGTCAGGGACTGTCCCTTTACATGATCAATGGAAGAGCCTAGGCATCCACGTGAGTAATTACTTTTTTTTACTGTTGCAGGGGCTATGTATAGTGAAGCAAAAAAGTAATGTCTGTCCCTTTAAGAAAATATGCCATTTATTACAATAGAGCAGAACGTGGGGTAGCATGTAAATAAATTATTACAGGTTACCCCAAACTGGATATATTCCAATATGTAGTTTTTTATTTAACTTTCGGTGCTTATTTTATTCTATTTGATTATTGGACAAAAAATATTTTCATGTACAAAGAATGTAAAAAAAAAAATTAAGGTTTTGCAAACTTTGTATCGCTGATTTTAGCTGCTCTGATATATGCTCTGTTTAGCTTATAAGAACCCAGTCTAATGAACTGGACATAAACAGCTCTGTACACATTTAAGTCAATCAAAAAAGCTGAAATCTCATTACCTATCTTAGCAGACAAGCCAAGAGAGGAACAAAGGTCAAATAATAGTTACAACGTACTTAAATAGTATAAAAATACTTTTGCAACTTTAGCTCCAACCTTCAGTACATCGGGCGCGCTAAAACGGGCACAATCACTATAGCAAACAAAGGGTTGCTCCACTAGATATGACAAGCTACTAATTCAGAATCAGGTGTAAGTTATAAAACATTACTAGCCACACTCACGTTACCAAGAACTATTTGGGGTAAATTATATCAATCGTGCTTTGCCGCTGGTTCTTCCATCCTGAAGCTTATGAGAAAGGCAAGCCAAAAGATGGTTGTACGCTCATAAAGTGCCTTTTTTTAAGGGATACTCCAGAGCCCAATGCCGCCCCGCCAACAAAGAATGTATATAAAAGCTTTTATAATATAGGGCAAGGGGCCAATGAATTGGGGTGATACAAATTAATCTATTTGCAAGAGGGAAAATGTTAATTTAAAGTGGACACTCATTAAAGTGCATATGATGACTGGGGGCAGAGCCGGCCTTAGGCGTTGTGGCGCCCTGCGCGGACTACTCCTCTGGCGCCCCCCCTCACTACCCCCCCTCTCTGCCCCTTCAAACTACCCGCCCTCTCTGCCCCTTCAAACTACCCCCCCATGCCCCTTCACACTACCGCCCCTCAAACTGCCGCTTCAAACTACCCCCCATGCCCCTTCAAACTACCGCCCCTCAAACTACCCCTCCCCTCTGCCCCTTCAAACTACCCCCCCTGCCCCTTCAAACTACACCCCCCCCTCTGCCCCTTCAAACTACACCCCCCCCTCTGCCCCTTCAAACTACACCCCCCCTCTGCCCCTTCAAACTACACCCCCCCTCTGCCCCTTCAAACTACACCCCCCCTCTGCCCCTTCAAACTACACCCCCCCTCTGCCCCTTCAAACTACACCCCCCCCTGCCCCTTCAAACTACACCCCCCCTCTGCCCCTTCAAACTACACCCCCCCCCCACTTACCTTGTTGCCGGAGTCCTGCGGTGAGAGCGGGAGGCATCCGTCTTCTCGCTCTGCCGGCATTTCATGTTGAGAGCCGGAATAGTCCGGCGCTCAACATGAGATGCCGGCACAGCGACGGAGTCAGGGAGAGTAAGGGGCGCCGAGCGGTTGCCGAGAACTTCACGAGCAACCGCTCGGCGCCCCTGACCGGGACTTAGATTTAAGCATCGTTTTTTTTTTAAACTTTATTTAACATGAATGATGTTAAATAAAGTTTTAAAAAAAAACACAAAAAAAACCAAAACGATGCTTTAATCTAAGTCCCGGTCAGGCGCCCCTGCAACCATGGCGCCCTGTGCGGTCGCACAGGTCGCACACCCCTAAGGCCGGCCCTGACTGGGGGTACCTTAAAAGTTAAAGTTTTAGCAAAAATGTCTTCTTAACCAAGAAAGCATTTTTTTATAAAAAATTATCAGTAAAGAATATGATAAGAAGAGTGGTGAGTATGTCAGGATATATCTTTGGCCGAGGTGTTCAGCAACTTGCTGAACAAGGCACAGCATTGGCATATTATTGATCCAGACAGATGTATGGCTAGCATTTATTGCAGTAAGGAAGGACTCTATGTTATCCCTGGAGAAACAGAATTAGTAAATGATGTATTCATATTTCTTTCTTTTTCCACCTCTGGTTCTAAGCATCAACATTTTAATCCACTGGAGAACTGAGCTCCAACTTTTTAACAGGAGGGGCATAAATCATGGAAAATGGTGGGGATGGTGCAGACACTGTCTGATTAATAATGTATTATAATAATAATGTATTATAATAAAAAATAATCTAACGTAGACATAGAGATATGCAGGAAAGGAATAGAACAACAAATGTGTACAAAGAAACATCCTTCCCAAAATAATTTCTTAAACAACTTTAATGTAAATTAGTTATTAAAATCCATCTTTTGTACGACCACATTTATGGGTTTATCACAAGTAATCCAGAAAATTACAACAAAGCTACAGATTAACCTGGTACATTAACCCTTCTTATCCACTAGGGGAAGATCCATGACAAAACAAATACATTTTTCTTTAGCACTGAATAAAACTTTATTTATTTTTGTTGCAATAAACTTCCCTTATCTGCTGACCTGTAGGTAGCAACTATTTGAGATATTCTGTACCGGTAATATGCCAAATGTATATATAATATCTCTTTCACAAAAATCTTTGGTGTGCTCTCCTTCTTTGGCCTTTCTACTTTGGCTGGATATAAATATATACCGTATTTGCTTGATTATAAAACGACCCCCAAATCTGAATATTAATTTAGGAAAAAAAAGAAAAAGCCTTAATATAAGACGACCCTATAGGAAAAAAGTTTTACCAGTAAATGTTAATTCATGTAAACTATTTTTTTTAATAAAAGCTATGATTGAGAAAAATATTTTGGCTTTATTTCCTTCTATTTTCCAACCTGCCCCCCCAGTTATGCAAATCTGCCCCAGAAATGCCTTATACCCCCTATATGCCACTGTGCCCCATGATATGCCTTTTGACCCCCTATGTGCCACTCTGCCTCCAGAAATGCCTTATACCCCTATATGTCACTCTGGCATTAAGGGAGTTAAAAGGCATATTATGGGGCAGAGTGGCATATAGGGAGGTTTAAAGCATTTCAGGAGGCAGAGTGGCGTATAGAGAGTTAAAAAGGCATTTCTGGAGGCAGAGTGGCATTAAGGGGGTTAAAAGGCATTTCATAGAACACTCTGCCTCCAGAAATGCCTTAAGCCCCCATTTAACACTCCCCCGCCCCCCAACTTACCGGTGCTTCTGACTCCCCTGTCATGCAGCCGGGGCAGCATGTAGCAGCAGGAAGGAGGTGTGGCTAGTAGCGGGAGTTGTCTGCGTCTATCGTGCAGACCTTCCCCGACTGTCAGAGAGAATTCTGATCTCTGACAGCCGGGGAAGGTCTGTGTGATGGATGCAGACAACCCCCGCTGCTAGCCACACCTCCTTCCGGCTGCACACCAGGGACTCAGAAGCACCGGTAAGTTGGGCGGGGGGTGGTGGGGGGAGACAGGAGGATCCAGGTCCCCTGCAGCTGCGGGGGATCTGGATCTTAGTCGTCTCATAGTCAGTCCTATTTGAGGTCTGATTATAAGATGACCCCGATTATAAGACGAGGGGTATTTTTCAGAGCATTTCGGTAATCAAGCAAATACTGTATATTAAATAAATATTCATTAAATATAATCAAAATTGTGATGTTTATAAACAGTAATAAGAAACATGTACTTATACAAACAACTGATTTTAGAAACATTGACAGCAGATAAGAACCACCCGGCCCATCTAGTCTGTCCATTTTTCCTGATGTAAAGATTCAGACCGTAACATTCAGACATAAACATTCTATACATTTTCAGGCTTTTTAAACAAAACAAATTCATAATGGCATATCATAATAATAATGGTCTCCCATTTTTCTAAAGGGATAGCAATTATTTTTTTTTAAAAGTGTTGCCAAGCAATAGTATTCAGTTCCTGCATCTTCAAAGGTAAAAGAAAAAAGTATCATTAGCACAAAAAACAGAAAAGCTCCATGACATTGATTAGAAGGAAGCCTGGACCATGAGATCGAAGGCCTGGCTGCAGTATGTGATCATATCACACGAGGACGTAACATGAAGAAGCACTGAAGGCTCTGACCACGCAAGGAACACATATATGAATTCTACATCGTGCCCAGTCACTGGCTGGGAAACGGCATTTCTCAAGGAGCTATGGTTCTGTTTCATTTTCACCTTCTTATCTTAATAGTGAAGAACTATTCATTTGCACAAGATGAGTAATACAAGAATACTTACAATCTGGAAATCATGCACTTCCACGGCCTCATCATTTCCAGAGCCGGTTTTGAAGGTTTCTAAGTTGTTCCCGGAGTCAATTTCCATTGACCCTTCCTGCACTTTGCCATTGATGCTCATGGTGTAATGAACATTATAAACCTGCAAAGCAATACATACGATGTACAATTTATTAAGACATAAATCATCAGAAAAAGGACACACTCATATTTTTCTCCCTTTAGCCAACAGTGTTTATGACAATAACAAACTGGTACAAAAAGAGAAGAGGGCTCTGATCTTACGAGCTTACAATCGGTAGTTGAGGGGGAAGTGAAACAATAGGAGAGGATTAATTGAACGGGGATGAGTTAATATATACCGTGTTTGCTTGAATATAGGCTGCACTTTTCCCCCCCACTTTAAGTCTTTAAAGTGGGGGTGCGGCCTATATTCGGGGTCTAGCGCCAGGCAGGCAGCAGGGTTAGGATACAGATCCCCGCAGCGGTGCACGGGACCTGCATCCTACTTTCTGATGGATCAGACAGCCTCTCCTGCCGGCACTTTCCACGGGGGGAGTGCCGGCACGGGAGGTTGTCTAAGCGCATCGTGCAGACGTTCACTGGCAGCGGCGATGCGCGTAACGCGTAAATAACCTCTGCTGCCGGCACCTCTGCTAAATGTGTTTTAACAATCTCCCTTTTTTGGAATTCCCACGGGGGGAGTCCCGGCAAGGGAGATTGTTAAAGCACATCGTGCAGACGTGCCGGCACCGGAAGTTGTATACCGTTCTGTGTAGAATAGATGTCCCCCGCCAGTCAGGCAAGACACCCGGGACTCCGGGAGTCTGCACTGGTAAGTCTAGGGGAGGGGGGCACATCTTGGGGGACACACAGAGTGGCAGAATATCTCGGGGGGGGGCACACAGTGGTAGCATATCTTGGAGGGGGGGGACACACAGAGTGGCAGCATGTCTCGGGGGGGCAGAGTGGCAGCATATCTATTACACTTTAAATTACATTTTTTCTTTAGGGTGCGGCCTATACTCGGGTGTGGCCTATACTCGAGCCAATACGGTATATATATATATATATATATATATATAGTTAACTCTTAGGGCCCCTTAAACACTTTTTACACTATCAGATAACAGATGGCCAGCTTTAAGGGAGGTAGCCACAGTGCCAGCGAACCTGCATACATCCAGTGCAATACTTTTCAAACAAGACTGGAAATAAGTTCAAGCATAAAGCTGATGTAAATGTAGATAGAATGCAGATATCGCCATCCCTGCTGTCCCCTTTCATAACAAATGCGTATCGATTTGACACTAAGCAGTAATGGCACCTAAATCCAATTATATGAAGGAGGTCTCTATATCTCAGAGCTATAAGGGCAGGGACAGTCCAAGTCAGAAAAAGTTACAGACTTCAGCGGAATTCAGCTCAGAGCGTTGTCTAGTTTTCTAGAAATCTAGTCTGGGGCGTATATATTACATTCATATGCTGGCCCCGTTTATCAGCCTCCATAGACTTCCAACTTAGGGATTTATTATAACTCTACCAACTATTTATAAAACATATTTTATATTGTATATGATTCCAGGGCAAATATAACCTTTGGATAGTGAAAGAAGGTTTTCCAAGATGAAGAAGTTCATATACATATATATATATTCTTGTTTATTACATATAGACACCAATTTGCATAAATGTTGAACTGACTACTGGATGCTTTGCATAAATGTCCTAGTGAATATGAAATACTTAGCTGCCCAGCACTTTTAATTTATCTATATCGTAAAAAGCTGTTGTCCCCCCCTCATAACATGTTAATGTCCATTCTGTCTAATGGTACTGATTTTCAAAGGGTTAAAATCATCCTTAGGCTGTGAGCTGACTGAGCGAAGAATATCAGTATAGGACACCTAAGTGTTATATTTTAATGTCCGTCCCATTCATGCGGATGCTAAGGATTTAGCGCTTAGTCTCTATCCAGATGTATTGTAAATTAATGACATAGTTAGTATGTGGGTCTTATTTTTTCTCAGGTCTGTTTAAACAGTGCTTGGTATGCAAGGGATCTGAGCAAAGCACTGCACTAAAGAGTTAAACACTTTATACCCACAGGTGGTAGAAGGCTGTGCAATGCTCGGTGTAAGAATTAAAAGCATTTTGTTTATATATAAAAAGTAACCCTGGGGTAGTGATAACATAGGAACAAGCAGGAACAAGCTCTTTTTGCTCTCCCAATTAAACTGACTAAAATTAATTCAGATTGGGGATATGTATGAAAAAGGAATTCTGATGCAAAACTTGAAAAGTGGCCTTATCACCATAGAAACCAATGGTATATTGATGCTTATTGCTTTATTACATTGGTTGCTCTGGTGATAAGGCCATTTTTCAAACTTAAAAATTAGTTTTTTTAAACCTCTGTATGGCTATGTCCCGGCTGAGAACGTAATTAACCCCTGGAGTACCGGATGTGTGAAAAGCATTGTGGAAGACTCAATATAATATAAGACATATATAATATACCGTATTTGCTCGATTATAAGACGAGTTTTTTTTCAGAGCAAATGCTCTGAAAAATACCCCTCGTCTTATAATCGGGGTCGTCTTATAATCAGACCTCAAATAGAGGTCTGACTATGAGACTAAGATCCAGATCCCCCGCACCGCTGCAGGGGACCTGGATCCTCCTGTCTCCCCCCCACCCACCGACCCACTTACCGGTACTTCTGAGTCCCCGGTGTGTAGCTGGGGCAGCGTGTAGATGTCTACGCGATTCGCGTAGACAACTTCTGCTGCAGCAGGAAGGAGGTATGGCTAGCAGCGGGGGTTGTCTGCGTCCATCGCGCAGACCTTCCCTGGCTGTCAGAGATCAGAGTGCGGCACCGGTGCGGGGAACTCTGATCTCTGACAGTCGGGGAAGGTCTGAGCGATCGACGCAGACAACCCCACGCTGCTAGCCACACCTCCTTCCAGCTGCAGCGGAAGTGCGTGGGATCTACATGCTGCCCCGGCTACATGACAGGGAAGTCAGAAGCACCGGTAAGTTTGGAGGGGGGAGGGGGAGGGAGTGTTAAATGGGGGGCATAAGGCATTTCTGGAGGCAGAGTGCTCTGTGAAATGCCTTTTAACCCCCTTAATGCCACTCTGCCTCCAGAAATACCTTTTTAACCCTCTATATGCCACTCTGCCTCCTGAATGCCTTAAACCTCCCTATATGCCACTCTTCCCCATAATATGCCTTTTAACCCTCTAAATGCCAGAGTGGCATATAGGGGTATAAGGCATTTCTGGAGGCAGAGCGGCACATAGGGGGTCAAAAGGCATATCATGGGGCACAGTGGCATATAGGGTTAAAAGGCATATCATAGGGCACAGTGGCATTTAGAGGGTTAAAAGGCATATCATGGGGCACAGTGGCATATAAGGCATTTCTGGGGCAGATGTGCATAACTGGGGGGCAGGTTGGAAAATAGAAGGAAATAAAACCAAAATATTTTTCTCAATCATAGCTTTTATTAAAAAAAAGAGTTTAGATGCATTAACATTTACTGGTAAAACTTTTTTCCTATAGGGTCGTCTTATATTCAGGCTTTTTCTTTTTTTCCCTAAATTAATATTCAGATTTGGGGGCCCGTCTTATAATCGAGCAAATACGGTAATATTCATCTGAAGTGTGTGACCTATACAAAACCGCAGAAGACTGTTCAGGAACTCTAACCCCTTCTAACATGCGTTGAAGTTGGAACAAGCAAACATAAGGCCATATGTGTCGTGTCAGTTTATTTGTGTTTGCACGGTCGTAAATAACCCCTTCTACAACGTACTGTCTTGAATTCAGCTGAGATTCCAGGTAACATCCAACAAAGCAAGAAATGAAAGCATAGATAATCTATCGGTAGTGATAAACCGCAGCTTGTGCTATTTCCGCAATATAAAACATCAATTTCATGCAATTTTAATGCATCATGAAATAAAACTACCTTGTTTGGAACTAAATTTCTGTCTGGATTTAATGTTTAAACAATTCTGCAGTTAACACCCTCCATATTATAAGTGAACTTCACCTTTTAACACTTTAGATACTGGAGATTTATATATATATATTGGATGTATAGCACGCTTGCTGTGTCTCATTTTTACAATGATAAATTTCACAGTGACCCAATTATGGTGTAAACATATCCATAATAATCAATTGGATAAATGTAAAACCATTTCCACAGCACTCAACATAAGTTTAAAATATTTAGTAAAAAACATGTAGCACATCAAGATTTTTGGTCATTTCAGTGTTAAAAAATCTAAACATAAAATTTGATATAGATTTGTGCACCACTACACAAAAAAAGGCATTTAAGATGCAATTTAGCTACATAAGCTGATGAGCGGGACCCTCGTAAGGCCACCATTCTTGGTAGGAACTTTAGATGCCATAAGGCTAGGTGGCAAGCTCAGGGGCCGGATCCTCAATTACTGTTGTGTATGTACATGTCAATTGTATGTATTTTTTAACCCTCCCATCTCTAAATTGTACCCCGCTGCGGAATATGTTGGCACTTGGAAATAAAGGAAAATAATAATAATAATAAACCAATAGTGTGACTTTTTAAATAGAAACATAGATAAGCCTAACGTTACCCTAAAAATAATCTGTTATTTTGTTTTCTATGTCTGGCCGTGTTAGAATGATTTGGTTAGTTAGCAAATGCTGTGGAGTGCTTTGCCTGCTTGCTTGTGTTGAAGCTAGCGCTGGGGGAAGCGGTTGGCTGATATACAAGAGCTGATTGAGTCCGACATGAAGGGTCTTTTGTCTGGAAGCAGTGTTACCACTGACCCCGGCTCAGCCTACAAGACCATAATATACAGAGCAGGGACGTGCACGCACCCTGGAGGCGCATCAAGAGCTTTCACACATCATACCAAACAACACAGCCATTTAGTGTCCCGTGCAAGGAAAATCATTTATATACCAGATCTTCGAAGAAACGGCAGCTTGTCTCATGGCTAATTATTCTTCTAAATCCAATTATTGTGGCAAGTTACAAGTGTTCCGCTACCACAGTAATGGTCCATTTTAATAATGCATGTTTTTATGTTCCTGCCAGTTGGACTCGGGTGAAACAGACAAGCTACGCGATTCCTACTTCGTTTCCCTTTATATTACCTTGTTTTTCAAAGATCTTATTCCAAAACGATAGGTTGTCATTGCTACCCATGGGGTTTTCATTTTCTGTTGCTAGCCTTCTTAGAGATAAACAAACTTTTGTCATAATTTTTTTATTTGAGTTCATAATATTAAATCACTGTTTATGCCAATTATTCACTAATCCCATCACCAGTGACATCACAACAGTAAGGTGCTACTTTTCTCGTATAAATAAGCGTGTATGATGATTCATCAGCCACTGATGCCTTGGTTCATGAATTGTCCTCACTCCCACCACCACCTGTAGGATCCTGCTTTGAGCTCTATTAGACCACCTGAGGATTCCATCTGAGAAAGAGACCTCTGTGGTCCCAATGAAAGGTATCAAAGACAAATCTGCCCGCCCAAATCACACCAGCAGGGTATAACAAGCCAAAGTATATTAGGCAGCTAGATTTATTGATATGATCAGCGAATGTACAATCACATATGGCGGGATGAAGCAGAAAATAAAATTCCAATCATAGAACTGTATGTACATGGAGAACAAGGAATAGGAAACACAAATAATGCATGCGCATCGAGAGGGATTGTCCTGAAAATAATATTGTTTCTAAAAAAAACAATTTAACGATAACAAAAATCATCTAAAATCATAATAGAAACACAGAATTTGACAGCAGATAAGAACCATCTAGTCTGCCCATTTCCCCCTCTGTAAAGACTCAGACCTTAATTAGTCTTTGGCCTTGTTTTAGGTTATAATATAATGTTATAAATGTAACATTATTACTGCACTGCATTATACGATAAATGGGCAGACCTGAAGGTTCAAGGGTAGTTATCTCATTCGTTTCTGTGAGATCCACAACAAGAATGACTTAAGATTCCTTTTCAATAGATTGCTCTTTAGGATCGTTCCAGAAAAGAAGAGACTGCAAGCGCTTTATAACAGATGCTATGTGTGCATATATAGATATGTGTAAGTGTATGTCTACGTGTGTATGTATGTATATATATATATATATATATATATATATATATATATATATATATATATATATATATATATATATATGGATATGTGTGTATAAGCACTTACATGTTTGTCGTTTACTTTCCAAAAGTAAAAAGCTCCAATAGCACCAAAGAGGAGAAGCAGTGCCCCAGAGATGAGTACAACGGCACCGATTCGGAGCAGGCGCCCGCTGCTGGAGGGTTTCACTGCCAGTGCTGTGTATGCCTGAAATCAGAGGGCACAGGACATCCGACACATTAGTCAAACTGCCGAAATACAATCCTAACAAGTAAGCAAACTGTGTAAGTTCAGGAGAGTAGGACAGATATCTCTAGCGATGTAACAATTAGGGATGCACCAGTGCTTCTACTGTTCACAATACTTTGACAATTTACCTCTCTTAGGATCACTATTCCGACACGTCAAGATTCCCTACATTCTGAAAGGATGGGTCTGCATTGTGCTCTCAGTATCACATAATCTCAATGAGTAACCTCTGAGTGGGCTCTGTTATGTTAGTGTCAATAAAGCAACTTGTAATGACAGTCACTGCACGCTCTTCATCGTGTATCTCCCTGCTCTGCACGGCAGCATAAAGAAGACTTGGTGTTTTGGTCCTGTGCTTCTGAGCATTCGGCTTGTGCTTATTGCATTAGCTGTCGCCTCTCATCAGCCGGCGTTATCCTGCTCTCCCCGAGACATATTTCAGAAATCCCTGTACTTTATTTTACTTTGACATCACTAATCCTATTACCATGTGATGATGTCACATGTGATGTGCAGTGTAATGAATAGTAATGGAGTGGCTGCTGGGTGCTGCACTAACCAGTGTATAGAAAAGTTTGGAAAAAGAACCCAAACACATCCAGAACAATCAGCCTCGATCCCTTTACCTGTATACCCCAAGTCCTTTCCCAGATACCCCTCCCAGACCACTGGGGCATTTCATTCAAAGGCAGACTTTTTGTACAGTTTAGAAATCACAATCCCCGGCTGCCGTGGTCTACCACTCTCATCACCCTCAGACAGCTATCTAGACCTGTCATCACCCGTAGTTGATATCCAACCCCCATCACCCTCAGCTGGCAGATTATCCGAAGTGAGGGGCTATCCCATGCCTACGTGATATGCTTTAAGGAACGAACGTATTACTTCTGTGCAGTTACAATGCAATTAACCCCTCCATCCCCGGATGCATGTAGGTTGCAGAAGCTAACGGGGTGTCCCGGGAGGGAGTTGTAAGGTGAAGGGCTTTACTCACCGGCGGCAGGCTCTGCTCCACGTCCTCGGGACCCGCTAGGGCAATAGGAACTTTCTCCGAACTATCTGCCATTGTGTGCAGCTGGTTCCAGTCTGAGCCCCCTGGCCAAGTTCGGCAGTGTGGTCGGCGCAGGGAGAGGCACGTGACCCGGCCCGTCCATCAAACACCTGCCCACCTACCACCAGCAGGGCCGGAGGGTCTCCTCCCATGTTGTGAAGCTGGCCCTCCATGGCCTCCTTCCTGAACAGAGACTCTTTTTATGCCTTTACCTCAGGAATGCACTCCCTGGTTTGGACATAGAGATGCCCATTGTTCATTTACCTTACTGGAAATACTTTCTCCCAAATTCTTGTGATGACGTGTACACTGCGCCAAACAGCTACCCCATTCATTCACCCCCCCCCTGTCCTGACATCCCAGGGTCTGGATGGAGTTCTGTTTATGTAAAGGGTCTTCAAACCTGAAAAGAAAATATTTTGTATAATATCTAGATGAAATGTCTCATTCCTTCATTCATGTTTTAATGCATATGACATATGAGACAGGATGTATCAAGTAGTATATAACATAACAATTTGACCTACAGAAACAACAGGTGAGGAGGGCCCTGCTCAAAGAGCTTACAATCTAGAGCAGAGGCGTCCAAGTTTTTTCTGCAGTGGGCCACTTCATCAGAATTGTATACGTGCGCGGGCCGCACTCACTCTTTAATAAGATATGCGGATTAAAATAAATTAAATGACACAAAACCTTTACTTTTCCTCTCACTGATTTCTGGGCCTAGAAAGTTTTGTGACTACAAATTCAGGATTCTGGATAAGTAAAAATAAAATAGTTCTATTTATTTTAGCGATGCACTAAAATGAAAATTCTGGACCAAAACCGAAAATTCAGGGTTCACTTAGCCGAAACTGAAAATGACCCCCACACACTTTTAATAAAAGTAAGTTACACACCAAAATTGTACAAAAAATTATATATTATGATTGTTAACAGCAATCTCAGGCATACCCAGATTCCAGCATGTACTGGTTGGCTGGGCATTGTACCTGTATTTTTTGTCCAATTTTAGTGTGTAACCACTCTTTTATTAAAAGTAACACACCACAATTGGACAAAAAAAAAATCAACAATATGACTTGGCATGATAGGAGTGTGATTGCTAACAGCAAACACACTCTTTTTATACCCAGGCAACCAGTAAATGCTGGAACCTAGGCATGATGGGACTGTGATTGCTGTTAGCAGATTGCTGTTAGCTGTTAGCAATCACACTCCTATCATCCCAAGTCAGCCAGTACATGCTGGTACAGGGTGGCTGTAAGTGCAGACCCCATACTGCTGGCAGCATCAATCCACAAAGGGGACAGCTAGCCAGGTTTCAGCATGTACTGGCTGACTTGGCATGATAGGAGTGTGATTGCTAACAGCAAACACAGTCTTTTTATACCCAGCAAACCAGTAAATGCTGGAACCTAGGCATGATGGGACTGTGATTGCTGTTAGCAGATTGCTGTTAGCTGTTAGCAATCACACTCCTATCATCCCAAGTCAGCCAGTACATGCTGGTACAGGGTGGCTGTAAGTGCAGACCCCATACTGCTGGCAGCACCAATACACAAGGGGGCAGCTAGCCAGGTTTCAGCATATACCGGCTGACTTAGCATGATAGGAGTGGGATTGTTAACAGCAATCACAGTCCCATCATGCCTAGGTTCCAGCACTTACACATCCATGCTATCACACACACATAAATTCATTCATTCACAGATTAATTCCCTCAATCAGGCATACTCATTCAAACACCCTCCCCCACCCCCTTACCTGCACTACAGCTCTCTCAATGCCGCTCACAGACTTCAGCAGGGGGCGTGGCCTCTCTCGTTCTCCCCACAGAGGAGGCAGGACTGGAGCAGAGAATAGACCCTCCCACAAGTAAGCAGCAGGGCTCTTGTGATACTGGCTGCCGATCTCACGCGGGCCGCACCTCGAAGTCCCGCATGTTGGACGCCCCTGATCTAGAGGAAAGTGAACCAACAGTTTAAGAGGTTACCTTTTGTATTCTCCAACTCTGGCTGCGGAACGTTTGTGCCATTATTCCATTCTTTCTTTTTCCAGATGTCCTTGAAAAACGGAGAATGGGCCGTTTGGTTGTAATTTATTGGTTGTTATAGAAAACACTTCAGCATTTAATTGTCACATTGTGATAACACTCAGCAACTCGAGAAAGGAATAACCTGTGACATATCCTGGCCCGTTCGTGACGTCATATCCCGGCACTCCGCATCAGTGAACAATGTTGAACAAATGAAGTGGGTATTCAGTATACATTCATAATGAATGTGGATTATTATTATTATTTTCATTTGGTGAACGGCACAAAAGTTTAATTGTGTTGAACTATAAAATGCAACAAAAGTATCAGACCTGCTTTAAGTGTCAATAAAAGCATGGTCATTAAAACACTGATATTACTGTATTTCCTTTCTTTTTCCGTCATCGTCCTTATCCAGAGAGCACCACTTCGCACCTTTTTCTTGTAATTGCTTGTATTAAAGCTAAGGCTTCACTGAGTTTGCTTGAATTGTTTTTCTTCCACTTCTGCTGTGTGCTGATTAGTTTCCAGTCAATGCAATCACTTTGCTATCACATTTCTTTAGGCATATTTTTTCTTCTTCCTCCTCCTCTGACCTTAACGCACCATTTCTTCTGTATGTCTTGTTGATGGTTGCGTCCTGACCTGAAACAATACAGACCCCGGATAACAGTATCTCAAAAAGCCATTGTACGGAATGGATGCACAGAAATCCAATCCTACTTTTAACTCGTTGATTTGGCTCCATCACAGAAAGAAGGAAACCCATCGAGCAAATGTTCAAGAATCCTTATAGATCCATACTGCTGGATAAGGAACACGAAGGCAAAATCACTAGACTATGGAACTAGTTAATAGACAATAGCAAACATCTATGAACCGTACTACTGCTAAGAGACTGATCTAGAGTTCTCATGGGTTCACGGGATAATACTTTGCAATTTGCTCACCATGACACCCTGCTAATTGTTTAATTTCATGTTAATTGGGGACATCTTCAATTCCTGACTGTAATAGGGAATATGAGAACAGTATAATTACCAGCTAATGTATAAATTAGAAGAATATTGATTTTGAATGCTGATGTATTTCTCTATTCCTGAAACAGGGTCTCTGACATTATTAAGGGTGCTGGTTGGATGTAAAAAATATTCTATCTCCATTCTGTTTTATGGGAATTGTCTTTCCATTTATACCAGGTTGACAGCATAGTTTTTTTTTCCGGCACAACCTGGCAAGGGTTGTGTTCCCAAAACAAGATTACCCCGGTACGTGGGAGAGCTCCTTCAATTTAAGGATTGTTTTGAGCAATTTGGGATGTGAGGCCACCAAAGCCATGTGTCATGCTACTTCCAGCTCAGTTAAAAGATAGCGGGTACGCAACAGCTCACAAGATGAGCAGGTTGTCTACAGGGTAACTACTAGACTTGGGCACCAGGGGGCTCTTCGTGTTCGTCTTCATACTCGTCTTCGGAGAAAAAAAACCCTTCGTATTCCGCGAATATTCGCCAGTTCCTGTCTTCTTTTCGGGCGAATATTCGTGGCCATTCTTCGTGCTCGTTTCATCTTAGTTTCCTCCCGGCTGCATAGCAGGGGTTAATACGGGGTTAAGAACACATCGGAGCAGCAGCAGCAGCAGATGCGTTCGCGCCGTGAAGGTACGTGTGTGCGACTCTATTGGTCGCCGGAAGGGGGCTGGTCTGGCATCAACAAACGAATTGCAGAACTGCAGAATGCACCTCATTCGTTGATGGCAGGCGAGCCCCCTGCCGAAACGACCAATAGAGTTGCACACACGTACCGAGGTGTACTGTACACAAAACGACCTAGACAAATGCTCCAAGGAACTTGGCCTCCTTTTTATCATACACAGTCACACATCCATAGATGTTTAATAAAAGAATACATTTTTAAATTGATTTTGTACCACTTGTAATACATGCCTAACATTTGCTACCTATTTATAATGGCATACTTTGCAACAACCCAACTTTTACTGGACAGGACTGGAAAAAAGCAGGACTGTCCACAAAAATGTTGGGTGTGTTGGGTATGCGAATGGAAAAATGTTGGACAAGAACTAAAAAATAGCTTAGGGTAAATGTACGGGTATTTTTAAGATTATTAGCAGTGCACTGTTTTGGTTAAAGATGTATTATGTCTAAATAATAATTTAATTTTAATGGGTTTATTGAATTTTATTTTAAAGTTATATTTATTATTATTTACTTTATTATATTTATTTAATGTTGTAGTGCTACCGTACCCAGCTATACCTATGTGCACTAGCATACCTAGTTTAGCTAAATTTGATGGGACAGGAAAAAAGCAGGACTGTCTCTGAAAAAGTTGGGTCTGTTGGCAGCTATGTGGATGGAAAAATGTTATAGGGTGAAGTGTGAGTTATAGCGTTAATGCTAGTGAGTGTAGAAGTGAAGGCCAGGGCAAATAACAGGAGGAAAGGTCCTTGTGATTTGTGAATTGTACATGTGTGTTATGTGTGTTATGTGTTATGTCACTGTGTTATATGTGTTATGTGTGTTATGTGTTATGTCACTGTGTTATTGTGTGTGTTATGTTTGGTAGGTTGTGTATCAGACGGAAAAAAATGAAATGGAAATAGGAAAGGAAATGGAAAAGGCGAATGAGTGGGCAATTGGCGACCCACTCACCTGTTTCACTCCAGGGCAAAGCATCCAAACAACTGTCAGTCCTAGATGTTTGGCAGCGGGCTTCCAGAGCTCAGACACAAGGCCCTAGCGTAAGCTGGCTACTCCGGCGGAGGTAGCAGGCGTTGCCACACCGCAATCAGACGCAGCCAGAGAGGAGAAACTGCCCTTACCATTAGGGACATTTTGGGCATGACTCTAGCCAGGAAGCGAACTGGCATTGAAGAGACGCTGGCACCACCACCAGCAGCAGCAGCAGCATTGGGAAAGGCGAATGAGTGGGCAATTGGTGACCCGCTCACCTGTTTCACCCCAGGGCAAAGCATCCAAACACTGTCAGTCCTTGGTGTTTGGGAGCAGGCTTACAGAACTCAGACACAAAGCCCTAGCGTAAGCTGGCTACGCCGGCGGAGGTAGCAGGCGTTGCCACACCGCAAACAGACGCAGCCAGGGGGGAGAAACTGCCCTTACCATTAGGGACATTTGAGGCATGACACTAGCCAGGAAGGGAATTGGCATTGAAGAGACGCTGGCACCACCACCAGCAGCAGCAGCAGCATTGGTAAAGGCCAATGAGTGGGCAATTGGCAACCCGCTCACCTGTTTCACCCCAGGGCAAAGCATCCAAACACTGTCAGTCCTTGGCGTTTGGGAGCGGACTTACAGAACTCAGACACAAAGCCCTAGCGTAAGCTGGCTACACCGGCAGAGGTAGCAGGCGTTGCCACACCGCAAACAGACACAGCCAGGGGGGAGAAACTACCCTTACCATTAGGGACATTTGAGGCATGACACTAGCCAGGAAGAGAACTGGCAGAGAAGAGACGCTGGCACCACCACCAGCAGCAGCAGCATTGGGAAAGTTGAATGAGTGGGCAATTGACGACCCGCTCACCTGTTTCACCCCAGGGCAAAGCATCAAAGTCTGTCAGTCCATGGCGTTTTGGGAGCGGACTTCCAGAACTCAGACACTAGGCCCTAGCGTAAATTGGCTACACCGGCGGAGGTTGCAGACGTTGCCACACCACAAACAGACGCAGCCAGGGGGAGAAACTACCTTAAACATTTTGGACATTTGAGGCATGACACTAGCCAGGAAGCGAACTGGCAGAGAAGAGACGCTGGCACCACAACCAGCAGCAGCATTGGGAAAGGCGAATGAGTGGGCAATTGAAGACCCGCTCACCTGTTTCACCCCAGGGCAAAGCATCAAAGTCTGTCAGTCCATGGCGCTTGGGAGCGGACTTCCAGAACTCAGACACTAGGCCCTAACGTAAATTGGCTACACCGGCGGAGGTAGCAGACGTTGCCACACCACAAACATGTGCAACCAGGGGGAGAAACTACCTTAAACATTAGAGAAATTTTTTTTTAACTTTCCAAGCTAAGAGCTGGGTAACCCAACTTGGGCAGATTGAATTTAAGAAAGGCAATCTGCTCCATCAGATGAGGTGCCATGCGTGAGCGCTGTGGACTCAGTATGTTTCCAGTCATAGAAAACACGCGCTCACTTTGAACAGTGGTTGGCGAACATGATAGAAGCTGCTGCGCAACCCATGAGAGTGTGCAGGCCACACACTCTTCTTTTCATCCCAGTAGCTAAGAGGATCAACATTAGGTGCAGAAGGAACTTCACATTGGTAAAGTTTGACCATTTCAGCCACACTACTCTCCTTTCTGCTGCTAGCTCTGTCAGATGGTCCAACTATACTCCCAAGTGCCTCTTCCCAAAACGCAGCTGCTCCACTCAGCTGTGTTATTGTGATGATTGTGGCACTGCTGCTGATGCTGCTGCTAGAAGTAGCAGACCACATAATCTCTTTCTCCTCCTGCACCTCTCCCTCCTCGGACAGCATTCCCATTTTACGCTGCAAATCATGCACCTTGTTGACCAATTGCTCCCGGTAGCTACTGAGAACATTGAATTTCAAAGCTAGCTTTCCCTTAATTCTTGGATCGCAAAGGCACGCTAGCATCATTTCGGGACTCTCTTCCATGCGTTTGCGAAGGTGTACTTTTAGCAGATCCTTTAGCTTCCTGACTATGGCTGCTACGTCAGGATGTAGAGTGCCACCTTGAACAGCCTCACGGTTTTCAAGGAACACATCCATCTTGCTGCCTAGATGGGAGAACACTGGGATTACCTGGGCCAGACTGGCAGTGTTTGAGTTTAAATTTTCTGTGCCATCCCTGAATGGTTTAAGGACTGCCACTAGCTGGGCGATCACTGTCCAATCCTCCCTATTCAATGGAGATGTAATCCCAATATTGTGCTCTGAGGCAAGATTATGGATTGTCCTCTGCTGCTCCAAAATCCTCTCCAGCATGTCTAACCTGACGTAGGCAGTGTACGGGAAGACCTGACCTCTCTTGCTCTTCCCTCAAAAGTTGGCTAGCCTTAACACTATGGTGAAAGTGCCCAGCGATCTTTCTGCAGCGGGACAGAACTACTGCTGCCACATTAGTTCCTTCTGACATTGCTGCCTTCACTACAAGATGGATGATGTGGGCTGCACAGCGCACACCAACAATATGACCATCTCGCAGCGCTTTCACCATATTGGCACCTCCGTCAGTTACCACAAAACCAACTTCAACATTGGTGCCTGCCTCTGCTCCCACCCAAAGGCTAAACATTTTCCTCACCGCATGCAGAATATTTTGGGAAGTGTGCTTTTCATCCATCACTTCTGCATGGAGAAGGAATGATCGGTAGCCTGCTGCAGCAGCTTCCTTGGGCACACCGGGCTGCCACCAGTGTGCTGTCAAAGAAAGAAAGGCATGCTGCCCACTAGGTGCACTCCACAAATCTGTTGTGAAATGAACAGACTGACCAGCAGCTTTGGAAAGCTCCTCTTTCACTGCTGCAACACAGGACCGATTCAATGAGGGGACAATGTTCCTGCTGAAAGTAGAACGTGACGGAACTGTATATTGTGGAGCCACAGCCGCCATCAATTGTTTGAAAGGCTCCCCTTCGATCATAGAGAAGGATGCCCCTCCAACAGCAATGAACTGACCAATAAGTCGCGTTACTTTATTGGCCTGCTGTTTGGGCATTGTTCTCTTGGAGTGGAATGCCACAAATTGTTCAAGGGTGGGCTGGACATGCAGTGCTCCAACCTGCCTTGGTCTCTGGCTGCCAGCACTAGCGCCTGCTGCTACTGCTGCTATTGGCTCAGAAGCAGCTGTTGGGGGTTTCCACGGCCACCAGCTATGCTGCCTGCACTAAGTTTTACTTCTGCATCTTTCCCCAATAGCACAGCGTTGTGTTGAGTGCTGAGGTGATGCTGAGGTGATGCTTCATGCTAGCACTGGTAAAATTCCCTCTGCTTATTAGCTTCCCACAATGTTTGCACTTTCCATAGCGCCCTTCTTCAACATTTTCAAAGTGCTCCCAAATTGGGGCGCGCGTAGCCTTGGAGTGTGCCTTGGGTGCTGCTCCTACTGCTCGGGGTGGATGAACAGAGGCAGAACTAGTGGTGGTGGGACTGGTGGTAACAGTACTGGCCATAGTGGGACTGCTAATTGCTTTAATTTTAGATTTGCTAGGTTTTGCTGCTGCTGGTGGTGGTGATGGTGTGTCACGTTTCACCATGCGCTAGCTGGACTTGTTCAAACTTTGTTGTTTGTTTTTCATTTACCGACCACTAGTGGCCGCCCTTGCCACTCAGACCACTCTGACTAATTATCAGGTCCAGCTGCAGTGGCTTACCTGATCAAGTCAGCCTTGATAAACCTGCCCAGCCCTGCAGTCTGGGCCTTGACATTAATGTTTGAGGACTACCTGTTTGGTTCCTGCCTTGTTCCAGTACCTGCCTTGTTCCAGTACCTGCCTTGTTCCAGTACCTGCCTTGTTCCAGTACCTGCCTTGTTCCAGTACCTGCCTTGTTCCAGTACCTGCCTTGTTCCAGTACCTGCCTTGTTCCAGTACCTGCCTTGTTCCAGTACCTGCCTTGTTCCAGTACCTGCCTTGTTCCAGTACCTGCCTTGTTCCAGTACCTGCCTTGTTCCAGTACCTGCCGTGTGCCCCGCAAGTGGGCTTATCTGCCGTGTGCCCCGCAAGTGGGCTTATCTGCCGTGTGCCCCGCAAGTGGGCTTATCTGCCGTGTGCCCCGCAAGTGGGCTTATCTGCCGTGTGCCCCGCAAGAGGGCTTATCTGCCGTGTGCCCCGCAAGTGGGCTTCCTGCCAAGTTGAGTGACTTTCTTTGTATTTATTGATGTACCATTGCAGTCAATACAACTCTTAATCCAGATCTGTTGTCTGTGGTTTAATCCTGCGCCTGTCTGTAACAACCCCAGACCATAATGCATCGTGGGGTACAGACAGAGCCCCTCGTATCCCCTGCACCTGGGCTCCTTATCAACCTGTGTTCTCAGCTCGTGACAGAATGTCAAGGCCCACACAAGGAGTTCGCGGGGATACCTGCAGTGCTGGAATTGTTGGCAGAATGTGTACTCCACCTATGCAAGTCGGTAAGGACTGTGGTGGAAGCCGATTGCGTGGACACAAAAACCAAGACCCAGACACCAAGAAAGAAGGCTGCTAAGAGCTTTAAGCGAGAGCCGCTCACCAAAAAAGAAATACAAAGGAGACAAGAGGACGACTTATGCTTTTATTGCGGAGGGACTGGCCACAGGATTACATATTGTCCGCACAGACCAGTCAAGACATCTGCAACCCACCTGGAGAAACCCCATGCCCCAGAACCTGCACATGACGCCAGCAACGTCACAAAGCAGGAGCATACCCTGTCACATCCACAGACAGGTGATGCAGGGGTTAACCAGTCCTCGGCACCTGTGACTCCTACGCCCTCCATCACAATGTCAGAAGACCTCCAGACCTTGTCTGACACCCCCGAGTGGCCCTATATGGACAGTGCGTCATCTGATGCAGAGGTCATGGACACATCCATGGAGATCAACCCCCCGGCTGTTTGTGCAGCCAGAAGCACCACTCCTACCACTCACAGGAGTAGAAGTAGGACACGACAAGCACATACCGGGACTTTCGCATCTGTCTATCCAGCCCAACTCGGCACAACAGAACCTCTGCCATCAGATCGTGTAGTGACATCCAACGGCAATGTAATATGTCGTGTAGATCTGGAAGCATATGAGAAAGCACTACGTGCTAGAGAGGAGGAGGAGGAGAAGAAGAAGAAGAAAAAAAAGTAGTCTCACCGCAAACGGTGAGACCACCGTTCCGTGGTTCCGTAAGCATCCGGAGGCTGCTCCTTGCAGTGGGGGTATGTCACGTTTCACCATGCGCTAGCTGGACTTGTTCAAACTTTGTTGTTTGTTTTTCATTTACCGACCACTAGTGGCCGCCCTTGCCACTCAGACCACTCTGACTAATTATCAGGTCCAGCTGCAGTGGCTTACCTGATCAAGTCAGCCTTGATAAACCTGCCCAGCCCTGCAGTCTGGGCCTTGACATTAATGTTTGAGGACTACCTGTTTGGTTCCTGCCTTGTTCCAGTACCTGCCTTGTTCCAGTACCTGCCTTGTTCCAGTACCTGCCTTGTTCCAGTACCTGCCTTGTTCCAGTACCTGCCTTGTTCCAGTACCTGCCTTGTTCCAGTACCTGCCGTGTGCCCCGCAAGTGGGCTTATCTGCCGTGTGCCCCGCAAGTGGGCTTATCTGCCGTGTGCCCCGCAAGTGGGCTTATCTGCCGTGTGCCCCGCAAGTGGGCTTATCTGCCGTGTGCCCCGCAAGTGGGCTTATCTGCCGTGTGCCCCGCAAGTGGGCTTATCTGCCGTGTGCCCCGCAAGTGGGCTTATCTGCCGTGTGCCCCGCAAGTGGGCTTATCTGCCGTGTGCCCCGCAAGAGGGCTTATCTGCCGTGTGCCCCGCAAGTGGGCTTCCTGCCAAGTTGAGTGACTTTCTTTGTATTTATTGATGTACCATTGCAGTCAATACAACTCTTAATCCAGATCTGTTGTCTGTGGTTTAATCCTGCGCCTGTCTGTAACAACCCCAGACCATAATGCATCGTGGGGTACAGACAGAGCCCCTCGTATCCCCTGCACCTGGGCTCCTTATCAACCTGTGTTCTCAGCTCGTGACATGGTGATGATCATAGCGGAGAAGGTGGAGGCTCAGGGGAAAATTGTGCACTAGTCATTTGGACACTGCTTCCTGAGGAATCTGATTCCTGACCACTCATCTCCGCTACTTCCTCTGGCTCATAGTCTAGTTCTTCATTAGCCAGATCGAATGGAATTCCTGCTAGGCTGGAGCTAAGACTGATATCGTCGTGAGACTCGTGACTAGTAGTAATGCGAGCAGGAAGAACAGACTCTGCACTTGGCCTCTCAGTCTCAGGCTCCTCTGGTACCTCGCTAGGTGGAGTTCCACTATGTGTAGCCCTCTCTCTAACTGTCTTCACAAAAATATTGTAAGGACATGGTGGCTTGCTAGAGGTACTAGGAGGACATGGCGTGGCGGTACTGGTGGAAACAGTAGGCGCAGCACTAGTGGTGGTAGAGGTGGGGGTGGTGGTGGTGATGGTTTTCCCTACAAAGGAATGAGATCGCTTTGGTTTGGGACCCCTCTGAGTCTTGCTGCTAATTTGGCTCTGCTTGGTACCTTGCATGCTGCTCGTGGATGGGGAAGATGCTGCTTTGGGCAAAAGGCACTTCTTTTTACTCACTGGGCTAGTAGAAGTACTAGTTGTGCTACCCTTTAACTTTGAACGTGCTTCTGGTGCTTTAGGCTTTCCGTAAAAAACCATAGAGCTTGTGGGCCTAGCCGCACTACTACTACCTGCTTTTGGTGCCTTTCCTTTACTTGATGATCCTTCAAGCAATGCTTCCCCAAATGATAAGTGAGAGCTTGGCCTACTTGGCCAACTAGACTGACGCAAAGGCTGCATCTTAGAACTGGTGGTGGTGGTGGTGGTGGTGGTGGTGGTAGATGGAGCTTGTCCCTCCTTAGTCCCAAAAGGAGGATCCATTTCAAATTTTGTGTTGTGTGTGTGTGTGTAGTGTAGTGTTTAAAAAAACTAAAAAAAAAAAGGGGGGATAAAAAAAATTGAAGACTTTAAATTTACACAGGCCTAAGAGCCTATCCTACTACTATGCTAAACCTAAAGCTATATTAGTATTCTAGTCTAACTCTAGGCAGACGCTCTCAAGCCCACTAAGCTAAAGTGAGGTTAAGTTATATATATTATATTATTAATAGATTAGAATTATTTATATTTTGGATTATAGATAGAATATAGATTATGAATTAGAATTACTTATATATATTATAGATTATGAATTAGAATTTATATTATATAATATATTATAGATTAAGAAGATTAAAGATTAGAATTATTTTAGTACTACAGCTAGTACCTTGAAGCTTTGCTTAGTACAGTTGTCGTCACACAGTCAATTTTTCTTGAAAAGAAATTAGAAATAAAATAAAATGTCACAGCAAAACAGTTAACTTCACTGCTTGCTGAAACACACAGCACTTATGCGGCTGCACTCACTAGCCCAAAAAGTTCACTTCACTGATGGACTGAGGTGAGCAAAACACTAAGGGTACTTTTTAATAAAATTAAAATAAAATGTAAAATAAATGAGAAAATCTTTGCAAAACAGTTAACGTCACTGCTTGCTGATCAAAAAAGAACACAGCACTTATGCGGCTGCACTCACAAGCCCAACAAGTTCACTTCACTGATGGACTGAGGTGAGCAAAACAAATGAAATAAAATGAAATATTATTAATTAAGAAAAATTTACTTGGTCTCTTGCTGTTGCTAAAACAAAGCACAAACTATAGAGCTGCAGCACCAGTACTAATAGATTAGCTGAACTATAAACTAGTAGTAATTATTAATTATATTTTTATAGCTAATTTAATTAACTATTAAGATAAGAATTATAGAATTATTGATATTAATGATTTTAGATTAGACACTAGTAGATGTCTTGAATGTCTACAGTACACTCTACACTAGTATACTATTACTAACTATAGTATATATAACTGATAAATATATATATAATTTTATAATGTATTCAATTATTAATTATTAATATTACTGATTTTAGATTAGACACTAGTAGATGTCTTGAATGTCTACAGTACACTCTACACTAGTATACTATTACTAATACTATACTAACTATAGTATATATAACTGACAAATATATATATATAATTTTATATGTATTCAATTATTAATAATATATTCTATTAAATTATTTATAAATTCTATTATTTAATTTATTTAAGCAGGACAGGCAGTAGGCACTAGTGCCAGCCCAGGGCAAGGGCACCCCAGTGCCAGTGAGGCACTAGGTGCACTGTCAACTCAACAGCACTACACAGTTGATGACAAATTAAATAAAAAAATTATTAAATTAATCAAATTATTATTATTAAATATTAATTCAGTAGAACTGAAGTGAGGATGAAGTACACTGTGAGAAATGGCAGGCTGAGGCTTACCAGTCTCACACAGAACAGAACAATCTCTCTCTGTAACGCTCGGATGCAGCACAGCAGTGTTGCCAAAGCAGTCACAGCGAAAAATGAATGGATCTCTCAGGCAAGCTCTGGTCTTATAAAGGCGCTTTCAGAATTAAAAAAACAGCAGCACAGGCATTGGACGAGACCCTTAGCGTGATGTCACAAGAGTGAGCTGATTGGACAGACGAGGATCAGCTCACTCCTGTTTGAAATTTTGGCGGCAGCGCGGCAAAAACGAAGACGATCGAAGATTCTTCGTGGCTGTGAGTCTTCGTCTTCTCCTACATTTTGCCGGCAGTTACATGTTCGCCCGAAGACGAATGCGCAAGTCTAGTAACTACAGGTAACATGAACACCTTTACCGAGATATTTTCTATTGATATTATTTGTGATTTTGCAACCACAAATATGAGAGGCCTCTTGATGCACATTGTGTTCCATATGAAGGTTTCAGTGGTAATGTACCACAATTATCCACTGCTGAATGTATCCAACTTAGTATGAAATTAATTTTATTCACAGCCTCTATTCCGCATCAAATGGATGTGTTGGATTGCCAGTCTAGACCATAAACAACCTTTCTAAGGTAAGCATAGAGCTGAAATGAACAAGCAAGGATTACAATAGCTTATCTCCAGTGCAACAGTTTATCTTTCCCAAATCATGATGCTTCCTCCACCGTACTTCTCCATTAGGAAGATGTTTTCATGTTGGTATGCAGTGTCCTTTTTATGCCATATGTAGTGCCACGTGTTCTTCCCATACAATTCAACCTTTCATCAGTCTAGGTGCTCTTTGGCAAACAGGTGCGTAGCAATGTTTTTTTTTGAGAACAGTGGCTTCCTCCGTGGTTTCCTGTCATGGACTTCATGCCTGTTTAATGTTTTGTGTATGGAAGACTCACGATTAGATATGTTAACTAGTTCCAATGATTCCTTTAAGCCTTTAGCTTTTACTGAAGGGTTCTTGTTTACCTCATTGAGCACTCTAGGGTGGGCCCTTGGAGACATCTTAACTGGGCACCCACTTTTAGGGAGAGTATTAAGTTGTCTTTATTTATAAACAATTTATCTAACCGTGGACTGATGAATATGTAAACTCTTTGTAATTTGTCACACTTTCCATGTTTATGCAAATCAACAATTCTTGATTGTAGGATCTGAGGTTCTGAGGTTTGTTTTGTGAGGCATGACTCACATCAGCAGATGCTTCTTGAGAATAGCAAACTTTAAATGTTTGAGTGTGTTTTTTATGTCAAAGCAGCTCTAAAACACACCTCCTATCCCATTTCATTGATCGGACTCCAGGTTTGCTCCTGATTCCAATTAGCTTTTATGAAAGTGATTAGCCTAGAGGTTCACATACTTTTTCCAACTCAGACTGTGAATGTTTGAATAATGTGTATACAATATGGACAAGAACAATACAAAAAGTTGTGTGTTATTAGTTAAAACAATTACGCTTGCTAAATTCACTTGCCTTTTCTTGCCACTTTAGCTATAGGCTGAAGCAGCGGTGTCCATGCGTTGTTATGTAGTGAGACATATATTTTGGAAGACACCATTAATTATGTATTAGAACATATGAGCTATATATAATGGACACCACACATTAAAGTTACAGTAGAATGTAGGACCTCCTACTATTTGTACTCTTCGGTTTCTTGCATTTCTTAATATCATATTTTGACACTGAAGATTCTATTCTGAGTGTCCAAAAAAGAAAAGATCTCTCCTCAAAGTTCACAAAGAGAGCTATGGCCACCATGTTTAGTCTGTGATATACAAAAAGGTGTCACAGCAAACCACATATTATGATTATTATTATATTATGCTAATGTTTTGGAGGAGTCAAATGTTTGGTAAAGTTTATTGAACGCATTGGTTTTCTTGGGGGAGTTCAAGAGGCTTTCCCTTGGAATGTTACATGAATGGAAGGACATTATCATTTCTCTTAGACCCTACCACAGTGTGAAGGGATGCACTGTCAGTTCTCAAATATTCCATATGTGATTCGCCTAGTGGACCCATTAAGTGGGATTCTGAGCAATAAAAAAGTGATTGCAGAGAAATACTTTCTGTGGTTCAGTGGGGCTTCTATTTACACATGGAGAAAGTCAACAGGCAACAGGTTGAGTAGAGGAGAAGGAGACAGCTGCCCCATGTTAACACATTTCCCTTGGAATCTAGCACCTAGTTGTGAGCTCGGTCAGTCTCAGATTCCTCTACTACTCCCTTCTCGGTGTAGGCTATTAGTAAATAAGAGTTTGATGTCATGTGTGATGTTGTCACGCAAATGGTGGCTACCCTCCATAAGTCAGCACAGTTATCAAAACATGGTTGCGTTGAGTCCACGGGGACTCAATATTCAAATGACATAGAGTCCTGCTATGCCATTTTGTTTGTTCCTTAGCACCTAATAATATTCAGAATAAAAGTGCTAAACCTGACTCTACCCTTTTGGTACAACTGTATGAATTAAAAAATGTACTTTCCATGAAAGCCTGCATAAACTGCCCATGTAAACTGAGTAAAAACAGCAACTCAGATGTTAGTGGATGAGAGGGAGTAATCTCTGGTTATCTAGTTTTGTGTTTGTTCTCCAAGGAACTAAAGGAAGTATAAAGAGCAGCAGCCAACTATGCTTGAAGAGAACGGAAGGTATTGTGGATCTTTGCCAATGTCACAAATTCACAGGAGAGAGGCTCCAGCAGTTTGTCATTGTCAAAAGCAAAATGTATGAAAGCCAAGCCCATTACTCTCTGTGCACTGCTTCATGTTTTTTTATATTATGGAGAACAAGCCAGTGACAGGCAACAGAAAACCTACTCTTAAAACTGATTGTAGATGTAATAAAACATATTCAGCGGTATTCAGATGCTAGCTTTAGTTAAATATAAGGCATTTGCTTCTGCATTTGCACCTGTTATCCATGGTAACGAGATATCTGCTTTGTTCTTTTTTTTGTCTGCTAGACATTCATCTTGTTGAAAGTGCTGAATATAACAGAGCCAAGAATCCTTAATGATAAGTTGAAAAAAAGGACGTTTCCTTAACATTAACATTTTTGGTAACTGTGTTCTTTCCCACCGTACGAGGCATTCTCTGTTTTGTTTTTTGTTCTGGAATAAAAATAATTTCAGTACAAGTTTGATTTCTGCATTCACTACAGGTAAGAAGCCACTAGCAACAGTGGTGCAACACAAAATATTGGGCCCCTGAGCATCACTTCCTGCTTGTATCATGTTTTGGATGTAAAAGGCTGGGTCTTGGAAGATGTCATGGCACAAAAATATGAGGGTTATAATGGTAAAGACATTGAAAATGCCTACTAATAAACTAGAATTACCGTATTTGCTCAGTTATAAGAGGACCCCCCAAAATTTGAATATTAATTTAGGAAAAAAAGAAAAAGGTGTCATTAGAACCTGTGAAAGGGTCTTAGCCAATACAGGTCTGTATCATAGACCGGTCTGTTGTGAGCACAGATATTTGGACATTGATAGTGGCCGGAGAGTGGCCTTTATCGAATCGTTTTTGCAGGAAGTCTAAAATAGCTGTGTAGATCAGGACAACGGACAGTCGTTCCTGGTTGCACATCAGGATGAGAAAGTTTTCCAGAATTTTAAATAACGAAGTAAGGTGACCAGTTTTGTGTTATGCAGTAACATCTCTGTGACTGGCTTGGAGAACCCTCTTTCTCTTAGAATCCTCCTTTCAAACAGCCTGACAAAAGAGATGTGTTAGAAGATGACCTGGCAACCAAAGCTCCCAGAGAAACCATCTTGAATCTGCACCATCCAAGCTCTAACAGCTCTGAAAACTGAAGCTGAGGCGATACCCAGTCTGAATCCTCCTATGACCACCTAAGAGGTTCTTCTAAGTGCAGTTTCTCCTTTTCTGTCCAAATGTTCTTCAAAAAGAGAGCTTCTAGCGGGAGCACGGTTCTTTGAGCAACTGTAGCTCTTCTGTAGTGAAAGATAAATTCTTCTTCTGGCTAAGCCCAGCTTTCTGTTGGTCCCATTCCTCTTTTATTAGTAGAGAGTAGAGAGTGCTTCATGGACCAGAAAGGAGCCCTTAAAGGTTGTTTAATTGTACCTTTTTTTCTGCCTACCTAGGAAGGAGGAGTTTGTCTCTCACCTTATGTACCACCAAGGTTGGTAGGGAATTACTTTGAGAAGGGCCTAAGGAGTCTTGATTTGATAAATATTTCATGTATCCAAGTGATGCCTGAACTGGAAGAGCTGCAGTATTTTGTATGTGACAATGTATTATTATTATTATTGTTATGGTCATCTTTTATTTATATAGCGCCAACAATTTACACAGCGGTTCTTATGATTCATATATTCAAGGGGACTGACAAAACTGATATTTAATATTGCATTACTTTTAAGTGTCCAAGTTCTCAAGATATCACAACTAAGCAATGTGGTAATATACTGTATGTGTAGTTGGATGAGGATTACAACTCACTAAGTCTACATCTACTGTATACATAAAGCCATACCCATACGACAATTTTAATAAATCTATTAATTGATGCTGAACATACTTTAGTTTTTAGATCAGAACATTACATTTAAACATATATTGAATAGTGACTAGGGCGATTAAATACATTCTTACAAGTTAGTGGAGGTCAACTTATTATATTGTGTATTTATCTCCTCTTTTACATTGAAGTGATTTCAACTAGACTTGGGCACCAGGGGGCTCTTCGTGTTCGTCTTCGTGCTCGTCTTCGGGGGGGAAAAAACCTTCGTATTCCGCGAATATTCGCCCGTTCCTGTCTTCTCTTCGGGCGAATATTCGCGGACATTCTTCGTGCTCGTTTAATCTTCGTTTCCTTCCCGGTTAATACGGGGTTAACAACACATCGGAGCAGCAGCAGCTGCCGTGAAGGAATGTGTGTGCAACTCTATTGGTCGTTTCGGCAGGGGGCTGGTCTGGCATCAACTAGTGAATTGCAGAACGCACTTCATTCGTTGATGGCAGGCCAGCCCCCTGCCGAAACGACCAATAGAGTTGCACACACGTACTGAGGTGTACTGTACACAAAATGACCTAGAGATAAATGCTCCAAGGAACTTGGCCTCCGTTTATCATACACAATCACACATCCATAGATGTTTAATAAAAGAATAGGGATTATTTTACATTTTTAAATTGATTTTGGACCACTTGTAATACATGCCTAACATTTGCTACCTATTTACAATGGCATACTTTGCAACAACCCAACTTTTACTGGACAGGACTGGAAAAAAGCAGGACTGTCCACCAAAATCTTGGGTGTGTTGGCAGGTATGCGGATGGAAAAATGTTGGACAAGAACTAAAAAATAGCTTAGGGTTAATGTACGGTTATGTTTAAGATTAGTAGCAGTGCACTGCTTTGGTTAAAGATGTATTATGTCTAAATAATAATTTAATTTTAATGGGTTTTAAAAAAAAATTAGGGGTTTATTTAAATGTATTTTAAAGTTAGATTTATTATTTAGTACTTTATTATATTTATTTAATGTTTATACTAGTGCTACCTACCGAGCTATAACTACCAACGTGTATTTGCATACCTAGTTTAGCTAAATTAGATGGGACAGGACTGGAAAAAAGCAGGACTCTGTTGGGTCTGTTGGCAGGTATGTGGATGGAAAAATGTTATAGTATGAAGTGTGAGTTATAGCGTTAATGCTAGTGAGTGTAGAAATGAAGGCCAGGACAAATAACAAGAGGAAAGGTCCTTGTGATTTTTGCATTGTACGTGTATGTGTTATGTGTGTTATGTGTGTTGTCACTTGTCACTGTGTTATATGTGTTATTGTGTGTGTTATGTTTGGTTGGTTGTGTATCAGAAGGAAAATAATGAAATGGAAATGGGAAAGGCGAATGAGTGGGAAATTGGCGACCCACTCACCTGTTTCACCCCAGGGCAAAGCACCCAAACACTGTCAGTCCTAGACGTTTGGCAGCGGACTTCCAGAGCTCAGACACAAGGCCCTAGCGTAAGCTGGCCACTCCGGCGGAGGTAGCAGGCGTTGCCACACCGCAAACAGACGCAGCCAGAGGGGAGAAACTGCCCTTACCACTAGGGACATTTTGGGCATGACTCTAGCCAGGAAGCGAACTGGCAGAGAAGAGATGCTGGCACCACCACCACCAGCAGCAGCATTGAAAAATGGGAAAGGCGAATGAGTGGGCAATTGGCGACCCACTCACCTGTTTCACCCCAGGGCAAAGCACCCAAACACTGTCAGTCCTAGACGTTTGGCAGCGGACTTCCAGAGCTCAGACACAAGGCCCTAGCGTAAGCTGGCCACTCCGGCGGAGGTAGCAGGCGTTGCCACACCGCAGACAGAGGCAGCCAGGGGGGAGAAACTGCCCTTACCATTAGGGACATTTGAGGCATGACACTAGCCAGGAAGCGAACTGGCATCGAAGAGACGCTGGCACCACCACCAGCAGCAGCAGCAGAATTGGGAAAGGCGAATGAGTGGGCAATTGGCGACCCACTCACCTGTTTCACCCCAGGGCAAAGCACCCAAACACTGTCAGTCCTAGACGTTTGGCAGCAGACTTCCAGAGCTCAGACACTAGGCCCTAGCGTAAGCTGGCCACTCCGGCGGAGGTAGCAGGCGTTGCCACACCGCAAACAGACGCAGCCAGGGGGGAGAAACTGCCCTTACCATTAGGGACATTTAAGGCATGACACTAGCCAGGAAGCGAACTGGCAGAGAAGAGACGCTGGCACCACCACCACCAGCAGCAGCAGAATTGGGTAAGGCGAATGAGTGGGCAATTGGCGACCCGCTCACCTGTTCCACCCCAGAGCAAAGCATCCAAACACTGTCAGTCCTAGACGTTTGGCAGCAGACTTCCAGAGCTCAGACACTAGGCCCTAGCGTAAGCTGGCTACATTGGCGGAGGTAGCAGGTGTTGCCACACCGCAGCAAGTGCAACCAGGGGGGGAGAAACTACCCTTTCCATTAGGGACATTTAAGGCATGACACTAGCCAGAAAGCGAACTGGCAGAGAAGAGACGCTGGCACCACCAGCAGCAGCAGCAGCAGCATTGGAAAAGGCGAATGAGTGGGCAATTGACGACCCGCTCACCTGTTTCACCCCAGGGCAAAGCATCCAAAGACTGTCAGTCCTTGGCGTTTGGGAGCAGACTTCCAGAACTCAGACACTAGGCCCTAGCGTAAATTGGCTACACCGGCGGAGGTAGCAGGCATTGCCACACCGCAGCAAGTGCAACCAGGGGGAGAAACTACCCTCTCCATTAGAGACATTTGAGGCATGATTTCAGCCAGGAAGTGAACTGGCAAAAGATGCTGGCACCACCACCAGCAGCACCGTTGGAAAAGGAAAAAGGTGAATGAGTGGGCAATTGACGACCCGCTCACCTGTTTCACCCCAGGGCAAAGCATGAAAGTCTGTCAGTCCATGGCGTTTGGGAGCGGACTTCCAGAACTCAGACACTAGGCCCTAGCGTAAATTGGCTACACCGGCGGAGGTAGCAGACGTTGCCACACCGCAAACACGTGCAACCAGGGGGAGAAACTACCTTAAACATTACAGATAAAAAAAATTAACTTTCCAAGCTAAGAGCTGGGTAACCCAACTTGGGCAGATTGAATTTAAGGAAGGCAATCTGCTCCATCAGATGAGGTGCCATGCGTGAGCGCTGTGGACTCAGTATGTTTCCAGTCATAGAAAACACGCGCTCACTTTGAACAGTGGTTGGCGGACATGATAGTAGCTGCTGCGCAACCCATGAGAGTGCAGGCCACACACTCTTCTTTTCATCCCAGTAGCTAAGAGGATCAACATTAGGCGCAGAAGGAACTTCACAGAGGTAAAGTTTGACCATTTCAGCAGCACTACTCTCCTTTCTGCTGCTAGCTCTGTCAGATGGTCCAACTATACTCCCAAGTGCCTCTTCCCAAAACGCAGCTGCTCCACTCAGCTGTGTTGTGCTGCTTGTGGCACTGCTGCTGATGCTGCTGCTAGGAGTAGCAGACCACATCATCTCTTCCTCCTCCTGCACCTCTCCCTCCTCGGACAGCATTCCCATTTTACGCTGCCAGTCACGCACCTTGTTGACCAATTGCTCCCGGTAGCTACTGAGAACATTAAATTTCAAAGCTAGCTTTCCCTTAATTCTTGGATCGCAAAGGCACGCTAGCATCATTTCGGGACTCTCTTCCATTCGTTTGCGAAGGTGTACTTTTAGCAGATCCTTCAGCTTCCTGACTATGGCTGCTATGTCAGGATGTAGAGTGCCACCTTGAACAGCCTCACGGTTTCCAAGGAACACATCCATCTTGCTGCCTAGATGGGAGAACACTGGGATTACCTGGGCCAGACTGGCAGTGTTTGAGCTTAAATTTTCTGTGGCATCCCTGAATGGTTTAAGGACTGCCACTAGCTGGGCGATCACTGTCCAATCCTCCCTATTCAATGGAGAGGTAATCCCAATATTGTGCTCTGAGGCAAGATTATGGATTGCCCTCTGCTGCTCCAAAATCCTCTCGAGCATGTCTAACGTGGAGTTCCACCGTGTACTGACATCCTGACGTAGGCAGTGTACGGGAAGACCTGACCTCTCTTGCTCTTCCCTCAAAAGTTGGCTAGCCTTAACACTATGGTGAAAGTGCCCAGCGATCTTTCTGCAGCGGGACAGAACTACTGCTGCCACATTAGTTCCTTCTGACATTGCTGCCTTCACTACAAGATGGATGATGTGGGCTGCACAGCGCACACCAACAATATGACCATCTCGCAGCGCTTTCACCATATTGGCACCTCCGTCAGTTACCACAAAACCAACTTCAACATTGGTGCCCGCCTCTGCTCCCACCCAAAGGCTAAACATTTTCCTCATCGCATGCAGAATGTTTTGGGAAGTGTGCTTTTCATCCATCACTTCTGCATGGAGAAGGAAAGATCGGTAGCCTGCTGCAGCAGCTTCCTTAGACACACCGGGCTGCCACCAGTGTGCTGTCAAAGAAAGAAAGGCATGCTGGCCGCTAGGTGCACTCCACAAATCTGTAGTGAAATGAACAGACTGACCAGCAGCCTTGGAAAGCTCCTCTTTCACTGCTGCAACACAGGACCGATACAATGAGGGGACAATGTTCCTGCTGAAAGTGGAACGTGACGGAACTGTATATTGTGGAGCCACAGCCGCCATCAATTGTTTGAAAGGCTCCCCTTCGATCATAGAGAAGGATGCCCCTCCAACAGCAATGAACTGACCAATCAGTCGCGTTACTTTATTGGCCTGCTGTTTGGGCATTGACCTTTTGGATTGGAATGCCACAAATTGTTCCAGGGTGGGCTGGACATGCAGTGCTCCAACCTGCCTTGGTCTCTGGCTGCCAGCACTAGTTGCTGCTGCTGCTGCTGCTGCTGCTGCTGCTATTGGCTCAGAAGAAGAAGCTGTTGGGGTTTTTCCACGGCCACCAGCTATGCTGCCTGCACTAAGTTTTCCCTCTGCATCTTTCCCCAATAGCACAGCGTTGTGTTGAGTGCTGAGGTGATGCTTCATGCTAGCACTGGTAAAATGGTCAGACACTTTCCCTCTGCTTATTAGCTTCCCACAATGTTTGCACTTTCCATAGCGCCCTTCTTCAACATTTTCAAAGTGCTCCCAAATTGGGGCGCGCATAGCCTTGGAGTGTGCCTTGGGTGCTGCTCCTACTGCTCGGGGTGGATGAACAGAGGCAGAACTAGTGGTGGTGGGACTGGTGGTAACAGTACTGGCCATAGTGGGACTGCTAATTGCTTTAGATTTGCTAGGTTTTGCTGCTGCTGCTGGTGGTGGTGGTGGTGGTGATGATCGTAGCGGAGAAGGTGGAGGCTCAGGGGAAAATTGTGCACTAGTCATTTGGACACTGCTCCCTGAGGAATCTGATTCCTGACCACTCATCTCCTCTACTTCCTCTGGCTCATAGTCTAGCTCTTCATTAGCCAGATCGAATGGAATTCCTGCTAGGCTGGAGCTAAGACTGATATCGTCGTGAGACTCGTGACTAGTAGTAGTGCGAGCAGGAAGAATAGACTCTGCACTTGGCCTCTCAGTCTCAGGCTCCTCTGCTACCTCGCTAGGTGGAGTTCCACTATGTGTAGCCCTCTCTCTAACTGTCTTTACAAAAATTTTGTAAGGACTTGGTGGCTTGCTAGAGGTACTAGGAGGACATGGCGTGGCGGTACCAGTGGGAACAGTAGGCGCAGCACTAGTGGTGGTAGAGGCGGTAGAGGTGGGGGTGGTGGTGGTGGTGGTTTTCCCTACAAAGGAATGAGATCGCTTTGGTTTGGGACCCCTCTGAGTCTTGCTGCTAATTTGGCTCTGCTTGGTACCTTGCATGCTGCTGGTGGATGGGGAAGATGCTGCTTGGGGCAAAAGGCACTTCTTTTTAGTCACTGGGCTGGTACTACTTGTGCTACCCTTTAACTTTGAACGTGCTTCTGGTGCTTTAGGCTTTCCGTAAAAAACCATAGAGCTTGTGGGCCTAGCCGCACTACTACTGCCTGCTTTTGGTGCCTTTCCTTTACTTGATGATCCTTCAAGCAATGCTTCCCCAAATGATAAGCGAGAGCTTGGCCTACTTGGCCGACTAGACTGACGCAAAGGCTGCATCTTAGAACTGGTGGTGGTGCTGGTGGTGGTGCTGGTGGTGGCGGTGGTAGATGGAGCTTGTCCCTCCTTAGTCCCAAAAGGAGGATCCATTTCAAATTTTGTGTTGTGTGTGTAGTGTAGTGTAGTGTTTAAAAAACTATAAAAAAAATAAAAAAAAATAAAAATAAAAAAAAAGGAAAAACGAATTAAAGACAAAAAATTAGAGGAAGTTCTCTTCAGTGCTACTGCTTAAAAAGTAAAACTATGCACTACTGCACTGTGCTGTGTGCAATCTGCCAAAGTGCTAAAGTTATTTAAATTATTAACTCAAGATTAACTATTTAATAACTAGCAGTATTTTATTTTTAATTTGAATTTACACGGGCCTAAGAGCTTAGCCTACTACTATGCTAGCCTAAAGCTATATTTCCTTACTATAAGTCTACCTCTAGGCAGACGCTTTCAAACCCACTAAGCTAAAGTGAGGTTAAATCAGATTCAGTATATGATTTATTAATTAATATTAAGTTATATAATATTAATAGATTAGAAATAATTTACTTATATATTATGTATTATAGATAGAAGAATATAGATTATGAATTAGAATTACTTATATTATAGATTATGAATTAGAATTTATATTGTTATATATTATTTATAATATATTATAGATTAAGATTAAAGAAGATTAGAATTATTTTAGTACTACAGCTAGTAGCTTGAAGCTTTGCTTAGTACAGCTCGTCACAGTCAATTTTTCTTGAAAAGAATTAGAAATAAAATAAAATGTCACAGCAAAACAGTTAGCTTCACTGCTGGCTGCACTCACTAGCCCAACAAGTTCACTTCACTGATGGACTGAGGTGAGCAAAACACTAAGGGTACTTTTAATAAAATTGAAATAAAATGTAAAATAAATGAGAAAATCTTTGCAAAACAGTTAACGTCACTGCTTGCTGATCAAAAAAAACACAGCACTTATGCGGCTGCACTCACTAGCCCAACAAGTTCACTTCACTGATGGACTGAGGTGAGCAAAACAAATGAAATAAAATGAAAGATTAATTAAGAAAAATTGACTTGGTCTCTTGCTGTTGCTAAAACAAAGCACAAACTATAGAGCTGCAGCACCAGTACTAATAAGATTAGCTGAACTATACGCTAGTAGTAATTATTTAATATTATTACTTTTATTTATAGCTAATTTAATAAACTATTAAGACAAGAAAGAATTATAGAATTATTGATATTACTGATTTTAGATTAGACACTAGTAGATGTCTTGAATGTCTACAGTACACTCTACACTAGTATACTATTACTAACTATAACTGACAAATATATATATAATTTTATAATGAATTCAATTATTAATTATATTAATTAATATTACTGATTTTAAATTAGACACTAGTAGATGAATGTCTACAGTACACTCTACACTAGTATACTATAGAATATATATATATATATGACTGACAAATATATATATATATATAATAATGAACTATTAAATTATAGATTCTATTAAATTATTATTTATAAATTCTATTTAATTTATTTAAGCAGGACAGGCAATAGGCACTAGTGCCAGCCCAGGGCAAGGGCACCCCAGTGCCACTGAGGCACTGGGTGCACTGTCAACTCAACAGCACTTACACTACAGTTGATGACAAATTAAATAAAAAAAATTAAATTAATCAAATTATTATTATTAATTATATTAAGTAGCACTGAAGTGAGGATGAAGTACACTGTGAGAAATGGCAGGCTAAGGCTTACCAGTCTCACACAGAACAGAACAATCTCTCTCTGTAACGCTCGGATGCAGCACAGCAGTGTTGCCAAAGCAGTCACAGCGAAAAATGAATGGATCTCTCAGGCAAGCTCTGGTCTTATAAAGGCGCCTTCAGAATTAAAAAAACAGCAGCACAGGCATTGGACGAGACCCTTAGCGTGACGTCACAAGAGTGAGCTGATTGGACAGACGAGATCAGCTCACTCCTGTTTGAAATTTTGGCGGCTGCGCGGCAAAAACGAAGACGATCTTCGATTCTTCGTGGTTGTGAGTCTTCGTCTTCTCCTACGTTTTGCCGGCACTGTATTCTCTTCGGCCTCTTCGTGCTCGTTTTCATGTTCGCCCGAAGACGAATGCGCAAGTCTAATTTCAACCATTGACAATAAAAGGCAAGATTTGTTCTGATTATAAGAGTTCATTTATTACAGTCTTTTTGAAGAACCTCAAAGCCAGTCAGAGACGTGACTAAATAACTAATTGACTCAGAACTAATTAACTGCTGCCGAGATGGTTTATTCAGAAAATGTGATGTATAATAACATTGGGGGTTATGGGAAAGACATTAACATTTAACATATTTTTTTTTATTTTAACTATTAAACATGAAGATTTTTTTCTTGTTCCACCCTGATGTGGACTTCCTTTTCCCAGCAGTGAGCTTTGGCTAATTAAAATAGTTTTTTCGTTTTTTTACATGCAATTCGTTTAAATAAATAGTGACTGACAGTATTAATTATTCCTCTGTTGTGAGAGTTCACATGCATGGGGGATCTTTGGTTAAAATGCAAGTTTTGCACATCTGTCAGAGCTTTTTTCAGGCATTTACTCTATGGGGGGTGTAATCCTGTGAGCTGTAACTGAAATAATAGTAGGAATGTTCATTTATTTCAGTTCAAGAGTTGACCAAATCAAGAAACCAAAAGATTACTAGTCTTTGATGGAATAGTAGTGATGCAAGAGTCCAGTTGGAGAACCTGCCCTTCATAACAAAATATGTGAGTCCTGTACATAGTTTATTTGGGTTCACAAAAGTTTGACTTGTGTCAAGTAGAATCAAACTCAAGTATCTCAAACCAGCTCAAATGAAAAATTAACTTATATATTGTCTAAAGTGAAGCGATTGTAGCTACAATCAACTCAACTCAAATTGACTTGCGGTAAGTTGATATAAAAAGCATAACAAAGTATTTATTCATAGAACGTCAAGCTGTGTTGAGTTGACCCTTCAACTAATCAACACCCCCCCCTTAACTTGACTGACCCAATTTGTCAGCACCCCCCATAGCAGTTTTAGTGATCCAATGAATTGTTGTTCTATATTACTTATTCAAGTCCTCTTAAGTCAGTTTAGTCGCTCGTACAACTAGAAGTTAGGCAATTTAAGCTGTCTAAGATGCTAAAAGAAAATGAAACAGGGTTTATGTTGTGTTTTTTTTTCAGTAGTTTACTTTAGTAACAGGTTTCAACCCATATGCATTGGAGCATGTAATCCTTATATTCTTTTTTTATCAGTTAGAAAACATGTTTCAAGTAGAATCAGCAGGATTATTCTTTTGGTTGCTATAGTAATTGCACTGCTTTAACCATGTCGCAGTACCTCTTTATAAATAACCTCACAAATGAGTACTCGATAAGAAAATCTGTGTATGTTAATAACTATTATGTTCTGTGCTCAGTTAATATAAGTGTAAAAGCCTTATTAAAATTATCTTGAAATACTACTGTTTTCTAAATTATTCGATTAACAAAATATTTTTTTCTCATTAAGTGATTCATTTTTTTCAAAGTGGGAAATCAATTCAATTCTAATTGTTTATACTGTTATTGTTATTTGTACACATTTTCACATACTTTCACTAAAATATATAGTAATCTTCTCATGAAAATGTATCCATGTGTATTGTAGTAATATATAGACAAGTGCAAAATGTATTGCTTTCTGTAAGACATCTCATTTTGTAAGCACACTCCTGTTATATGGAGTAAAAGTAATTGGTTGCATTCTGATGCTGCTCTCTACACGTTCCTGGAGCTAGTAAGAGACTGGCTCCCTGGAAGCTGTGTAACTTTACTAACACTCAGTGGCTAATTCTGTGTATATACTCTACATTGTAGACCTACTCAAACTAGTAGTTTATACCCCAACAGATGTTAATGTTTGGACCAGCATAGCAGATACAAAGACTGGGCCATAGCTGCAAATAAGTAAGTGATAAACACACGTGACAACTGATGGATCTGTAGGATAATTACATTTATTATTCCTTTATTGATTTATTGACGTGAATTAAATTCTTCATATCCTTCACTCAGTAAAAAAGGATGATTGGGATGGGAAGCAGAGCCGGTACAAGGGTCTGCTTGCAAAAACTAGGCAAAAACTCATTTTGCCATCCTCTTAGATCAGCCCATGGGGTGGAGTCATATGAGCGCATCATACACATCATGACATCCCCAGTGAGTTGCAGGCATAGCTCACAAGTCCCCCCCCCAAAGTACAGCTCTGGCACCCATATTGCACACATGTGACTTGCCCCACCACCGAGATTGCATCCACAGCACTGCCCAGCACCCAAAGGACTGGCCCAGCACTCAGATTGAGCACACAGGGCTGGCCAAAGAACCCAGATTCTCTTTGATCCCTTCTCATTATCTCTCCTCTTTCTCTTTACTTCTTCTCCTCTTTCTCTTTACCTTCCCCTATCTCTCACCTTTCAGGTTATCACCTCTCTTTCTGTTTATCTCTCCTGCTCATTCTCTTTATCTCTTCTCTTTCTCTCTTTCTTTTCTCATTAACTTGTTCTCCCCATCTCTTATTATCTCATCTTCCCCATTTCTCTTTATCTCTCTTCTCTTTCTCTCCTGTATCTTCTTTAACATCTCTCCTCCTTCTCATTATCTCCTCCCTTATTTGTTATCTATCCCCTTTCCATTTTCTTACTTTCTCTCCTCTTTCTAACTACATAACGCTCCCTTTTCTTCCTATCACTTTACCTGCTAATGTCCTGTGATTGGAGCGAGGGGCCCAATAGATGGTGGGCTACCCCTTTGGGGCCACTGCCCATCCAGTTTACTGCAGAAGAGGTGCCCATGTAGATCTGTGCCATAGGCTGATGCCTATAGGTAGCGCCAACCCTGATGGGAAGGTTAGTCAAGTATTGCAAACTTAGTCCTAGATTTTGCAATCTCTTGTTACAATAGTATATTTAAAATGAAATTGTGTACATATTTTTCCATTTTAAATGGAAGATGATGTTCTTCAACTTATAGAAGAATGCAATTTGTAATGTAATTGCTACTCCCTAAACACCATATTTCCTATGTATTATGATTGACCAACCTTAGTAAGCTTCTCTTTAAGGAGATCAGCCGGCTCAGCTCACCCCTTCTTGCAGTGACATATTTTTCTTCCAGAAAAGGCCACCACACAGCACTGAAAAATTCACAACCATTGTAAAGTATGATGTTAAGTGGACAGTGTATGACATTACAACATTATGTAATGTAGGTGGAACATAATGTGACTTCATAACTTCTGTATTCTGTTCAAGCTATCCAGGATAAAAGGTTGGGAAGTATGAACTTGGCATGTACCTCAACAGTCTCATAGAAAAGCTGATGGACACCCATACTGGATAGAAAGATGCACAGCACTTGCATTTTCTGCTTTTATAGAAAATGAATTTAATTTAAGCTCTGTTACCAAGCTATAAAGACAAGCCTGCAAACAATTATTTTCCACAAATGAATCCAAGGTCTTATGATTGCTTTTGTTTCTCTAATTGAAAACAACAATAGTGTAAGAACCCCCGCCCACCCCCCAAAAAAACATGCAAAGACTCAGAGGGACCTGGCTGCCTCTATTGGTATAAGTAAGACCCACTTAGTACCATCTGGTAAACACCAAGGAAAGACCCTATAAAAATGTTAATAGCATTTGTGTTATCATCATTCTAGCCCCACGCAGATAAATAAGATGAGTTCAGTATAGTTCATTTCATAAAAGATAGAAGCATTGCAAAGTTTAATTGTAGGATAATAGGCTTCCTTTTATCTATCAGTTGAATACACCTGCGCACACCACATCATTGTCTGAAAACCTTGGCATTGTGCGCTAATGACAAAGTTTTTGTTTTAAAAGGGAGACTTTTATGAAAGTATTTATGTCATTGTTTGGCTCGATGTCCTTCAAATATTTACTTATCTGTTTTATAAATATATATATATATATATATATATATATATAGCAACTATGCACTAAAAATGTATATAGTGTTTATGGACATATGTACATACATGTAAATGAGTCACCCAATTTTAATTTCTGGATCTCATTCAGATCCTGAAATTAAAATTGTGTGACTCATTTACATGTATGTTACATATGTCCATACACGTAGAGATTATGAATTATGTTTTGCTCGTTTCTGCTTCTATTGATCTAGAAGCTCAGATCAGCATTGATTATTGCTCCTGTAGACGTCTGGGACTTCATGTTCTAGCAAACCTCCTTTCACCAGTCATGGTAATGAGTGGTGGAGAATGGTGATAGTCGTGTCTGCTCTAATGTTCATTAAGAGAGCTGCTGGTGTCTGCAAAGTAATTGTATTTCGAATTGTTATGCTATATACTACTTGTTATGTCCTGTTTACCCGTTGTATCGCAGTGCGGAATATGATGGCACTGCATAATACAATAAATAATAATAATAAACCTTGTCATGGGCACAGAAGTTTTGCCTAACCCTAATGATTAGTACCCATGTTCCCACCCATAAGGTAATCGAAAATAGAGTTAAATACATTTAGAGATTTCTCTCCCTACTCTTCTATGGAACCCTGTGCTTGGTAGCGGTGTTTGCCTCTTAGCAACCCCTGGGGGCCAGTGACCATATGATTAGTAAAGGAAGAGTAACTAAGGAGTAAAATTTTTCATAAACCGTTGCTTTTAAAGTATTTCTGACTTGCACAGGTTGAGTTGATAAGGGAGTTAGAGAGGGAGTATGTATGCATGCATGTATGTAACAGTAAATTTGCATGTGTTAGCTTTAGTGTGTATGTGTGTCTAAGTAGGAATATGTATGTGGAAGTCTGTGTGTATTAGCATAAGTGAGAATTAGGGCTGCAACAACTAATCAATAAAATTGTCAACGATTTTCATTATCGATTGAATCGATTTTATTGAATATGAGATGAGGGATTTTCAGAGCAAATGCATATAAGAGTATAAGGCATATATATAGGGGGTATAAGGCATATCAGGGAGCACAGTGGCATAAAGGGGGGGTAAAAGGCATATCAGGGGGCACAGTGGCATATAGGGGGTATAAGGCATAAGGGGGAATTAATATTTACTAGTAAAACTTTTTTAGGTAATAAAACCTAGTTTGAGACATATTGTGTTTGGGTTCCTGTACCTTTAAAATTATGTCATTAAAATAGGAAAGTGATTAGAGAAAAGCCATTGAGATAATGAGATGACAATGACACGTATTAATGTCAAGTTTTTTATTCTGCTGTTAACACTCAGTTTTGTTCATTAAATTATTTTAAATTACAGAAAAAATTGCATATTGTTTTTTTATCCGATTAGTCGAGGAAGAAAGAGATCCCCACTTCATTCGCTTGCCCATTCGCACAAATGCACGAAACAGGCATTTTCTGTTACAAAACAAGTTTGTACGAATCCGAATGCACAAGTATAATTGAAGATATAGAGAACTAAATTGCAGGCATAGATCACAGGTCGCACACCCCAAAGACAGGCCTGGCACCCAGATAGCACCCACAGGACTTGCCCGGATGGCATCAGACCCTGATTTTAGGAATGGACTCTGAACAATCATGTATCAAAATATAGAAAGATGTCGCTCGGGAAGCTAATGGACCGAGCAGAATGCCCCAGAACCTTTTATTCAAAAGAAAATGTGTAAGACCCCTGTCATTGATCCCACAGTGGCTCAATACCTGGCTATGAAAGATAAGGACCCAAGGAAGGCAATTGACTGTTACCTCCGCAGTTACCACGACAAACTACTAGGTATTATTGGGCCACTAGCAAAAATATCTGATTTGGCAAAAAATGCTAAAGTTAATAATATTTATATTGATGCAGACATTTAGACAGTCGATTCAAAGGTCGATATGCCTTTTAGGGAATACCAATGCAGCTTTGCCTACTCAACATTTAATCTTCTTAAGGATGGGTCCGCAATTATCAGAAATGGCCAAATCAGAGCCTGGCACTGCAGCTCAAGGAACGTTGTTTGACAGTTCCCTTATCAAAGAGCTTGGAAAATACGTTAACACCTTTACTTCCAAACAAAAATATATAAAATAGCAGATTGGTCGATACTAATACAACATCAAATATTCTTGAGACACCTCACCAGGATTTATCTGAGTCAATTCAAACAATTTTCTGTCGACCTCTCCATTGAAGGCACTACATCTTCACCGAGGTCTTAACTATACAGATTTAATTCCCCTCTCCATGGATGCCAAAGAAGAATTCCTTTGGTGGAACGGGAAAGCTATTTTCAGACCAATCCAGGATCTGATAATAGAATTGGATGCAAATCACTTAGGCTGGGATGTTTGTTGCAGATCTGACAACTGGAGGAGGATGGCCACAAATGGAATCAGATCTTGATATAACTTATTTAATGCTTTTAGTAGCCTCTTTTGGTCTAAAATCCTTTATCAAAGACAAAATAAATTGCTTTGCTCCGCTTTGAATAGTCAATGTGTCAGCGGCCAGATAATCACCTAGGTGGAACCAGATTGAAGAACCTTACAGAATTGGCAAAAAGATTTCTGGCCTTTCTGTCTAGATTGCAGAAACGCTATTCAAGCAGATTATATTCCCGGTTTGAATAATACAATAGCCGATTGAAACTCCAGGTTCCTAGTGTTTCCCTAAACAACCTGTCAGTGCCATCTTTGTTCACAAACAGCCACTGTTACCCCGGGTTCAAGTGTGCTGCTAGCTAGATGGACTCTGATCTGATTGTGTATCCCCACCAGATCACCAGGGAACAAGTAAGCAAGTCCTGGGGTGCAGAAAAGGAGGAGAAATGCTGAGGATAAAGCAGGGAAATCTATTTTTGCAAATAAATGTTTATACATTTTAAAGTGTCATGCAGCAAGTCCAGAAATCCTTCTGACCTCAAACATTCTTATGAAGCCATATCAGTACTTTATTGAGCAGCCTAAGAACAATCCTAAAAACACAACACATGAACTTTTATTTCTATAAAACAACATCAGGTATTAGAGATGCCCTCTTGTTCAGACTTATGTACTTTGGCAACAGCAGTTATATTAATTGATGGATTGATTTAATAAAAAATGTGCTTTGATACCCAAACATATTTAAAACCTTAACTAATAATAGGTATATATTTTAACAGGTATTTGCCATAATATGGTAAATTAGTTTCATTTTAATATGTCACTGTACATAAACAAAAAACATTGTTGTTGCCAACTCATTTGTGTGTAAATACTGTTTGAAAATGCAACATCCAGGCTTTGTATGTCCAGAAAAACCATTAGGTTTTGTTGACTTATTCTGTAAGCTTTCTCTGTTTCAATGAATTCAATTTTAATCTTAGGCTTTCCTGTACAGCGCTGACCTCCATTTTAGAAAATTGAATCAATTTTATTTATGATAAATGGACATTTTATTTTTTTTTCCATTATGACGAATACTACAGCTATTGCATCAAGAGAACTCATTTTTCATACAGCAGTGGGAGGAATGAAAATACAAAATTTTATTAAATTGAACTCTCTCAAATACACTGTGTTGCTCAGGAAAGGAAGTACACTCTGTACTATAATGGACAAAAAGCCAAGCATTTTATTCATTGTCATTTTTCCATTTAGTTATGGATTATCATTCTTAAAGGTAAAAGGTACCCTTTTATTAAAACAGATTTTTCTTTATGTTTTATAAGTATGGACTTACTAATAGCTTGTGATTTGCATAGATATTGCTATGGTGTATAATTATAAAATACCATTGGGGGTTTGGGGGACATTAAGGAATCTCAGACCCATTAATTAAATGGACTTTCATAGGCAAGAGTATATACATCTTTTAAAGTAATTTTTATTTTCTGTTTAATACATGATATTCAGAGGTTATAGAGCATTGTCCTCTATTATTGTAGCCTGATCCTAGTACGTATAAGAATTAAAATATTAATTACATGGCAGGTTTTTTTTCTCCATCACTATCACTTTAACTTTCTGAAAACACAATAAGAACATTGATTTTAAAAATTTTTTTACTATTTCGCTATATTGGTATAACAATTAAACAATTCACCGGAACACATCCCATAGAATGTAAATAGAAATAATTACGGTGCTCTACTCCACTGAGTATGTGGACAGAACAGATAGCCACAAAATAGCCCTCACCAATATGAGAGCAAAGTATAGAGGAGCTCCACGTGTCTGCCGGATACAAAGTATATTGACTGAAGAGTTGGTCCCATCTGAATAAATAATTTCTTGGAAAGTACTCACCAAAGAATGGTCATAAACACAGAACTTGTAGATAAACCAGGGTGGTAACGTTATATGTATTGGTAGTGGAGCTTAGTGCCTCCACTGAGTAAATAAGAAAATCTTTTGGGGGGATTATGGTTCATTCTATTGACATAGACAACCAAGTTTAACTAAAGTGGGAATACCTTAAAGTATTATTTGACACCTCAGGAATTCTTAGTTAAATGGATCTGGTATGAGGCACATATGAGTGGGATGTGGGATAAATTACAAAAACAATGGTGGTCCTATATGAGGGAGGAGATCTGTTTCTGGTACCTTTTGTTTTGCTGGTCATACATTCATAGGGCAATAAAGCAGGCCATAAAACTTCTGTACCGTTGGTTGTCCAGACTATCTAATCTCTCACACCTGTAGGTACAAGTGTGTCAGGGGCTACACTGGATACAGACTGGATGTTTTTGTGTTTCCCAAGTACCCTTACATGAATAAAAACAATTAATAAAGTTTATCTGAGAAGCACTGAAACAGACTGAGTCAGATGGAAACTAGGCATAGTAGCTATAAGGATACCAAGTGGGTTATGTATAAAACAATGTCTCTAGTGCAATGTTTGGAAAATGTTCTTATCACCATAGCAGGTAATGTAGGGATCTTGCTGATTGGACCATTTTCTTGGTTGTTGTGGCAATAAGAGCAGTTTTCAACTTTGCGTCAGAGTCACTTTTTTTATACATACTCCCAAAGGGTGCATCTGAAGGGTTCTCACATACTCATTGAAGATTGAGGTTCACAGCAGTGATATAAGCTAGCATTCAAAAGAAAGATGGAACACTTGGTGATCATGATTGTCCCATATTCACCTGATGGGTGCTATCATGGATAACATGGTTATCAAATCAAGAACACAACCTTTCATAAAATCCATCAAGGAATAACTTAGTCCTATGTTGGAGACTAAATATCTAAGCTATTCCAGAATTAGCTCCCAAAATAAAAACCCCATGATTGGTTTAAGAATAGACTAGAAAAAAATCCACATGAATACAACTAACATGCAAAGGTAAAAAATCTAACAATAAATAAATACTTTTCCATATGGAAAGCTCAAACTCTGTTCTGATTCAAACAGAGGTGTACGCAGTAAACAGCATGCTGTAGTTGCGTTGTGTTAACATGAAGAAGGTCATCTCACTCATACTGCGAGGTGTTTAGACCCAACCCTGCAGGTTTCTCATACAAGAAAGGCTGAGTTGTCCTTTCCTAATATATATTTCAGTAAAACTGTTCGTCTCTCTCTATAACTCGCAGTTCGATGAATAAACATCACAAACTCCTACGCTATCTGAAACGTTATTAAAATCATCTGACAAAATTGAAATCAATGCCATATCCCTGTCAACAAGCTCTAACCTCTCACTCTGGTAACATCTCTGATGTCATTTGGAGTTCGGTTGTTCACCATGTTGCCAAGGCAATTAAGCAAAGTCTATTAATTGTCACATTGTAATAGGTATTAAGCTATTAATTAAACTTCAATGAAAGCCAGTTACAATAAATACATTGTGGGCAAGTTCTCTTTGGAATGAAAAGTGTTTGGTAAAGCAGATTTTATCCATTATAATGATTGTAGTAATAAATCACAATATGCTTTATGTGAGAAGATTACTGAATGCAAGCATAATCATTGAAGAGGTCTATGCCAGGCTCCATTGCACCTGCAAGAAAACAGCTAACTGCGCCCTTCATATGTAAATGCCATTCATGGTAAATTTGATCAATATTCACATGAATAAACACCATAGATTTTAAACATGACGGACAATATTTGTTGAAGTTGGTTGACTTGAGCAATTATAGACCAAACAGCTACATATGGAGCAATCAGCAAAAATATTTCACTGGTTTTCACTGGTATTGTGGCTGGTGTATCAGATAATGAATATTATTATTATTATTGATATTTGTAATTGGTTTTATTGATGTAATGGACCGTTCACATATGTACACGGCATCTTATCTATGTAGTTTGTATAACTAATGCTAGCTCATTTAAAAGTTTTCATCAAGAGTTTTAGAATTTATTTGTAGGATACATTTTATAAAGTTCATGTATTAATTTAATGTAACTTGTTCTCAAAAGGATAAAATAATGTTCTATAATCAATAACTTCATCAGTAATATTCTTGGTTTATTTATAAAGTGCTCACATGATCCACTACATTGAACAATAGTCAACAATTAATAATACCATTAACAATATTCTGTAGAAAACCATGACTGTGTGAGACTGGAGAAAAGATAAAACACTGACGGGTTAAAAAAGATATTGCATTGAGATTTAATAATAGCTGTCTTATGGCTTTATAAAAGTCTTCTCCCCAGAAGGTACTGCAAACAGTCAGACTAATTGCCCAGTAATGGATTCTCTGTAGATGCTTTCCACAGGGATAATAGAGCACCAGAGGGCTTGCTGCCCCTTGGGGAAACCAACTACTTTCACAATAATGGACCACTGATTTCTATCCTCACTCAACTCAAAGAAACAGGGAGCAGGGTGGTAATTTAAAATATTTTTTCCTTACGGAATAGAAAGCTAAATACAACCGCGAGACAGAAGAATTACACGAAATTTGCCACAAAGGAAAAACATTATTTACAACACATCTTAACAAATTTCCTTTGAGGGCAGATCTCGGTTGGTTTGTAGAATACTTGAATCATGCCATGTCCTCTGTTGGAATTATTTTTCATTTGGCTGAACACAAATACGGTATATAAAATCTATGTGAAAACATGTGATCACCATTATTACGGTAATAGTTTGAATTATTGCATTGGATAGTTTGTTTCGTATATCACTTTAAATGTGCAATGACATAAATAGTTATAGGTTTCATTATGACAAATTAAAATGATTGTTTTATAATGTATGTAATAGGGGCATACAGTGTGTGCCATTGGTCATAAGACCAGGCAGGATACTCAGTATTAGCTTTAAGTGAGTTTCCTACCAGATCTTATTATAAAATATTTGTTTATTACAAAGTAAATCCCTGATCTTTACCAGTATTTAAATATAAGATTCCAAAATGGTAATAGAGCAGAGAAGAAGATGCGTTGAATCCAGACCCAAAGAAATCACAAATTATAACTTGAAATAATGAATGCCAACGAATACTGGAATATCCAAGACGAGAAAGCTCTGTGTGTGCTTGGACTGGTTGGACTACATTGACTCATTGTCATCTGAAAGTCTACTTGGTATCCTAAACACTATGAGATGGATAGAATCTGGCACTAGGGATTAGGAATACTAGACACAGAAATTATGACATTTACTTCCTTTATTCTTTAACAACTGATACATTTGTATTGCAGATCAATTTACAAAGGAGATCACAGAAAACGAGAATTACTGAAAGTCTGATTTCAAAATCAAATCACATGTCTATTTCAGGATGATCAGTCAAAGCATAGAGCTGAAGTTACACCTGGCAGAGCAGCATAACTTAAATGGATGTCACCAATGTAATTACCTCTGTTGGACAGAATAGGCCTTTCGGGGAATCATCGATGAGCCCTATGTTTGAAGAGAGATCACTATTCTCAGAATGTTCTCTTTGTGTGCATGAGGACAAGTCGCTGTGTAATGCAGGCAGTTCTAAGCATGCTGTGTTGGTTGTCACACTCAACAATGATTGATTTTCCATTTTGGAAAGTAACAGCCAGAACAAATTATTTGGTTCCTTTGAGCTTCACTATTATTGTTTCTGCATTAGAAGTCCTGCTGCTTCAGCTCAAAAAAAAGGGTCTGCCATGTGAGTGCCAGAGGCTAACATAAATACACAAATCCAATGCCTCAGCTGCCCTGAGCTACCATCACCATTTTTTCCCATCTGTGGGAAACACACAACATTTGATATTGCTAGAAAATTCCCTGAGTGGTCAAACAGATTTGAGAAAAAGTGACTAAAATATTATTAAAGTATAAAAAATCCTAGTCTTTTAGAAATAATATTGGTCAATTGTCCAATAAATAGACCCAGGCTCCACATCAATGTAGATTAGATATTCATGTCTATATTTTCACGTGCCAAGAAAAAGAGATTAAGTTCACAAGACAAAGCAAGAATTCAGCACGTACCCAGCGAATACCGTTCAAAAAACATCTAACGAACACACGTTGGGGATTCCATCACACTATATTGCCATATATTGCTTAGCCAGTCACTGTGTGAAAGAACCCCAAGTCTAATTTTTATGGCTATATAGCTTACCAAGGAGCTGAATCAGTGGGACTGCATTGCATTTAAACCCAAATGAGACTCTCAAGCAAATTAAAGCCTTTTTAGGATACTGTTAATGAGGCACCTGTGTGAGAGCCACTTCTAAACATGCAAGTATATTTTACATGACTAATTTAGCAGCAATTAGAGATTTAAAATGGACTGGGAGGTTGCGGTTTAAGGGAATTGCTGTATTCTCTGCGTTTGGCAGCACTAAGAAAGCTACCGGGCTATCCTTTAAAAATGCGATATAGTCCATCAAGTTCAACCATTCCACAAACCTATATTAGTTGATCTAGAAGAGGGCAAAAGTCCACTGAGAAAGAAATATCATCTCAAAGGAAAAAAATCCTTCTTGACTTGGACTTGGCCAAAACAACTTCATGTGGCAGTTTATTCCTTAACCACCAACAGTAAATACATTCTATGTTTAAGATGAAAGCTCTTTCCTTCCAATCTTAAGGGATGCCCTCGTCTTGTCTGGAAGGTATGAATTATAAAGAGATCTCCAAGAAGATCTTACATACATACGCTGAAGAGCATATGAAGTTTGGCTGTACATGCCTCCCTTTGCCTTTGGACCCTTGTGCACATCAGGCCACATGGGCTGCTCCTACACCTGGTCATTAGGTCTTGGAATTGGCACCCCATGTTTTTGACACATGTTATGTAGGACACAGCATGCCGTGGTGATCTCACTTGTAGGATGATTTACCAAATTATAAAAAAATGATTTTAAAATTCCCAAGGTAAGCTGTAATTGTATACAATTCTCTTACAATACAATACTCTTCTTGAGTAGTAGGAGTCATTCATCAAGGTTATTCATCAACCAGGGCTGACACGGATGTAATGTGTTACATGTGGGATGACAGGATAATATTAACATTCCTCATTTGTAGGGTCATATACACATTACACTTATGTAACATTTGGCAAATCAGTGCCTGGGTAATACAGTTACCCGGGCACTTCACTGTGTTTCAAACAATACATATATCCAAGGAGAATGGCAAAACTAGAACTAGACAAACCTATACATTAGATAAAGAGAGCCATGCTCGAAAGCTATGAAAAAAAGGGATGTGCAATTCAGGATAGTTGGACCATGGCATGAGTCAGTAAACCCTGTTTGGACACACATAGTTCTGCTGAAATGACCAATAAGTACATAAAACAAAACAAGGAAACAATGCACAGTCTTTACAAAATACTATCTAAAACCAATTATCTGATGCTTAATATGGCCATATTTTACTTTCCATTCATCAAGTACCCCAATTTTGAACAATATAGGCATTAGTTAGGCGTTAGGATTAAATAGGCTAAATGATTAACATTACTATGTGTATAAATATATATATATATATATATATTTCTTGTTATTGTGGCTCATATGAACTTGGAGGTAAGTCAAATGTATGTAAGCTAGTGTAGCAAATATTTTGCCTTGTCAGTTGCATTTAGTGAATTTGCGTTTTACCCAAGTCATACGACTTTACCCTAAAAAGTCAACTACCAAATCTCAAGAAGTAGGTCTTTAGTAAGTAGAGTCAAAAGAAAACGTGTCATCCCCTTAAGGGCTTTGGGTTCACCCTATTATTAGCTATCTTGGTAGCTGAAATTGAGTTTGAAGAGGTATACAATTATTAGTGGAATAAACACTTGATTATCTGGATTATCTGCTAGGAGTTGGTGTACAATCTAAACCATACACTACACTGAATATATCTCCGCAAAAATACGCAATTCAATGAATTAATCACGGAACTGAATATTGCAGTGAAGAGGTTATTCTAGCTTAATTTTAGATCAATGTTCCCAGGTTTCTTTGTGTTATGCTTATCCTTGATACTCTTCCTAAATCTTCATCATACAAACCCTTCTAATTAGATTCCCTATTTTTCCCTTAGTTTATTTTATGTTATATATTATAAAAAAAATAATAATAAAACTATCTTTCCGTTTCTTGTTTCTATGTGTGAGCAGCTAGAGAGAAATGTTCTTTGATGCCTACTTTTTTCATCCTTACTTCTATTTGTAGTCCCATTGAATGTCAAAAGCCTTTTACTGAGATTTCTTATATATACGGTGACCTGGGTGGTTTACAGCAATACTTTCCTGCCAGGTTTTCTTTACACTAATGAAAGTGATTCTTCTCTCTTTGAAGGTCACAGAACCATATGAGGTAACCCAAGAAAACATTGGCTGTGTATTTACCAAGAACCACTTTAAATCAAGAACTTTGCACAGTCAGGCCAGAAATGAGGATAAGTCTATGAATACCAATTTACCATATACAAATAATAGTTTAATATATCGCTGTATGGGCCTGAGAGTAAGCCTTGGGGAATGGCTGTGTTCATTGCAGATAGAAATTCATCTCATACATACATTTTTTGGGGTAGTATGGTATAATTTATGTTGATGTGCCTGTAACATTTCCTAAGGGCAAAATGCAATTTTTAAATAAATAGGTAAAACTCCTATTTACTGCATTATGCAGTGTACAGCGCTGTGGAATATGATGTTGCTATAATACATTTTCAGCAGACTTATGTCCTGTGCATCAGTCTGGTTATTGGATGTACCTCCTAAGGACTACCAGTACCAACTATTTCAATAATACCTCCGGCACTTTAACATGTTGGGGAATATACCCCCAACTCTTTCTAGATTGTAAGCTCACTTGAGCAGACGGCTCCATACCTTTTATTTCTGTTATGTGATGCACTACTTGTTGCATCCTATTTACCAACTGTACAGCGCTGTGGAATATGATGGCACTAAATAAATTAATAACTGATAACAATAACAGCTATTACATAATAAATATGTCACATGCTAACGACTTATTTCTGTGGATTTAACTCATTTTGGGCATACCGAGTCAATTCAAACTGGATGGATAATGCGTATACGCAGCAGATTGTCAATGCACTTGCAATCGTTTTATAACCCACTGTGTAGCATGAACTTTCCCTACCAGTAGTTTAAATATGTATTTGTATTTCTTAACTAGTTTTAGAAGATTGCTTTCTGCAAACTATGTCATATATATGCTTTGGCACACAGTGATTCACCTGGGGAATAAATCCTGCCTTGAAAGATAATGTTCCCTGTTCTTTCAATGATGAATGTAGATGAAATATCACTGAGATTAAACAACACACAAAAAAAGTAACGCGAAGTTAGAATCTTCAGACATAGAATGCTTCACAAAGGATATAAAAATCCGACACATGTGTGGGTGAGTATTTTCCATTGTAAGACATACCATCACTGATCCTACAATTGGAATCCTAAAATGGGATCCTTAACAACCCACTGGAGTAAAAGACTTGTAAAGGTGCAAGCACTTTGAAGGCCACTATTTTTAGTACGCTACCAATCATTAACTTCTTGCTTTTGTATTTCTTTTTGCTTTCAATAACCCTTATTCTTTCTTCAAATACTGGAGCATAAACTACATAAATCCGGACAAGTTAATAGCCGGGTTTACAGCGCTACTAAATCTCTGACTTTGAAAGCAATCCCTATGATAGCGATATCTTACTTTTGAATTTGCTTTTTGTTTGAACACCCTTTATCATTATTAGTTTTCCAATAACAGTGACAGAAAATGGAAGCAAAATGAATATATAAAAAAAAACATTTTTGTAAAAAAAATAGACTGTTCCTATTGTTTAATGGTGAGCTGACTGAGATAACCCTTGTATAACAAAGAACTCACACTGATAACAATGCAACCAGAAGCGCGGTACGGATGACCTGAAAAGAAAAACAACAAAACAAAATACTTTATAATAAAAGCATACATTTTTGTCCATAGGTAGCAGTAAAACAGTCCCCCAATAAAGAGACATTTTACTCATTGGAACGAGAAAGCCCTAATGACATAATGGCGGCCGGCGGCTGGATATAATAGGCCACACGCTACATTTTCACGCTCACGTAACATATGGTCAGTCATATCCAATTGGGGGATTCACAGTACAGCCCATGATCTGCCACAGATGGGATGGGTATGGAGGAATGGCAGGCAGCAGCATGCCAGATGGCCAGTCTGGGCCTCCATTGAGATGTATGTGGTTCGGGTTTGAATCTAATGCCTTGATAGCCAGACTCACATTTTAGTAACCCCTATGCACAGAAATGACTGATGTCCTATTTGTATTAAAATTATATTGATAATATGAGGTATGAAGTTACCATATAAGGAAACAGGCAATATCAAAATTGGCTTAGTACAAGCAAGAGTAGACACTTGGCCCCTCTTTTCCTTCATGCAGCCACTACTACTAGCTTGGCTTGGCTAATTCTAAATCCCCCGTTGCTAGCTCTGCATTGATTTTCATTTAGAAAAAAACAGTTTATAGCCCATGACCCTGACCATCCTAATTCAGGAGAGGCCTCTCAAGTCCTGAAAGCTTATGAGAGTCTTCGTCTTTTTTTTTATATGCTGGCTCAATAAAGGGTATCATCTCAAATAAAGACTTTTCTCTTGTACCAATACAAGCTTTATTAATTAAATGTAATGTATGGACCAGAAGTGCTAACTTATACAACCTGGACACTCTGCTATACTACTCGGATAACATAAGGTATATACTTAATGTGTGTACAATTGCCTGTCCTTTGTTTCTTTGTTAATCTAGACTGTGCTGTCATTTTATGTTTAATACAAATGGACCTTTAGAAATCTAGAAAACCATTGGAGTTATGCCTTCCCGGTTTATTGACAGCAGAGACTGGTTCTAGTTCTAATGAGGGGTGAAACATGGACCCCTGCAGTCATCTTAGAAATGGGCCCCTTAAAATGAGCATATCTCAAACCAGTATTTATCTACCCCATAGTATTTAGATTGTAAGCTCGTTTGAGCAGGGCCCTCCTCACCTGTTCTCTGTGTAAGTCAATTTGAAATGTTACATACTACTTGTTATGTCCTGTCTACCCATTGTACAGCGCTACAGAATTTGATGGCGCTATATAAAACAATAAATAATAATAATAGATCCATTAAATCCAAAACAAGATACACACATGGAGAGACTCCATCTTGCAGAGAGGTTACTCTGGTGTTTTGTCATGATACTGATGCATTGATACAGTTTGATATTGTTATCTATGAATTAATGAAAAGCTACAAGTATTCATTTTTGTATCTCTCTTGTGTTTGCTCAATTTATTGTAGTAAGTCATAGATGACTCTTAACGGTTTAACTATTTGTTTTCATTCTTGATTTACCTAACAAATCTACCGGCTGCCGCAGAAAATGAAAAACTGCCTTATATTACATCTAAGCCTTTTTTAAACTATTTTGAGTGCCAGAGATGTGTTTGACCGAACCACTCTCATTGAAATCATGTTTCTGGCAGTCAATCAGAGACAAGAACGCCCAGAAAGCGGACGGCATCTGTAGGGCTGCAGATTCCACTTCAGGTGAGTACCTTTTTCTTTTCTTTTTCTAATTTAAGCAATACTTTCATATGGATTTTTCAGGGGTGTCCCTTTAAAGTGATTAACAAAAGGGATCTACCTACAATCTATAACAGTAACTTTAATATGCGCACCCTAATAAATCAAAGGCAGAGGGGAGGTGTGATTGAAACTTTTGAATATGTCAAAAGATTAAATAAATGTCCAAAAAAAAAATAAACCTTTTTTTTAATAAAATGAGGAGCGCCATTACTAGAGGGCATAATTTTAAAAACCAATATAAGCTTTCAGAAACAAACTGATAAGTAAGGTTTTGAGGCTTCTGTCTACAACATTACAATATAGATGAAATATGTAACTCAGTTGGTTGTCCAAGCTTTCTGGGCACCCTACAGGATCAATATAACACTTAAATACATAAAGGGATTTAGCAAAGTGCTGTTAGGAAGTTTATTTCAAAGTAGAGGAAATTTTAGAACAAAAGGTCATAATTTAAAATTAGAGGGGCAGATACTTAGAGGTAATGTAACGAAGTTTTAATTTACTGTGGGTAGTAGATAAGTGGATCAACTCCCAGCAGAACTGGTAGAGACTAATACAGTCTGGTAGAGATAATTTAAGTATGGCTTATGGCTTAATCATGAATTCCATGTTACGTGAATTATTAACATGTTAATGTGTGGGGAAAATAGAGTTATAATTATATACCTAAAATATTCAATAGAAAAACTAATATGTCAAACTAATATTGGACTAATATTTTTTAAAATATATTTTTGCAAGAAAACTCATTAGTTTTTACATTTAGTTGAAAAATGGGAAGGCATAATAAATGCAGGCATCGATGGTTTTAATTAAACTAGAAATGTATTGATCAGGTTTGATAAAATACTGCAAGAACTGAAAGAAATAAACAAAGATAAGTTTCAGATACCTGATTTTACTTCAAAGGCAGAACAAAACAGCCAGTTTAACCTGCTGAGAAACCTAACCTCCAGCTTCCTCCTTACGCAGGTTACTTTAAACCCAATTATGATCTACTGGGATACCTTGGAGAAAGGAGGCAGGTATAATGACAGACATTTGCCGACTACGTAGATGTAGTTTATTTGCTCTTGTAGTCGTGTTGTGTTTTAGATGCGAAATTTACAAAGCTTGAGTGCTAAAATAATTATAATTATAAACAGAAGCTATCTTGTCCTTAGCTTATAAGCAGGGCCCTCTATGTAACGTGTTTTCAGCTTGATATTACCCTATGTACAGCGTAAAATGCTGCTTATATTGTGGCACATATAATCATAAGTCCCAACAGTCCCAGTGTTTCATAGGACAGTCACGATTTTTAGGCACTGGCCTGGGTAGCTGTCCCCTGTGCAGATTGCTTCACTTTTGCCATAATTGCCAGAATTACCGTATTGGCTCGGATATAGGCTGCCCCCGTATATAGGCCGCACCCTAAAAGTTTGGTGCTTTTTTAAAGAAAAATTTACTGCCAAAAAAACATGCTGCCACTCTGTCTCCCCCCCCGAGATATGCTGCCACTCCCCCCCGAGATATGCTGCCACTGTCCTCCCCCCCGAGATATGCTGCCACTGTCCTCCTCCTCCTCCCCCCCCGAGATATGCTGCCACTCTCCTCCTCCCCCCCGAGATATGCTGCCACTGCCCCCGAGATATGCTGCCACTGTCCCCCCCCGAGATATGCTGCCACTTTCCTCCTCCTCCCCCCCCGAGATATGCTGCCACTCTCCTCCTCCCCCCCGAGATATGCTGCCACTGCCCCCGAGATATGCTGCCACTGTCCCCCCCCCGAGATATGCTGCCACTGTCCTCCTCCTCCCCCCCCGAGATATGCTGCCACTCTGCCCCCCCGACTTACCAGAGTGCCGGCACCGGAAGTTGTATACGGGAGTCTGCTCTGGTAAGTCTTGGGGGCAGAGGTAAAACGCATCGTGCGGACGGTCACCGGCTGCGGCGATGCGGGTAAACAACCTCCGCAGCCGGTGACCGTCCGCACGATGCGCTTAGACAACCTCCCGTGCCGGCACCCCCCCCCGGTGGGAAGTGCTGGCAGGGGAGGCTGTCTGAGCGTATCGGAGAGTAGGATGCAGGTCCCCTGCACCGCTGCGGGGGATCTGTAACCTAACCCCGCTGCCTGCCCGGCGCCCGGGACATGCAGTGATGGCGATATCTGCATTCTATCTACATTTACATCAGCTTTATGCTTGAACTTATTTCCAGTCTTGTTTGAAAAGTATTGCACTGGATGTATGCAGGTTCGCTGGCACTGTGGCTACCTCCCTTAAAGCTGGCCATCTGTTATCTGATAGTGTAAAAAGTGTTTAAGGGGCCCTAAGAGTTAACTATATATATATATATATATATATATATACCGTATTGGCTCGAGTATAGGCCACACCCGAGTATAGGCCGCACCCTAAAAGTCACTCTGTGTGTCCCCCCCTCCGAGATATGCTACCACTGTGTGTCCCCCCCGAGATATTCTGCCACTCCGTGTCCCCCCCAAGATGTGCCCCCTCCCCTAGACTTACCAGTGCAGACTCCCGGAGTCCCAGGTGTCTTGCGGGACTGGCGGGGGACATCTATTCTACACAGAACGGTATACAACTTCCGGTGCCGGCACGTCTGCACAATGTGCTTTAACAATCTCCCTTGCCGGGACTCCCCCCGTGGGAATTCCCGGCAAGGGAGATTGTTAAAGCACATTGAGCAGAGGTGCCGGCAGCGGAGGTTATTTACGCGCATCGCCGCTGCCAGTGAACGTCTGCACGATGCGCTTAGACAACCTCCTGTGCCGGCACTCCCCCCGTGGAAAGTGCCGGCAGGGGAGGCTGTCTGATCCATCAGAGAGTAGGATACGGGTCCCCTGCACCGCTGCGGGGATCTCCATCCTAACCCTGCTGCCTGCCCGGCGCCCGCAACTGCATGTCCCAGGCGTCGGGCGCTAGACCCCGAATATAGGCCGCACCCCCACTTTAAAGACTTAAAGTGGGGGGAAAAAGTGCGGCCTATATTCGAGCCAATACGGTACTAGTAATAATAATGATAATAATAATATTAATAATAATAATATATAATGCAATACTGTAATAATAATAATAATACAATATCATGCATTACTGTTATCATTATCGTTTTAATAATAATAATAATAAAAATAATTATTATTGTTATTATTAGTAGTAGTAATTAGTAATAACTCGCTAGACATCTTTCTATCTGGCAGTGCCAGATCAAGTATGCTACAATATTATGGAGATCCACTTTCCTCGGCAACAGCCTGCGAGAAGCAACATATTTATAAATCCACATTCTGTCTCATATTTGTCTCAAACCTTCCATTAAATCAGAGTGACCGCAGCATCAGACTGATTCCATCAACATTAAGCAAACAAGACATTTATGGTGTACTATCGTAGTATACACACTGGGATATGTCACTACACATCTGTATGTACCAGTGGGAGCTTGTGGTTACAAGTGTCAATCAACATGGAAGCATATAAGTGAAGACAAATAGAACTATTTTTCTGCACTTTTTTTTTTTATTTCTTACATACTTATGATACATTTATGATCCTTCCATAGCATACAGCTAAAATTAAAATGTATTATTTTATGTATTATAAAGTTAAACCACAAACTGCAATAATAATAGGAATAGCTTTGAAGTAAATATAACATTTCTTTTTTGTTGCCCACAATTTATTTTACATTTTCTAAACACTTTATATTTTGTATCACAGCTTTCTGGTTTCTGAGCATCTTATATTCTTATTCCCCGAAAAGCTAGCTTTCTTTATGTTTTATATCGCATTCCTGTGCTGCCCATTCATATCTGCATTCTGTAATATTATTTCTGCTTATTGTTTGGGCAGATTTGTCACACAAAGGATGTTATTCCAGTCTGCTCCATCCAGCTTATCCATCCTATTTAGAAGAGTTTTCATCACATTCCGCACTGTTAGTAATTCACAGCAGACCAGGGCAGCTTACATTAGCTGTGATTGCAGTAGGATATTATATGCGCTGTATTGTGTGAATCCAGTGGATAAACCACATGTGAATTATATGTATAAAAACTTTCCTTTTTAATAATTTCCATATTCATAATTCATCTCATTCATGATAAACACTAATTATTATTATCTTTTATTTATATAGCGCCAACAATGTACGCAACTAATTAAGTCATGCAGACATCTATTGGTGAAGTCTTTACTAAAGTTATTACTTTTTTTTACTGGGCAGTCGTGAAAAAAAAAAAGAGAAAACAAACATGATTTCAAATGTTTTCTGGCCCAATAAAAGGTGTCAGCTTCGACTAAAGACTCCATCTTTAATAATATATTCCTTAAAATTAGATGTAAGCTTTGAAACATCTTATATTTGTCATATTTACTCTCTAAAAATTCTGCTCTATTCACAAACTTTGGTGTCAAAGGGTGAAAGAATGAAAGCGCCACCTAGAGTTGTCTTCAAAAACTAGACTAAAGCACCAATGTTATCGCTATGAGAATGTAAGTGGTTTGACAAATCATTGACATCAGTGTGAAATTCAAATCTCTAAATTTGAAGTACCTAACATTTATTGTGCATTAGCTGTATAATTCCATTTGAAGCAGAAAATAGGAACAAAAGCAATTGTAAGGGACAATAGACATGAATGCATTCAATTACCATGTTAAATAGCGAAACAATATTGGATCGGTTCCTCGCCTTGATTCTTTTCAATAACTGGCAGGCATATCTCTTTTTAATCTCAAGTGCAGTTTGCAAAAAAAAATAAAAATCTGGTTTTATACATCATCTTTGGTCAGAAGAAGATGGGGAGGGAGGGTGATCAACAATCTCACCAAACACAATTTTTTTCATAGACCGCAATCTTTTCTATTTTCAGATAATTCTATCATATATATATGGCACATATTAAACCATAAGAGATAAACAACACAGACCAAATAGTTTTATGTCTGCATGCTCTATTTAGTGATCATGGGCATCCTGATATTTTCTTTACAGAGGAAAATCAAAAGGAAAACCAAAAACGAAAACTCCAAACACCTCATTTTACCTTTAATTTGCATTCCATTTCTTCCCCATCCTTGTTTTATTTTATTTCATGTTTTTTTTTAATTTCACAGCACCTTATCTGTACTCACCCTACTTTTGCCTAATGCCCCAAATGGCCTGACTACATTCCAGGCACTGAAAATGTAAAAAGGGCCTTAAGCGACAGAGGCAAGTGCCAACCTTGTACCTATTTTTGAATACCCAGACTAGTAATTTTAGACATCTCAGTTACACTGTCCTCCAATCGTGGGCACAACTTTCTAGTTTTTTTCCATTCTCATCACAGAGTATCATGGCTCTGCGGAATAGGTATAAAAGACAACTCTATTGTTACTGGTCTGAAACCAAGCACTCAAGGCCTGCGATCGTTACAAATAATTACTGTGCTTCTGCAGTCATGGTTACTACATATGAACATACCTGGGAACTCTCAGGGTTTGACCCAGATATTGCCGGGTAAGCACTGCTTCTCCAGTTCTCCAGGTCTGCGGGTCGCGGGAGCGGGGTCTTGACACGCCCGGACCATTTTCTCTGTAAGTGGCGGTGTTTCCTGCTGCCGTCAGCGGGAACGCCTCCTATGTCAGTGGGAACCCCGCCTATATCAGCGGTAACTTCCACTGATGTCATCAGGAACACCCCCAACATCAGGGGGAACGCCCCCGACGTCAGCGTGAATTCCCACCGACGTCAGCGGGACATCCCACTGATGTCAGGGGACCGCCCCCTGACATCAGTGGGCAGTCCTGGTCACGTCCCGCAAGGGAAGGCTCCGGGTAGCCAGAGCCCAGAAGTTCCCAGGTATGCATATGAACACAGGAGTCGAAGACCTAAAGGTCTTGTAACATAACAACATACTAAACTGAAAATGTGAAGCCTCAAAGTCTATATTAAAACATCAGTAGGTTGGTTACCTGTTGTGATAACATTTGTATAAAAATAACTCATGATTCTTTCAGGTATTGGCCTATTTAATAATACATCGAGAGGTGGCACTTTGTGCACGCAATCCAAATTATTCACTGTATCAGTGCACGTGTACATTTGCAAAAAACACACATGAAATGCACTCCGCAAGACATATAAACAGATGCATGTCTTGGGGGCAAGCACTGCTTACCAACTCACCTTTCAATATTCAGAGAAGGACATTTTGGTGCCCTAACATTATGACCAAAAAGCCTTTAAAGCTAATCAGCGTTATGGTGCATCTTGTATATTATCTAACCAAAGAGGTTGTGCTTGGATACAGCACTATTACACTAATGTATAACAGGATATAAGTCTGTTTTTCATGTCTTCAGGGTTAATGAATGTTGCTTCTGCATTTCCTATCTCACAAAGCAGGAATGTTATTTCCTTCCCATCCTATTAGTTTTAGATTGGGATTGAATGGTTTGATTACTTTGTATAGAACATTCAATTGAACTGTACACAAACCACTCATTGGAGTCTGTTTATACTTTTTTTTCTGTGACTGTTCTAGCATTTTATCAAAAATGTTCCAATCTTTTCAGAATGATTTAACATGCTCGCAATTGGGACTTTTTATTGGCATTATCGTGTATTTGCCCCTGTGACTGAAAAGTGTTATTTCTTGGGAATTTCTTGGGAATGCAAATAAGACAGTATATATTACCATTCAAGGATTACGGGGGAACTATTCATCAAGATGTCCTAGCAACAGAATGAAACAACCCTAGTGCTAGAAAGATAATTAAATGTTTTCTTTGATAAATGTGTATGGGATTTAGTCTTGTTTTAATTAAATTACTTAGTGAATGTAATAATGAACTAATGTTGGAGATCATCGAGCTTTTATTAAGATATAAAGTATTTATTTTTAGTCTCTTTGTGGATGAACCTAGGCACATCTTTTGGAATATGACCTATCTATGTGCCCAGATGCGATTTATTCTAGAAGCTCAAGGTATTGTGTTTTACATTGTCAAGTGAAGAATGGTAGATGGTTAATGTGACACCGAGGATCACCAGCAGGCCCGGACTGGGACAAAAAATAGGCCAGGGCATTTAAGCCCGAGCAGCCCATATTTATTTATTTATTTATTGTTAAAGCCCACCCTTCATGTACCATCTTTGCATTTACTCACAAATCATTCAAGCAATTCATCCACACATGAATTCATTCATTCATTCTCATACGCATTCACACTACCCCCTGCCCCTTCTCACTATGTTCCCCCTTTTCACTATGTACCCCTTTTCACTATGTACCCCCTCTCACTATCTATCCCCTCTCCCCATTTCTCACTATCTAACCCCCCTCTGCCACTTCTCACTGCACCCCCCTCCCTCACCCTACTTACCTTGTTGCCGGAGCAAGCAGCAACTGCGGCCGGGCCCGCGGCAGGACCGGACTGACTGGGCCTATGTGGCCTCTACGGCTGCATTAACACAGGGCATAAGCTCTTAAGCCCGCCGCAACTGCGACCGGGTCCGCCACTCTAAGGGGCCGGGAAGCCCCCACCAGGGCCGGCCTTAGGGGTCTGCGACCGCACAGGGCTTACATTAAAACATCGGGGTTTTTTTTTAACTTTATTTAACATCCTCCATGTTAAATAAAGTTAACAAAAACTTTATTTAACATGGAGGATGTTAAATAAAGTAAAAAAAAACCCAGATGTTTTAATTTAAACCCTGTGCAGCCGCACACCCGTAAGGCCGGCCCTGGTGGGGGCTTCCCGACCCCTTAGAGTGGCGGACCCGGTCGCAGTTGCGGCGGGCTTAAGGGGCAGGTGCCCCTTATGCCCTGCGTTAATGCGGCCGTAGAGGCCACATAGGCCCAGTCAGTCCGGTCCTGCCGCGGGCCCGGCCGCAGTTGCTGCTTGCTCCGGCAACAAGGTAAGTAGGGTGAGGGAGGGGGGTGCAGTGAGACGGGGCAGAGGGGGGTTAGATAGTGAGAAATGGGGAGAGGGGATAGATAGTGAGAGGGGGTACATAGTGAAAAGGGGTACATAGTGAAAAGGGGGAACATAAGGTGCCCCTTATGCCGTGCGTTAATGCGGCCGTAGAGGCCTATGCGGCCTATTTTAAGGTAGGGGCCTGGACACCAGTATTCTTTTTTGGGCCACATTTCCAGAAGGGATATTACCGTATTTGCTCGATTATAAGACGAGGTTTTTTCAGAGCAAATGCTCTGAAAAATACCCCTCGTCTTATAATCGGGGTCGTCTTATAATCAGACCTCAAATAGGTCTGACTATGAGACGACTAAGATCCAGATTCCCCGCACCTGCAGGGGACCTGGATCCTCCTGTCCCCCCCCCTCCCCGCCCCACTTACTGGTACTTCTGAGTCCCCGGTGTGTAGCTGGGGCAGCGTGTAGATGGTGCGGGGAACTCTGATCTCTGACAGTCGGGGAAGGTCTGCGTGATGGACGCAGACAACCCCCGCTGCTAGCCACACCTCCTTCCGGCTGCAGCGGAAGTGCATGGGATCTACACGCTGCCCCGGCTACATGACAGGGAAGTCAGAAGCACCGGTAAGTTTGGAGGAGGGAGGGGGAGGGAGTGTTAAATGGGGGGCATAAGGCATTTCTGGAGGCAGAGTGCTCCATGAATGCCTTTTAACCCCCTTAATGCCACTCTGCCTCCAGAAATGCCTTTTTAACCCTCTATATGCTACTCTGCCTCCTGAATGCCTTAAACCTCCCTATATGCCACTCTTCCCCATAATATGCCTTTTAACCCTCTAAATGCCAGAGTGGCATATAGGGGTATAAGGCATTTCTGGAGGCAGAGTGGCACATAGGTGGTCAAAAGACATATCATGGGGCACAGTGGCATTTAGAGGGTTAAAAGGCATATCAGGGAGGTTTAAGGCATTCAGGAGGCAGAGTGGCGTATAGAGGGTTAAAAAGGCATTTCTGGAAGCAGAGTGGCATTAAGGGGGTTAAAAGGCATTTCACAGAGCACTCTGCCTCCAGAAATGCCTTATGCCCCCCATTTAACACTCCCCCGACCCCCCCCCCAAACTTACCGGTGCTTCTTCCCTGTCATGTAGCCGGGGCAGCGTGAAGATCCCACGCACTTCCGCTGCAGCCGGAAGGAGGCGTGGAACTCTGATCTCTGACAGCCGGGGAAGGTCTGCGCGATGGACGCAGACAACCCCTGCTGCTAGCCACACCTCCTTCCGGCTGCAGCGGAAGTTGTCTACGCGAATCGCGTAGACATCTACACGCTGCCCCAGCTACACACCGGGGACTCAGAAGTACCGGTAAGTGGGGCACGGGGAGACAGGAGGATCCAGGTCCCCTGCAGCTGCGGGGGATCTGGATCTTAGCCGTCTGATAGTCAGACCATTTGAGGTCTGATTATAAGACGACCCCGATTATAAGACGAGGGGTATTTTTCAGAGCATTTTCTCTGAAAAAAACCTTGTCTTATATTCGAGCAAATACGGTATTACTTTTAAAATAAATATCTCCAAAACTTATGCCAAATGAAAAACAAAAAACATATTATATAGGTATAATATTTTTTATGTCAAAAGCTGTGACAATTTATTTTTAAGAGAATTACCATACCTGAGAACTTTTGAAATGTATGAGACCGATCAAAATGGTTTCAAAAATTTCAAAGTTTGCATCCAGAGACCGCCAAACAAGGAGAGGGCTTGCAACTTTTGGTTGGAGGTGGCAAAGGGACCTTGAGGTCAAACACAAACTCAAAGCGATCAAATATGTGAATATTACAAACTACATTCAACAGCGAAGAAAATCAATAAATCAGGCAGTAAAGGTCCTTTAATATGAAAAAATGTAATGATCAATATACTTTTCTGTTGGCAGACAATCTATTATTAATCATAATTTTCTATAAAGTGCCAACATGTTCTGTGAAGCTGTGCAGCACAGTTCGATTATAAGCAAGTAGACTTATTTAATGTTACATGAAATAAAAGCTAATGAGCTATTTGCTAGAGGTGGTCAAGGAAGTATACGGTATTTCTTAAGCACTGTTCATTCCCAACCCCAACAAAGCCGAGTAATGGCCTCTTATTACCAAGATGGCCAGTATTGTAATTTTTGGGGTTGCTGGACAAGGCGTGGTTCAAACCTGAACAGGGACTTGACTTGAAGTGATACCTTGGTGTTCTACTTCTAAAGGATAATGAGTTCTACAGAAGCTGTGACATCCGTGCAGCAGTCAAAATGGGGTGGTTTCCCCATCCAGCCCATTGACAGTGATTAACCCCCAAGTAATGCAGCACAGAGGCTAACTTGGTTCTGGATCACCAATAATATGAAATGATGAACCAGATCAGGCAGTTAGTTCACACTAGCCTCTAGGATTCCCGAGTGTGTGCAGTGTTGCCTCCTCCTCCAATGCCATTTAAATGGCATAAATGGTAAGATGTAGGTAATTTACTGTCTCTTTAGTCAAAGGTCATTTACTAGCAACACAAAATATAGTTTTTAGCTTCTTAGTCATTCTGTCTACTAATGTTGTTTCTGGTGATTAATGGCTCGGTAGCTGGGTATTTAAGCTGGACTTCTATTCTGGAAAAACATTTTTTTTTTGTAAAAGGAACATTTTTAGCTTTAAGGCTTTGTGCTAAACTGCAGCAAGCTCAGATAAAAACATCCCTTCTGGATAATCTTATAGATGGATAAACCCTGATAGTATTTACCATGACATCTCAGTACATGAAAGGAGAGTCTAGTTACATGATTTCACAGGGCTATGAATTACCACAGCATGCTCTAAATCTTAAGTTAACAGATGGCTTTGGGTCATGAGGAATAACTCTGCCAGATCTCCTATTGCCCTTAAGAAAAGAAGGATTATAGGCCTCTGAATGTATACATGTTGGAGTTGGAAATCAGAACTGTCTAATTCGCATTTGTCCTTGATGATACTAAGTCATATTGCAATGAAACCAACTACTTTGTAGAGCAAAAAGCTGCAGGATCTGTGATCATCGTAAGATGCCGTGTGTGCTTTACAATGTGCTGCTGGCTCAATTGGCAATGATAATATGGAAGCTGCAGAGTAATTCTATTCAGGAAAACATATGTTCCTGCAAACTGTTACAATATACACAGACCGGCTGGCTTATTTCAAAACGTCCATTGCAATGAAAAAGATGGTGCCTTAAAATATATTGATTAAATAGTAAAGCGTATGTTTTTTTCTTTTTACATTCTATTTCATTTTTTTTCTCTCTATCTCCTCTCCTCTATTACGCCTCATTATGACACTCTTTTGTTTCCAATTTCCTTTTATAAATTCTACTATTCCAATTTTCCATTACTTTGCTGTTACTGTGATCTGAAGACTCCCTCTGTTCCTTCCTACTCCTACATCACCCACCATTTCTTTGTGTCTCTCTTTTGTTATCCATCACTCAGGGTTTTAGGGTCTATCACTAGCTAAATGGATATTCAAATATCCATGTTGAGGCTGATATAACAATGGACATAGCTTTAGTCTTCACAAATATTAAAAATACATACTGATCAGATTTCAGATCAGAATCTTGTTTTAGTTTTTTATTCATCTCTGTATATTATCAACAATAAGAGTCTCAATGGCAATACACACATTTCTCCAATAGCACAACCAATAGGAAGAGAAATGTGACCCATTTTGATCTTATCAGTTTCTTATGAAATGCACCGCTACAGAAATTCCTCATCAAAGTGGCCACCTTTGTCCAGAGGTGGGGACCCCTAAAGAAGCTATTACAAGGAGAAGCCTTTTGGATTTGGACACTGGATACCATCGCACCTCAACAGCTTTAATTTATGTCATTTTAATTACCATCTTGAATTGTGTCTTCTAATGATACCATGCATTTGTGTTTGGCCTTCTTATCATTTTAATGTTCCAATCCCATGCTTCACATGAGGCTTTATCTAGCTGTTATGTGAACATGTGTAGAAGTTGTACCTCTTGTTCCCCTAGCCATGCTCTCTAGTCTCTACAAGATTTTTTCATTTCCTTGGTAACTGGTAATGCGGTATTTGTATAGAAAGCTGGAGTGTCAGTAAATAAGGGGAAAATAATATGGAATTACTCAAATGCCTATGGAATAATGTAAACCATGTGCTGGTAAAAGTGAATATTTATAATATAAACCCCCAAAAATCTAAAAGAATCAATAAAACATAAAATACCAATATTTTTACAGCACTTTATGAGCACTGCAGCATTTTGAGGAAACCCTCAGAGTTGGAATACCAATATATCTGGAGACAGCTCTTTCTACAGCTCATTGGCACTTCGGCATAGTGCAAGTGCCTTAACCACCTGCAAGTGCATTGGATTTTATTTTATCATTTTACTTTAGATATTCGCGCCATTGTTTCTCTGCTTCTGTTAAATTTTTTAGAATCTATGGAATTGAGAGAAGTCTGATCTGAACAGTGTGCATGGCCCATATATTTTTGGCACACCTTATTTATTATAATATTGTATTTGTGTAAGTTCCAATATATATATATATATATATATATTTATTTATTTTTATTGAATGGAATTTACTTTACTAATTTAAGCTAAATTATACTAACTTTAATTATCTGTTAAGTTTCTGCTGTATGAAGTACAAAATGTTTGAACACCTTGTAATGTGCTAATAAGGCCAATAAGAAACAAGGATATCAGTCTGTCCTTCGTTCACCGTTACAATAATGACTGTATTATTACTCTAATATTAGTTTGCTGTTAAATGAACACTGCTTATGAATACAGATGGATTAGCACATGCAAATGCATTTCAGGCAGCTAATTCTGGGAATACAGACCTAACAGCTGCCACCTTCCTTCTTTAATTAATCAGGTTCCAGTGGAACAGCAACCGTGTATTTGCAACATGGCTGTAGCTTTGATAAGCTAAGCAGCTGAATTAAGCAAGCCATAAAATAGGAAGAAAAAAAAACAATCTACAAAACAAATACGGCCTGTGTAGCATATTTAGCTGTTAATCTGCTAATGTGCATATTCATTATATTTCAAAGAGAGGGGCAGGGAAATTTCTGAAATAGTTGATTTGAAGTTCCCAAAGTTTGGCTGAGTATTTAGCTTGGTGTTTAATTAGATGAAGTCCTTTAAATTATAAGTTTACAGTGCATTTTAGTACCTGTATTTATTTTCTATATGGTGCAAGATAATCTTTGGTCGCTGGAGCCCAGCAGTATGTAGCATGTACAAACCAAACTGTACCATAACTAAATTAACTCGTCGTATGCACAAAGATAACTACAAAGAGGCTTTGTTGTGGGCATTTCCCTATATGTCCATTAGGTTCTCTACATCCAGTCGTTGACACTGGTGCTTTTTTATGGGCACTGTTGAGCAGCGCTTGCCAAAGCATGTCCTGCAGCATATAGAATACCTCTACCTGACTTACTTATATGCCCCACATGGCCTTCCTGAACCTGGCTGATCAAGTTACAATCTGACAACCTCTTTAACATTTTTTTACCTAATAAAACACAATAGTATGAAAGAATACACAGAAAACTGTTTGTTGCCAAAAATGTAACAAACCTAATAAAACTATGAAACTCAAGCAACAAGGCCAGCTGTACTCAGTGACAACCATGGGGCCAGGTCCCATCTGCATTTGGACCCCATAACTAGAGCTAGGCAGCAAAGTTGAATGTGTCCTAGCTTTTCACCATCTCCCCAAACATGATAGTCACCCAACTTGGCTGTTATTATGTTATCTGATGTTTCTAGGTGCTCAATGACCCCACGAGTGGTTATGACAATAACCTTGAATATGCCCTGTGACAAGCCAGACCACAAAGTCTGCACCCATTGTAATAACTGATACCACTACCGAAGGGCTATATGTAAACACTGCCAGACCCAACCACACAGTGAGTGCACAGGTCCAGCTCAAAGTGAAACTAAACTGAGTTTTCCAACCTAGGGAAAAGAGAGACGAATTACCACCACCAAAAGTCTGCCACTAAACTATTGACTTCAGCCACTACTGTAAACACTCCTGCTGATCATTTTTAAAGAGATTAAGAAAAATGTCTGACAAATGGACCCTGTCACCCCTATAAAGACATTTGAATCAATGATATGGGTTAGGGTGAAGCAGGTAAACACACAAACTTATCCATGGTTTTAGCTTCTTTAAAACTTGTCCTATAGCTTTAATAAGGTACTGCTATCAGGATAACATCAGACCAAATGGATTTAACCTCTGCCCTTCTCTGCAGTAGTTTGGAGGCCTCAGCTTGCACCTGCAGAGATGGATCCGGATAGTTTTGCATGTATGTTTGTATGATCTTTACCCCTGGTGTGCATTATGACAAGGCCCTGCTTACACAATCTAACATGCCCAATAAGTAATGGCTGGTTCACCAAATAGGTTACTTAGGTAGCTCTGTGAATACACCAATCCTTCTATGATCATCCTATTAAGCTGCCTAATCTTTTCACTATTTGTGCTAGCCCAGTCATATTGTGTAGGCCAGTAGAAGGCATACAAAGATGCCATTAGGAGGACATGGGGGCAAGACACCTTAATTATTTTCACTCCAAACAGGTTCTTGCTATATTCAAAGCAGCACCAGGATCTATGCATACCTCTATGTACTTTTTCACACTATACCCTAATACCATACATAACTTATTGCATGCCAGTGGTGTGTTCTGATAGCAGCAGTTGCAGAAGGGGAGAAGCAATTTATTAGCATTATCAAAAGCAGACAGCCCTATTGGGAGATCCGGCTTCCTGGGTCACCACTGCATCATGGGCTGGTTTGGGAGTTCAGAGATTTCCCTTGCATCCAAACCATATACACTGTGAAGGAATGTGCATAGTGGCACAATGCCAACTTACTAGGTGCCATGTGTCCTTAAAATGTAGTGCGCTGGGATATGACATCATATCCTGGCACTCAGCAAAGAGGACAACACCCACCCAAAATACCCCACTGTACACACCCACAGGTTCACTGTACAAATAAAATATAAATCATTAAACTAAAACCATATAGCTTGCCTAGTGATTTAACACCCTGTAAGCTCTAGTGTGTAGTACATTCCAGGCCATCTGTGTTTGCTTCAGTATGTATTCTTTCCCGACAGCTCATGGCTAAGCAGTCGATTGCCACTTTACAAATGTATTCGTCTGTTGTTGATGTTTTGTGTTAAAAAGGTTAATACATTGATACTTTTTTGTTAGTTTCACTTTACCATTTTGTCCTGGGATAACTCATAGCATAGCCCTGCTTACTGCTACAACAATGTAGCTGATTCCCTGGTATTAGGTGTAAATTGTAGCTCTGTTTCTCTAATTAATTCCTCATTATAAAGAACAGTTGTTATACTTGGTAGTATGTCTTAAGTAGATTTGTAAATGATTCTTCTATATTGGATTTGAAGGAATTAATCAGTCTTATTTATAAGGTAACAACCAGCAGCATATTGTCTGTTTTCTGTCTTAATTCACTAGTTAACATACATCTATTTTTGAAATAAATCAGTTGGTTAATGAATACATGAACATCAATTTTAATATAATTGCATTTCATAGTCGGTTCCTATTTCTTTTTGACCCAAGTCATTAAGCTAATTAACATATATTTGCTTCATATTACTAACATCATTTAAATTCAATATAAATTAGCACTTTTTATACAGAAAAAAACATGTAGATTTTTTTGCATGAATATATCTTTTCCTTTAACCTCTTCATGACAAGCTGGGTGCATAGACGACACAGTCAGGCTATTTTGGATGACAGAATGGCACTGAAAATCTGCTTGGGGCAAAGGTGGCAGTCAAAAGCTGTTCAGGGCCAAATGTGGGACTGTGAGATGTGGGGAAGTTGGGGGCCCGAGGCATTTTTTGTCCTAGGGCCCTGTGGTTTCTACACCCCTGGTCATGTGTATCCCATCCCTGCACTAACAAGAGCACAAAGGGCCCCTTACTACCCTAATCTGCAGCCAGGTAAGGTGAGAACATTCTATATATAACAGAAAAAGATGAAGGAGGAATGTAAGACATAATGGGAAAAGAGATGGCGGGGGCGGAGGTCATTATAAGACATGCAGGCCTGAAAGAGATGGCAGACATGGAGGAATATAAGGCTGTCTTATACCCCTTCATGAGTGCCGTCTCTTTCCCCCTTTATGTCATATATTCCTCCATGCCTACCATCTCTTCCATCGTTTGTCTCATATTTCTCCATGCCTACCATCTCTTCCCCCCTTTATGTCTTATATTCCTTCATCTCTTTGATTTCTCCCAGTTTATGTCTTACATACCTCCATGTCTGCCATCTCTTCCCCCATTTATGTCTCATATTTCTCCATGTCTGCCATTGGTTTCCTGTCGCCTTATATTCCTCCATGACTGCCATCTCCCCCCTTTATGTCTTTTATTCCTCCATGACTGCCATCTCCCCCTTTATGTCTTACATTCCTCCATGTCTGCCATCTCTTCCCCCTTTATGTCTTATATTCCTCCATGACTGCCATCTCCCCCTTTATGTCTTATATTCCTCCATGACTGCCATCTCCCCCTTTATGTCTTATATTCCTCCATGCCTGCCGTTGGTTTCCTGTTGCCTTAAATTCCTCCATGACTGCCAACTGTGATATTTTCACTTCACGCTGATTATTTTATACTTGTTGTGTACTAGTTGTGTACTCCTTAAATAGCAATGCAATATGATTCCTACACACACTCACACTATATAGGAATATCACCTGACCTTGCTGGGTCCCTGGCTTTTGCCTGCTTGCGTAGTATGAAAGATGCCCGTCTAATATTACATAACATTATGTGACTCCCGCCCTGCTGAGCGACATCCTACCAGGTTGGGACCTTCCTGTTTAAAGGATTTGGAGAAAGAAATACTAATTTCTGATTGGTGGAGGACATCTGATTCAGGAGACAACAAGAATTATATTCTTGGTCACTGACTAGAAGATGCACTGATGAGAATAAACTTAAAACAGCTCCAGTCTGCTAGCAAACTGAACATTAAGAGTTAATCAGTCCTCACAAGTTTTATTCTATCATTATGTTCGCATGTAATTGTGAGTATATTTATATGTATATGCTTGTGGGAGGCAAGCTATCTGATGTGTGTATCATAATAAGATCTATTGATTGTCTTGTTTGCAGCTGTAATCTCCCTTGTTAGTGACATGTTTGCAGTGCGTTTAACAATGTGAATAATGCATTAAAGCTATGTAAAATAAATATATTAAACAATATGCTGTGACAAATTTGTTCATTATAGGAAGCCTGCTCACAGCACAGACTGTCTGTTACCAATGTTCTAATAATACACCCGATTACAGTCATAGCACTTTTGCTTTATATAAATGTTGTGTTTTCTAAATGCACCAAGCTGTTTATTTTAATTAAAAGCTGCACAATTGTCAATGACATTAACGTTTGCCTGTGCTAGTTATTGCCCGTCAATTTAGCCCTCTGTCAAATTAGTGTCTTGTTGACTTACTGGTTTTTCGACTTGATGCTCTTCACCCTCCAGGATCCTCTGCTACACATTCTAATATGGCTTGATAATTTCCCCTACATTTGCTTGTCATTTACACTACATTCAGTTCACAGTTTCTAAATTACAGTCATTCTGCATTTCATGTTTCTTTTTTATTTTTATTTTTTTGCATGACAGCCTCTATTACACAAAAAAGAAGCCCGGTTATGGAATGAAAATATACATTGGATCATAGCATTGCTTAAAGCTTTAATTAATCAGAAGGACATGTTTATGGATAGCAACAAACCAGGAACAGAACATCTGCCCTGGTACTAAAAGGCCAGCGGCTTATATCAACCAACTAGCCTATTGCAGCGTGCAGTGTGGATATATATCCAGCGGACACTTAAGCATTGGATTCGCTATACAAGCAGTGTTAAAGTTGATTGGAAGGCTCTCAGGTCCAGCAGGCATTTGCCCAATGGCCTGTCTAGACCAAACCTTATACTATGACCACAGGTTATTTATGTACTTTCCTTAAAAAGATACTGTCACCGTCAAATATTTGCGAAAAATGGACACAACATACAACTAGGTTTATTTAGTACAGGTGCCTACAACTTGTGTTTTTAATGAGATTATTTGGTAGTTATTTTGTTTAAAATAAATTATTATTTTAAGATATCTAAACTGAGATCTGTGGACAATAGTGGCAGAAGTAGCTGATCACATTCCCGTCCCAAGTTGATCATCCATCTTTTTTTTACAAGAGGTGGTCTTAACAAGTTAATGTCAATGTAAGGATGGTAAGTAAATAAGGGAGACCTAATTGTCCAGGCCTAGTGAATAGAAAGTTAATATTGCTAATTATGTTACAAGAATTATGTTATAAGAATTTTTTTTTAATCCTTACCTTTTGTTACAACAGTTTCCTCATTTCCATTAGCCTGTTGTTTTAGACCTAGCCTTAAAGCATAATTAGTGTTGGAAGTGCATCAGTTGAGAATCCTCGTCATAAACTTCCAACCTTGTACTATGCCTAAAGGCTGTCTCTAAAAGAAGGAGGCATATGTAAATATGTAAATGGAGGATTCCATGTAACCATAGCTAATAATTAAAAAATCACACACATTGTTTTTTTGTGTGGATCTTATTTTTATATATGTCCATATTGACATAAGTATTGCTTGTTGTTCTCTGTACAGTGGAGGGATTTTACAACCATAAGCATAACAAATAATGAAATTAAAATAATGATAAGTATTTGCTTTTAATAAGGCTTATTTTGTAGACTTGTGCTTTTGGGTTCGTATGAGTTTTAATTTACCAAAATTAACCAATTTTGATAATTTGTATGAATGGCTGAAAATGAGGAGGGACCCTAATTTAACAAACAAAAACTAAGCAGAGATCTCAGAATTTTTTCTTGCAAAAACCATTTTTTTTAATCATGCTCTATCACAGTCTGTCATTCGCTCTCTCACTCATTCTCTCACACTCTCACTCATGCTTTCTCATGCTCTCACTCATTGTCTCTCACACCGTCTCATGCACTCTCTCAATGTCTCCTTTTCTGCAGGTCTGCTGCTTCCGCATTGTCCCTGCAGAATCAGGGTATCAGCTCAATAAACCAGGGCTCCCGGATCACTTCCACTAAAGGGCAGAGCCTCTGCGCACAACCTCTCCCTAGATTGGTGGAAAAGGGAGAGGCTGTCCCCGTGGCTCTGACCTTTTGCAGAAGTAATCAATCATATGGGAAAAATCCAGTGGTGTATAGATATCTGTAAACTTTACTTTCTGTAAGTGCAGTCTTGATAGTGGTAAGTCTCAATAACCTGCCAAACATATATCCGCAATACTGAGAATATCCTAAAAAAGGTTAGATCTAGGAGCGTGCAAATACTCTCAACGAAGCTGGACTTCATTTACATTAGCCTGGTGTACTGAGTATGATTTATGACCAATGGGTATAAAGATACTACAATCAATTTCTTCACTCAAACAGTATTGCTGTAATGCCTCGATGAGATGGCCCCTCCCCCAGATATCAATGTTGTATATTGTATGGTAACGGATGCCTGATTTCAAAGAGTTTAGGAGGAGATCAACGATAATGTGACAAACCCTAACATGGGTGGTGCTAAACATATATTGGGATGTTACAGTAGCTGTAAATTCATACCTGAAGTAAAATGTGTGTGAAAAAAATGCACAGAAATTACTACCACAAAGTTTGACAAAGACTGGTGGTAGAATTAGTGCATGGAAAGAGTTAAAATACTAGCATTTGAAATACCCTGGGGTGTTTAGTCTTCAAAAATATATGGTTTGATGGGGTAAATTGCATTCCTCGGCTTTAAAGATGTTCCAAATAGCACATGGGGGCAGAATTACCAGATTTGGAAAAAATGGTTTTGAAATAGCAAAACGCTACGTGTAATTATTGCCCTATAAAGTGTAGAAAAAAAATTATTTCTAAATTTAGGACAAATAGTAGAATCTATTTAGCTGTTTTTTTCATTAGAATTTATAGATGAGCTAAAGATTTTTCAAATAAAAGTCAGAAAAAGTCATTTTTTCTCAAATTTTCACCATAATTTATATTTCTTATAGTAAATTATATGATACAATCAAAATAATCTACAAAAGAAGAAAATTGAATGAAAGGAGAAAATTACAGCTAAACACAAGCACCGCAGAAATGTTAAAACAGCCGAAGAGTACAAAAAATAAAATCAGACATTGTCACAAAGGGATTAAATAGTCTTAATTTGGTTCATTGTTTATAAACATAGCTGAGACAATGCCAGGTCAATTAATAATCTCATTACAGAGTTCCTTTCATACATTTTTATGTTTCAACGGATTAAACGTTAACCCTTAAACTGCTGTGTAGTTTTGGTAAACAAACTGACTTAAATTTAAATCTACATAACTCATGCATGTGTCAACTATTGATATATATAATAAAGTATAATTTCATTAAGTAAATAGGAAGGGCTAAATATACAGTATCTCACAAAAGCGAGTACACCCCTCACATTTTTGTAAATATTTTATTATATCTTTTCATGTGACAACACTGAATAAATTACACTTTGTTACAATGTAAAGTAGTGAGTGTACAGCCTGTATAACAGTGTCAATTTGCTGTCTCAGAAAAAACTCAACACACAGCCATTAATGTCTAAACCTTGGCAACAAAAGTGAGTACACCCCTAAGGGCCCAATTGGGCCCTATTAGCCATTTCCCCTCCCCAGTGTCATGTGACTCATTAGTGTTACAAGGTCTCAGGTGTGAATGGGGAGCAGGTGTGTTAAATTTGGTGTTATCGCTCTCACACTCTCTCATAATGGTCACTGGAAGCTCAACATGGCAGCTCATGGCAAAGAACTCTCTGAGGATCTGAAACAAAGAATTGTTGCTCTACATAAGGATGGCCTAGGCTATAAGAAGATTGCCAAGACCCTGAAACTGAGCTGCAGCACGGTGGGCAAGATCATACAGCAGTTTCACAGGACAGGTTCCACTCAGAACAAGCCTCGCCATGGTCGACCAAAGAAGTTGTGTGCATGTCGTGAGCATCATATCCGGAGGTTGTCTTTGGGAAATAGACATATGAGTGCTGCCAGCATTGCTGCAGAGGTTGAAGGGGTGGGGGGTCAGCATGTCAGTGCTCAGACCATACGCCGCTCACTGCATCAAATTGGTCTGCATGGCTGTCATCCCAGAAGGAAGCCTCTTCTAAAGATGATGCACAAGAAAGCCTGCAAAAATTTTGCTGAAGACCAGCAGACTAAGGACATGGATTACTGGAACCATGTCCTGTGGTCCGATGAGACCAAGATAAACTTATTTGGTTCAGATGGTTAATCGTGTGTGGTGGCAACCAGGTGAGGAGTACAAAGACAAGTGTGTCTTGCCTACAGTCAAGCGTGCTGGTGGGAGTGTCATGGTCTGGGCCTGTATTAGTGCTGCCGGTGCTTGGGAGCTACAGTTCATTGCGGGAACCATGAATGCCAACGTGCACTGTGAAGCAGAGCATGATCCCCTGTCTTCGGAGACTGGGCCACAGGGCAGTATTCCAACATGATAACGACCCCAAACACACCTCCAAGATGACCACTGCCTTGATAAAGAAGCTGAGGGTAAAGGTGATAGACCGGCCAAGCATGTCTCCAGACCTAAACCCTACTGAGGATCTGTGGGGCATCCTCAAACAGAAGGTGGGGGAGTGCAAGGTTTCTAACATCCACCAGCTCTGTGATGTCGTCATGGAGGAGTGGAAGAGGACTCCAGTGGCAACCTGTGAAGCTCTGGTGAACGCCATGCCCAATTTGGACATTTCCACTGTTATACAGGCTGTACACTGACTACTTTACATTGTAGCAGAGTGTAATTTCTTCAGTGTCGTCACATGAAAAGATATAATAAAATATTTGAAAATATGTGAGGGGTGTACTCACTTTTGTGAGATACTGTATGTATGCTATTAGACCTATAAAGCTAACAATTTAACAAATTAACACAAGAGATATGTATATGTTGACAGGCCAATAAAAGTCAATGACCTTTTTCATAGATTATTCATAGATTAATACATCAGTTGAGAACCCAGCATTAGGTATAACAAGCATCATTATAAGGAAATCCCAAGTGATTAAAGTAAATCTATGCATCACATAATGTAACTAGACATTGTTGAAGACTGAGCCCATACCAGGGAAAATACTTATTTTCACAAAATAACCTACATCCAATTAATAATTCAAACCTTTACATTAGCTGGTGTCTAACGTGAAGATGCAGTACACCTCCCTCTGGTACAACAATGTAAGCAGGTTACCTTCTCTTTGTCATAATTTAACCTTTTAAATCATTTGGCATGATGTTTTGTGGACCCGCTGGATGTGATTGAAAATGTAATCCTAGTGGTGAATTAGTGTAAACTTTCTGAATAGCCCCAATATGTAATATATCTCACTCACTCCTTCATTTTAGTTGAGTGCGTCCAACATACTGCATGTTTCAGCAAGATAGATAACAGAAGATGCAGTAAAGTTGGCATATTATTTTAATCTATAATGTCTCTCTGTGCTTGATGAATAAAAGGTATCTGAAACATGTATATACATTCAACAAACACACACTGTGTATGATTACCAATTAGCTTTAGCCAGATATGAGTTTGAGATGTATTACTATGAAAAACTAGGAAAGAGGATATTCTAAAGGGGATGTAATTTTCTACTTGAAATCCTGTTCAACAACTTGTTTTAGAGAGCTAAAGGGGCAGATTTGGCACAGGCCGGCTGTTTCAGGGGTAGAGGTGGTACAAGCAGACTGCTTAAGGGGCAGAGGTGGCACTGGCAGTATGTTTAAGGGGCACAGGTGGCACAGGGAGGGGCAGAGGCCTACCATATCAATGCCTGGATTTGTGTATAGTGATTATGCTGCAGTACCGTCAATGCCTGGCTCAGTGTATAGTGATAGGAATTACGCTGTACCACCATCAATGTCTGGCTCAGTAGATAGTGATAGAAGTTATGCTGTACCATATCTGTTCAGTGATTTTAAGGGCATAGATAGTGAGAAGGGGCAGAGGGGGGGCAGTGAGAAGGGGCAGAGGTGGTAGATAGTGAGAAGGGGCAGAGGTGGTAGATAGTGATAAAGGGGGATAGATAGTGAGAAAGGGGAGTTTTGTTACAAGATTTTTTTCCTTTCTTTTTTTGGGATGGGGGGCGCCAGAGGAGTAGTCCGCACAGGGCGCCAGAACACCTAAGGCCGGTTCTGCACATCACTGAATCCAGCCCGGGTGCCAAATAATCTAGGTACGCCCCTGGTGAGGGCAGAGTGTGACATACATCTCATGACCCATTACTGGGTCCCATCCCTAAGTCTGAAGAACCCTGGTAGAGACATAAAGTCTTTATATGTTTTTATCTTATATTTTTCTTTTTTTCCTTCTAAGCTCAGGTTTTCATGTGTGTGCTTACACATACTTATGTGGTATAAGGGTGAAACATTGAGATTCATGCTATTACTGGGAATCATCATCTTTTATTTTTACTGAAAAATAAATGCGGTCTGCAAATAGATGTAAATTGTATGTGATTATCTTCAACGGATGGTTTTCTAGCATATTTGACATGCTTTATCCTTTCTTTTTAATTAAACATCTCTGTCTACTGGGAGCCATGTTATGGTGAAGATACTGGGGAAGAAATGACACTAATTGTTACAGTAGGCTTAAGGCCATTGTTGTATCACTCACTAATTGCCCATGAATGCGTGTTGCTTCACTGATCATGAGAAATCTCTGAGTCTTGAGTTGACTAATCACCATATTGCTTGAAGTACCACATTAAAGACAGATCCACAAAATCAGCAATGGTTTATGGACAGAGGCACACAACCACCATAAATATAACCGCCTCTTTGTGGTCTGGATAGTACTGATTGTCCAAACTTATGTTTAAAGCCTAACTTCAAAGCTGGCAACAGACAACTGACAGGGGGTAATTCTACTCAATGGTCTGACATTAATTCTACACAGTGTAGTCTGTCTTATTCGTATTTTATTAATTAATCATTCTAACAGTGTAATAAAAGCCCACCCTGTAAGGCTAAAACACACATGTTCCCAATATACAAATAATAAAGCCTTATTATCTAAGAAGGAGACCACATACAAGAATCCTAAAAAAAATAACTGAAAAGCTACTGATTTGGAAATGAAACAACATACCAAGTCAGCTACCCTGAATTGTCACAGGTGGTTAATGAACTTTGTAAATATTGTAGATCCCTAAGAGATAAAAATAACCCCAGTAAAGTCTTCTCTGTCGCTCTGTTCAATGTCATCATTGAGGTGATGATTAGGAAACATCTCACATCATGGGGGTCTTCACTTCAGCCTCTTCAAATGTTCAGCTGATCTACTTTAAATTTCGAATATACAATATTTAATCTCTTTACTTTCTTTAATCAAAACATTTTCTTGTGAATGTCGCTTGCATGACTGTAAAGATTAAAACTCATGCTGGCTGAGTAATATTGCCTGATGAAATAAATTATTGAGGGAACTATGAACGAGATAATCAAAGCTTGTACGTTCAGATGGGAAAAAAACTTAAGATAAACTGTGTCTTTGATTCTTGCAAAAAAAAAAACCATCAGTAAAAATAATTTAACTGGTATGACTGAATTGCATAAAATCTCAACTATTTCTAATATACAAAAAGCTGTGGACAGCTTCCCGTTTGATTCTTGCTCAATCAATAAGGAAAGGTAAACATAATGGGGTGAAGTCAGTGAAAGTAAAAGTAGTTACGTACCTGATGCTACATTTGAGTACGGCTACTAAACACCCTGGAAAAAAGCACTTTATGTCAGTATTCACCATGGTCAAAGCTGGATGGAGGGCTTAGTTGAAAATCTCACTGTGCATAAACCAGTAATGGAATTAATAATTAATCATGAACATACAACCTCTAGCACTGGGTGGGCATAATAACCTCCCCAGCTTTCCCCTTTACCACCCCAATACCTCCTTACTTCATCCCCATTGTCATTCCTGATGGGAGGCGAATGTTAGTTACCCTTTAATAGGGAAAATGATATGACCAAGGTAGTAGTAGCTAAAAGACCATCATAAACCTGCGCAACGTGAGAACTTTAGTTCACAATTTAGGTTACAATAGATGAGGTGATAAAGATTAACCAAAACTACGCCAATCTAGATTGTACGCTCGCAAGAATCGTGATAATTCCTCTTCTTCATCATACTATCTCTGTCTTATAGTGAAGTTGCTGATTGCTGTTGACTGGTTTAGGGTGAGTAAGGAAATGGGAGAGAATGTCAAGACAGGAAGTTGATTGGATAATATTGCATCTGCAACTCTGAAGGACAGATATTTCAGTGCCAGCTATGTATGTAGCTGACAAAGTGAACCTCCACGGCTTCCCCCTCCCCAACCCTATCGACTTTCAGCCCCTGATATGTTGTGATGAGCGAACATGTTGCCTCACATAGCAGGGATGTTTTTTTCCTGATAAAAGCAGTATGATGGGTCTGTGAGAATGATTATGCATTGTTAACCCAATGGCAGGGGCGTACCTAGAGAATTTGACACCTGGGGCGGATCCAGTATGTGGCACCCCCCCACACTTTAAAACGGCATAGCTTCTATCGTTAACATTGTCGCAAACATTGTCGGGGGTACTGTATAACTGTAATCATTATATACTGAGGCAGACATTGACGGGGGTACAGCATAACACCTATAACTATATACTGATGCAGACATTGACTGTGGTACGGCATAACTGCTATCATTATATACTGAAGCAAACATTGACAGTGGTACAGCATAACCATTATCATTATATACTGAGGCAAACACCGACGGTGGTACAGCATAAGTGTTACCATTATATACTGAGGCAGACATTGACGGTGGTACTGCATAACTGCTATCATTATATACTGAGGCAAACATTGACGGTGGTACAGCATAACTGTTATCATTATATGCTGAGGCAAACATTGATGGTGGTACAGCATAACGGTTATCATTATATACTGAGGCAAACATTGATGGTGGTACAGCATAACTGTTATCGTTATATACTGAGGCACGCACAGACGGTGGTACAGCATAACACCTATCACTATATACTGAGGCAAAATAGAAAAAGGCTCCAGGCACTCAAGGGTTCCAGCTCAGGCAGGTTTATTGAAGGAGAAGGACAACAACGTTTCGACCTCACAATGAGGTCTTTATCAAGTTATATACTAAGGCAAACATTGACGGTGGTACAGCATAACACTTATCACTATATACTGAGGCAAACATTGACTGGGGTACAGCATAACACCTATCACTATATACACCCCCCCTACTCTTACACATCCATGCTATCACACACACTCATTCACAAACATTAATTCACAAACATTCAGCATATACTACAGCATAACACTCATCACTCTCACACACTTACTAATGCACTCTCACTGAATGTTTTCCTATCTTTTCTCTGTCACTGTCACTTTTCCTCCTCTTCATTATTCCTCTTGGCTCTTCTTCTTCTGTGCCCTTCCGGTGCAGTGAACGCAGAAGGCGGTGGGCGTGGCTTCAGTGTTGTGTGCCTGGATATGACGCACAGAATCAGTTGCCACATATTTATCTTTATGGTATTTGTAGTATTAAAAAATATTTTATCTTTTATAAACAATGTAAAAACATTTAATTTGTGGTTTTCACACAAAAATATAATTCTTATTAAAAATCTATTAAAAAAATATGGGCAGCAATGGTTGATGTGAGTGACCTAGAAAGGTAAATCTTTTTTAATTCTTCAAGGAATATATAGATTGTGGGGGGATATGATTTTTTTTGGGATAGTCTAAATCACAAGGTGTGCACTTTTGGTTCAAAATTTCTTGGCTTGAAACTGCTTTGCACATCCATGGTTTGGTTTGGACCGTGTGATTATATGGTTTTGATTTTGTGTTATTTAGCAGACTTATAAATAAATATAGATAAATATATAATATTTTTTTCAGTAAACTAACATTTAAGATATACATAATCATTATGTTATATTTGTTGCATATGTAAATATGTATATTTTACATTGTTTGTAACTTGCAGGTTAATAAAAATAATATAAACTCAAAAGCTTTTACTGCCCCAAATGTGAGCTTTCGCTAAATACATAATCTTGTTTATTTATTCTGACACTTTCTACAGTACTGGTGCTCATAGACCAAAAATGATTGAGACAATTTTTCCATTTAGTTTTTGGTCCATTTGTTTTCAGATAACACATTTTGTTTTCTGTCCTTTTTAATTCAGATGAAATTCGAAGGGTATTTTTTGATTCAGAAACAAAATTTGTTGTCACACAATTGTTTAAAGTATTCCGGTCTCCCAGGGGGTTAAAATTAGCCAGACCACTGACACTGAGAGGGTTAAAGTGACCTTCTTAAACTTTAAAGATGCTGTTCCACTTATCAAAACGTTGATTGCACCTTCTGCTATTCTAAATAAATAAAGCTTTGCAGATCTGTAACTTTAATCTAATTTTTTGCAATTTGAGAATTAAGTGTTTCTAATGATGCATCTAGTTAGTCTAGTGTTAGGCACAGCAGTGTGGGTGAAATGCACCTTAAAGGGACAGTTAACTGTCCCTGCCAGCCCCACTAACAAAGAATGCATATTTAAATACTCTGTGAGTACTTTAAAATGCATTCTTCAAAAAAAATGCACTTACCTTAGGTAGAGGCTACAGCTATGCAGCTGCCCTCCTCTATGGTCCAAACACTTGGTCCACAGACTGGCTGCTTAAAGCAATCAATTAGGGGCAGGAAAGTGCCCCTTTTAAAAAAATTGGGAGTGCTTCCTGTGCATGCGTATGGGGGCCTGAATAGTCCCTTGCTCGCAGTTTTCGCAGAGCCACCGAGGGACCTAACTATGAGCAACTATAACTTCATTGAATGTGGACAAAGGGGCAAATGCATATTGAGGATTCTGCAGGACCCCCCCCATGCATTTGCCAGGGGACACCACAAGAATTAAAAGAGACTATACAGCTATCATGTGGAAAAATAAAATATATGAAATGAAAACAGAGGCAGCTAATATGTAGCCATTTACAACCTATTTTGGAGTGTAGGCAAAAATCCTATTATGCTCTATCTTTCAGGGCCGGACTGGTGATGATGATGTGGCCCTGGCACTTTAAGGCCAGTGGCCACCCAATGATGTAAGTGTGGCCGATGGCTGGATATGCGCAGGTGGATCTAGACGCTGGCCACATGCTGCAGCATCCGATCTGGTTCTGGAGTGTGTTGCTCAGTCTGTGTTCTCAGTTTAAGATCCATCCTGCTTCATGACCAACCCATCCAATAAAGCCCTCCATAGTTTCTCATAATTCTGTGATTCTAAGAAAATCAATTTGCCATTCAGAAGATTAATAATGTACATTGCAGAAAATATTTCTATTTCTGCTCAGTTTGATTTTTTTTTTGCTCAACATATAATGAGCTACTTATTATAAAATCCAAGTAGCACCAGTGTCATTGTTCTGTGTTCTGAAAAGGTGAAAAATTGAAATGTCACCCAGACATTGCACTAAAGTTCTGATGATATACCGTATTTCATGTGTATAATTAACAAGACTCTGGGAGAGATCTCAAGGTATCAGTAAGAATGTGTATTGACACTGACATTCAACGGCTCTGTAGGTGACCCGGTGCAGACAGGTACAGATTGTCATTGTATTCACTAAAGCAAGAGAGATCGCAGAAGAGTTCCAGTTTTAACTCACTGTCTTCGCTATGAATTATGTAGGTTCAAACCAGTCTTTAAACCGTCACCTTGCTGAGTGATCTTTGTATTACACAGCCTATTCCCTCTTGCAGCAGAAACATGTCATGATTGGCCTTCATAATACAGTGGTTCTGTTATTTGGAATTGCAATACCTGAAAGCACAGAATCTTAATGAATAAAGTCAAGCTTACACAGCTTTTGACCCATCTGTCCTTGGGAGTGGTAGCAAAGTAGTGCCATCTAGTGGCAGAGGGTAGAGAGCCTGGAACATATTTTATGAAAGACTGCTTCGCAAATGTCACTTGCATAAATTGTTGCCTTTACAAACTCGAGAACACACAGCTGTTGGGCTATCAGAAGTTGCCCATCTGTCCCTGGGAGGGCTAACAAAGTAGTGCCATCTAGTGGCAGGAGTACTTGTATAATGTTTTATCTTTACAATTTACCCTTGCTTCTTATATTATGGAATATGAAGAATACAATTAAACACATGGTTCCTTTATCCCAGGATAGCGTTTGGTCTTTTTTTTCTTCAAGGACTGTCTGTGGCATGCGGCGCATGGGCTAACTGACCTTTTTACCTACTGTCAATCATAGATTTATTTGTGAGCATGGGAAAAATTAAAAAAAAAAGTTATGTTCACCTTATGCTTATGCTAGCAAAACAAAGCAAAGCCACCCGCAAGCCCCTTATATATCCAAAGCATATGACCCTATCACACAAGCTGGACATATCCCTTTGTATCTAATGCAAACAAAAACCACAGCTCAAGTAAGTTGCCCCCTCAGAAAGAGTTACATGTTACAACTCTACATACCTTTTTTCATGGTGATGTGATGCAGTAGGAGTTAATTGCAATATGTTTTTGCTTCTCAAAGGATGCTTAACTATGGACCATAACAGTGCCTTAGTTGAAAAATACTGCTGGCTCTTCAGAGTAGACATAAGGAACTACAAGAGAATAAGACTCTGCTATAAAGAGCTGGCATTTTCTAAAACATTTTGTATAAACCTTAGGTAGCAAATGTTATTACCTGCATTAGACTGTCACAAATGATCAATTATTAATACTAATAGTTCAATTCAATTCCTTAGAGGTTAAAAATATAATTTAATGAGGAATAATAAAAAGATAGCAAGATGTTCCTTTAATGCAATTGTACCAAAGCTTAATTAAACTAATGATAGAATGTGACATTTAATTTTACTACTTTCTAATCATTTTTATGTTGGTCCAATAAAAGGTATCATAACCTGGAATGAATCCATTTCATTAAGTCTTGTTACTATATGCATTCATAGATTGAATTCTGTATCTATTTAGCGATTTCTGTCTGTCAGGTACCTGGTGCTGGCAGGTACTTCAGACATCAATGTCCACACCAAGGTCCAGGTGGAGCCCAGGAGAATAACGTGGAAACACAGATTCTGCATGTGGAGGAGAGTTAGGGTTTGGCTAGTTGTTTTTAGAGATAAGCCAGTGTAAACCCCTCCTACTGAGAGTGGTAGATAAGTGTAAAAGCCTTCCAGCAGAAGTGGTAGAGGCTAATGCAGTAGGGTAATTTAAATGTGTATGGGACAGGTGTATGTCTATACTGAGTACAAGACAAGATCAAGGACCAATTTAGGTTTGAGTCTTTACTTCAGGAAAGTAGACAAAATGGTAGGAAGAAACTGTTATTTTAACCACGATTTTACACTTGGGTTAATTTAAGCTTTCATTATGTCTATTTATTATATTTTTGGCAATTACTTGTGGTTTAGATTAGGAAGGTAGACGTTGGGGTCTGACACATTTTATTGTTTTCCACACCCCTAAAAGTATTTTGCTTGTTTATTAAGCAGGAAACAAAAGCACGTTTAACACATTTTAATCTGAGTTACAGACCAAAGTACAGATATTAAAATGCCCAATTAAATACATAAATTGTGAAAAAGTTGATGATCCTGTTTTAAGGGAAACGTTTGTAGCAAATTTATATCGCCGTCTTGTTATGCATTCTGCTCAAATTTACTGTCTCCTGGAACCTCCGTGTTCTCATAATTAATATTACTTCGCAGAGAGTTTCATTAAGCAGTGATTATTATTGTCTTGTTTAGCATTCCAAATAGTTTATCAGGAAATAGCCTAGTATACCATAAGTCAAAATATTATTTATTTAAAATACCACAACATCAATAATACATGGACACAACCAGTAAAACATTTTTTTTTTTCTCTCACTTATGATTGGCAGTGCACACAAAAAGTAGTATAAATATTATTATTATTATTATTATTATTATTATATTATCAAATGTAAAAATTAATACAGAAAATGTAGTTTTGCGGGGGTCAGTAAAAAATACAATTGTTGATAGCATTAGTGAAAGATAAGGAATTAACTAAAACCAGCCTTAAAGAACTTAAAGAAAAAAATATTTGTAAACAGGTCCATCTTTATAATGAAGTATATTGTGATTTTCCATGTTAATCCAGTGCAATTTATTCTTCTTCTGTCAATAGCATTCAAGAATTTCACACATTGCAAATCTGTGACATTATTTCTGTAACAAACATAGGTATGGCATTAAAAATGCTGGTTATATTAAATTATGATACTTAAAGGTGATAGATTATACAGTGGAGGTTATGAGTCATAGATATATGTAGATTTCATGACTAGTTCTTCAAGAAGGCCCAATTGTTGTCAGTTGCTCTGGTAAAGGTCAATCCTACATATCATAAGCCCATTATGATTTTGTTAGACTATATGCATAAAATGTTAAGAGCGTATATCTCAATTTCTACGTTCTAAAGTACTTTGAAGACGGAAGGGGGGCCTAGTGCAAATGCATTTGGTGGTCAAGAGAAGAGTCTGATGCTCCCTTTATCCAAGCATATGCACAAACATCTGGGTAAAGGCGTCGTTATTTGATGTAATTGTAAAATGAGGAATTACATTTCTCAGTGTTCAGAATACATGACGTTATGCAGATATCTTTTAACTTTTAGATGGGTCTGGAGGTAGCCATACAGCCATCACATTAATGTCCCCTATATACCTCTGCATTACTTTGTCGGTAATCTTCCATGTGTGCTGTATGGCAGTTTATGGTGTTGCTTTTAACCTTGATGCAACCCACCTCTTAATTAACTAACACATTAACTTCCTAAAGTATTAACCATGAGAGGGAAATTACCATGTTTATGTTTACCAGCATCTAGGCTAAATCTCCATCACACTATGAACAGACATAAAACTGTATAGATTTAATGAATCTGGGATTTATTACATTGAATGCATTTCCCCCTTCTGCCTTGAAGTTGTTGTTCCCTTGCCACCTCTGTGATGTATTTTTTTACATTCTGTGCTTGGTTGCTGCTGTTTGAATGTTCTACGTGTGCTTCTGGGCTATTCTTTCAAAAACCTTGGGAATTAATGATTTCTGCTTAATGTTCTTCCAAACTGGTACACTCAAAGTTGAAAGCTATTATTCCTTATAAAAAGCTAGCCAACCACAGCTGATTCTACATAAATATCTCTCATGGTGTTTTATGTACTTTTTTTTTATAGAGGTATTGCTTCTAAAGCACTATGCTCAGAAGATAGGGAGACATGTTTATAGTACAGGTAATAATATAGTAAAATAAATCTATTGTAAATGGTTTATATGTTTATAGAAATGTGAGCAATAAGTTCACATCTCTCAGTATTATAAAGGTAAAATCATATATAACCCTGTGTCTCATTTATCACTGTGAATATCGTAAAATGTTATGGCCACAGAGAGTAAAGAAATAATTCAACTTTATATAATTGAATTTCGAATGAAGAAGCACATAACAGTATAAGAATAAAAAAAATAATATACACCTTAAATCATTTTTTTTTTATATAATTTGGATTGATTCATTTATTAGCAAACATAGTTTAGTTAGTTGAATTATAAAGCTATGCAGACTGACTGTACTAATTTGTAGTTCTGATATCTTTACGAGAGAATTCAATTTATGGATATGTTTTACTGTGTCTGGAGAGTTAAGATGAGCCACAGAACAAAGTATTTCAAACATTAAATAAATGTATATGTATGCATGAATGTATGTTTTATGTATATAATGCATCAAAGTGGGTGAAAAACTTCAGAGGACAATAAATACACTGGCCAGTAAATGTTGTAAAAATACCTATGGTTGATTGGAGATATAAAGAATCATAACTAAATAGAGACTATAACAGACCATTTAGTGCCTTTCTTTAAATGTTTTTTTGGACAAGATGTGGCTCTGCTCCTTCGCCTTGTTGTCTGCCAAAGGTTTTTTGGACCACTTTATTACTGGGCTACTTGAAGAGGATTGCCAGCCCTCCTCTGTCTCTCTGCTATTTCATCTTGGATGTCAGAGGAGAGTTAAAGGCTCAACACACAAACAAAATAAGATAAAAAAATAAGGAAATAAAAGAAAAAAGAAAGAAAATCTGTTTATTCATATGATCTCCTTGTCTTAAATAAACCTCTGTGTAGCCATATATTCACAAGCCCACTAATCTATGGATGAATGTTGAGCCTACTTTCTCGTCCATTCCACAATAGAAACAGCTACAACACTTACCATGTTCACTTGGTGATATTTCCAGAATCTTTGACATCTATTACACTCCATCCGACATGCCAAAAATGCCTTTTTATATTCCATTTGTTTTTCGTAAAACCCGTCCCTTTAGTTGTCACGCCTGTCTCTTACCTTTACTTCTCATTTCTATAACGTCCATTCAAATCTGCAGACAAATTACTAGATTCACTTTTGTTATAGTGTTATCTCAAATAATTTCTTCTTATTGTTGTACTAAAATGCTTCCTTCATTGGAATGTGTATTATGAAATATGTACCTTTAAAATCTATAGTTTTACTGATATTAACTCTAAACTGATGATGATAATGTGCTTAAGGTTAAATAAAAAAACATTTGGTCAGCCTCTTAACCAATTCGATTGAAAATTGCAGTTCTGATCACTGGTAAGCAGGCGGTCTTTGCATTAGTCTTCCTGTTTAATGATAAAACCAGTTTAGAACCCTCCATAATTTTCCAGGTGGTTGTTTATTGCACCCTCTGTATAGGGTATAATGGGCCATTAAGACACATAAGCTGCATCCTTGAGACTGCAAACCTGTCAAACTATTAGATGTGTAAATACACCAGTGTTTGTAACTCCACTGAAGAATAAACGAAACAGTAAATGAAGCAGAACAATCTATTTATTGAGTGAATCTGCACTTTGGATTGGATTGAATCACTTGAAGTATATTGTTATTTCACCAGAGATTGTTCTTCAAGACAAAATAACCTTCATCAAGGTCAATAACTGCCAAGTAACCAAGAAGTTGCAAGTGAATATAACTGATGACAAAACAGTCAGTTCCTGAAGAATAATCCAAGCTTCCTACAGGGGGAAGCAAAACACATATCTGCCTCATTTCTGACAATCTTGATTTTGTTCTAAATACTGTAGTGTCTACTGTGAGACACCTAATATAATGGTAACAAATATGTTATTTTTGGTAAAGGATTGGCACTGGGCATGGGAGCCTTAAAGAGTGTAGAAACAGAAGCAAAGTTCGATAAAAGCCAACTGGCCCATCTTAATCGGTCATTATGTCTACCTGCTTTAAAGGAGCAAAACCAATGAAATTATAGAAGCACAAAGCAGACAGACCTAGGCATCTCCTAGAAGATATGAGATGTGGGACTTGTTCACTCCCCTTTTGTCCTCTTCAGCAAACGTGCTTCACAGAATGATAGATTAACATAATTTCCAAGATATTTTACTGGCCCTAAGTGTCATTACTAGAGGTCTGCTGGGGAGAGTATTTACCTACAAAGAGGGCAAACTAAAGTGAGATAATGATTTTATTTTTAACATGTTTCTAAACAGGTCTCAAAGAGCAATTCCATATTCAAGGGATATTATAGACTAGCATTTGAGTGGCTTAACATATTGGTATGTATGTGTGCACATATATTTACATATCTAAACATTTTATGTACAGTGTTTCATTTGCTAGGTCTAACCCAGGGCAACACCACCAGCCACCCCCTCTGCACCACCATTTCTCCTTTGAGCACTGGGATATCACATCCTATTCTTGTGCTCTGTCTTTTAAGGATACCTGGTGCCAGGCAAAAATAACCTGTTGAAACCAGTTTGGGAGATCAGTGATTGGCATTGCTGCTAATAGGGCGATTGGGCCCCCTCTGGACCTACCATCCTATATATATAATATATATTATAACCTAGGAAGGGTAAAATTGTGGTCTCACCCTTTGTGACAGTGTTTATATATACAAATACATAATCTCAAGGAATGCTCTATCTATGCTGCTCAACTGCAAACACTCTTGTAAGTCTACAATGGAAGCCTATTTATGTTTATCATTTGTTTTCCACCCAAAAAATAAAACAATTTTAAACTGACACATCAGTACAAATGTGCTATTGTAAACATTTTTGGTGACTCATCTGTGCATCATATGTAATTACATTCATGAATAAAGCATATGTATCTCAGTGATTTTATTTTATATTTTATTTTTCAGAAAAAAATGTGCAGTGAGTTGCTTCATAGAAGTCACAAATACATTGTTAGTGGGGTTGATCATTATATCATTTGTTGGAAACAATGCAAATGAAATAACACACAGGTGCATAAACTACAAGTCACGTTGCAAGTCAACCTTTTGCTGATAATTAAAATGTACATTGTAACATATACATCTGTTCTGTGACTTTGGGTATACAGTTGCATTTGTATACATAGATCCTTTGGCAAAAATTTGGATTTTTGAATTTTTTTTTTACAAAAATAGAACATTTTTGGTTCAATATTTACAAACATAATACAATTACACAGTATATATAATAAAACACTACCAAATGGCAAGCCATGTGTGAGATAAGAGCAAAAACACAGTATAAAAAAAAATAAATACGCCACATTTCATAAAAATTACATGAACAACAAACAATGTCTGTTTTGAAATATCAAATGTTTTAGATATGGCAGAATAGCATTCCTACCCTTTTCATATAATTTAAGGCACATTGGGGGGGATTTATCGACATTTTGCTGCAATGCAAATCACTCTGGGCTTGCAATCTATTAGTAAAAATAATAAGAATTTGAAAGTATTTAATTTAGCTGCATTTTACTAAAAGGCCAGAGTATGTTCTGATAGATTCCTCCCATTGTCTATGTGTGTACATATATATACTGTGTGTGTGTGTGTGTGTGTGTGTATATATATATTTATTTATATATATATATATATACACAGTTACAAGGAAGCTGAAATATTTCTAATTATACTTTAAATATAAATATTTTTTCACATTAATGTATCTAATGACAAACCCAGTGCTATTTTAATGTGTGTAGGGCTTGAGATTTTTTTTTAATAGAAGTATGTATCAAAGACAAAAATACATTGAACTAGGTTTGCAAAAAAACAAACAAACAAAAAACCCCACTCCCATAAATAAAATTAAAATCTCTATCTTTTTTGCAATTGCAGTACCGTAGTTTTTGAAAGATGAGAAATGCTTGACCCACCAAGCAGCCTTATGTTTACCCAGATTGCAGACAAAATGGCAATAGGAGATCCAAATGACTAAAACGGTCATTAAAAACCACCTGGTATTTCTTCACCTTTTTTTGGGAGGGGGGCTGGAAGACGTTCATAAAATTTTCCAAGAACATAATTGTAGCTTTATGCTGTCTTCAGAATGTGTGTACCATTATAAAGAACATTTATGCATATTCATTTATCTTTGAGTTTTGCAGCTCAATCAAAACATGTTTGTGGGTCTCCATATCAGTGGCGGCTTTATCTGTGTTTAAAGTTCGTCCTGCTCACAGGTACTGTCACTTGGGGCCACATATCTGGTGGAACCTGGGGATTTGTAAAGTGGCATTGAAATTTCCTGCAGGTCAGGAAGTCTGCCAGACCTTGGAGGGGAAATAAGTTTTATTGTCCTGCTTTCATAGTCTTTAGGTACCGCTTTCTCATACACACTGGGCAGGACACCTGTTTTTGCCAGGTGTGCTTGTGCTGTAGAAGATTGGTAATAATTATCTCTGTGTAGTGGGTCGCGGGGAAGGGACGTGCTTTTACAAAAACTTGATACAGAGAGCTGGCCCGTGTGCATGGTGGAAGAGTGGGCATTTGGTGGTCTACCGCAAGATGGACTCCAGCAACGATCTGAATGTCCTAGTATCTTGCACTCAGTGGTACAGGCCCATAATCCTAAAAAAGATGAAAACATTAATTAACACATAAATAGAAAATAATCTATGGTGTTCTTACTGAAGTAAGTGGGTTAACAAGGACTGAAAATGTGTTGTTAACCGCTCTGTGTTGGGAACAATAAATAAAAATGTCCATGGAATTTTATCATCTGAGGTTCTGAAACACAGGGATACATACCAGGTAGACTTCTGTCTCTCATGAGTCCCCAGTTAACCAATCACCCGTACATAACACATATAAAGTATGATAATGAATCTACCTACACTATCTAGATTATTAGTAATATTAGTAATAACCAGACTTTGTGAAGCACACAATATTTTAAAGATCCCCTTAAATTAATTTGGCCTGGGTTTTGTGTGTGCCCCATTTCAACCTTGTGTTGACCTTGACCCTGAGAAACACTTGCTATACAGCATGAAACAGTTAGGAAACCATTCTTAATCCTACATTATTTTAAGGTATTGATGAACCTAGCATTCAGCTTTGGAGACTACATCATAAGCCAGCCTCAATTAAAATCATATATTTGAGTTTTGGCTATTATTATTATATATGCATACAGGTACAATCATGTATTGAGTCACTCTATACATCTAAGATCTAATACATCTAAGCTCCATGTTATGTACAGCCTATAGCAGTACCGATATCAGTGCTACGGAGGTTCATCATTTATTCTACAGATAGGGTTTCGTTACATTTCCATTGTATAGTATGGAAAATATATAAAATATATTTATTAACCCTTTTCACTACATGATTGGTGATTATCTTCTCTCACAGACATTAAACACCTATCAGTGTGGCTGTAGTCTATCCCGGTTTCTTGGCTGATTTAAGATGACCCTTACCGGTCTGCATGTGGTTAATGAGATCTCTCTTCAAGGCGTCCCCGCTGATATCAGAGTCGCTGTCATTGAAGTCACTGTCCCCCTTGCCACTGTCCTTGCCACTGAATTTCTCCGCTTCTCGAATGGATATGGTGTTGAATGAATGCCCTTTCCAAACCGTCACAGTCGCTCCCGTTTCCTTCCCGTAACCAGGAGCTTGAGCATAGTTCTGCGGGAGATAAGTCATCATAGAAAAAAGGATTCTACAACCAGGGGATGGGCAGCATCGGTTTTAGTAACTACAAGTCCCGTGGACCTCGGTCACTTTTAATTGCTAAGGTTCATAGGAATTGTGGTTAAAACCTGACTAGGCGATTGGGATGTTCCTTTAAAAACACAAATAAGATCGCACGAACAGTGCACTTACCTCGTTATTGGTTGTACGCAGCCTCTTTTGGGAATCGTATAGACAGGACCCGAAGCTCTCTTCTGTACTGGGCACCTCTGGGGTGGCTGCAGCTTCTGCCCCAGTGAAAGGTGGGTTGCTTGTAGGGAAAGGTCTGGCATCAAAAAGGTTCTCCTTCTGACTGTCAATAAGTTCATCATCATCCTGCTCTCCTTTCTCCAGCTCAGAGATGTCTCTTTGATTCTTACTGTCAGCCTTATTTTCCTTCCTGCGTTTGTTGCATGTGGTTGCAATGGTGATGATGGCCGCTAGCAGCAAGGTACAGCTTCCAGCAAGGACAATGATAACGATCAAGGGGATATCCCAGTGGGAAACTTTCTCCTCCCAAGAACTTGGCTGCATGACCTCATGGTTTATTGGAGGGGTCGCAGCTGTGACTAGGAAATTGATAGTGGCTGTAGTGGAAAGGGGTGGTCTGCCACTATCAGTGACAGTAACCAGAGTTCTGAAGACCTGACCCACCGCTTCACTGATATCAGCATTAAGGACAACCTCCCCAGTTTGTTTGTTGATACTGAAAATATTCCTGCCTTCTTCGGAAAGGCTGAAAGTAAACTCAGCATTAATCCCTTCATCTGCATCTTTAGCCTTTATCTGGGTGACCAGGAAGCCAGGAGGTGCTCTAGAAGGGACCCCAACTTCTGCAGATCCGTTTGATAGCACTGGGTGAACAATTACAGGTGCGTTATCATTTTGGTCAACCACCTTGACTTTAATGATGGCGCTACTTGTGAGTTGCGGGGAGCCTCCATCACTCGCCTGGATCCTCAGGTCAAGCTGTTTGAGAATCTCATAGTTAAATGTCCTTAGTGCATAAATAGCCCCCGTAGCTGGATCCAGAGATACGTATGTAGAAATGGGTGCACCCATAATCTCTGTCTCTACCAGTCTATAAATGACTTTACCATTGTGACCAAGATCGGGGTCTCTTGCAACTACTGTGGTGATATACGCTCCTGGTGCATTGTTTTCCAGTACAGACACTTCATATACTGGTTTGGCAAAAACAGGGGCATTGTCGTTTTCATCACTCACCCTGATGGTGTACTGCTTGATTGTTTTGAAAGGAGGGGACCCAAGGTCTTCAGCGACCACAGTCAGATTGTATTCGGCTATCTTTTCCCGATCTAAAGGAGAAGTGGTGACGATCATGAAGCTGTCCTCGTAAGCTTGCTGCAGCTTGAAGTGATCGTGTCCATAGAGAGTGCAGTGAACTTGCCCGTTCGGACCGGAGTCCCTGTCCGTGGTGCTGATTAGCGCTACAAAGCTGTCTTTAGCAGCAGCCTCGGTGATATAAGCGACTCCTGAGCTGATGGAAGTGAGAGGGGTGATGCTTATATCCGGGGCATTGTCATTCACATCAATGATATGCACGATAATTTTACAGGTAGCAGTTAAAGGATTGGCACCCGAGTCCTGAGCTTGTACATCAAACTCATAGGTTTGTTTGGTCTCAAAGTCAACTTGACCTTCAAGAGTTAGACGACCGGATTTTGGATCGATTTTAAACAGCTGTCGAACCTCCTGAGACACCTGAGTACTGAAACCATACACAATTTCTGCATTCACACCTTCATCGGGGTCAGCGGCGTTTAAATCCAGCAAGAGGAATCCTGGAGGAGCGTCCTCCATAAGCTCTACAATAACAGTGTTCCTCTCAAATACTGGGCTGTTATCATTAAAGTCCATCACCTTAACATTAATAACGACGCTGCCAGAGCGAGATGGACTTCCCCCGTCCATGGCCACCAGTTCCAAGGTGTAGGAAGACTGTCTCTCTCGGTCAAGCTCTTTCATTAGCACCAGGTCTGCATATTTCACCCCATCAGCCCTGGTCTGCACGTCGATGCTAAAGTGACTGTTAACTGATATTTGGAAGCTCTGGATAGAGTTTGACCCAACATCTTCATCCATGGCTATTTCTAAAGGGATTCTGGTGCCAACAGCAGCACTTTCAGACACCTCCACAGGTATCTCCGGGTTGGGGAATTGGGGGCTGTTGTCATTAATGTCTCTCACCTCAACTTCTACATGAATCAGCTTGAATTGCTCCTTGGAGAAACTGACCACATCCAGGGCTAGGATACAATTGAGAGACTGTTTGCAAATCTGCTCCCGATCTATCCTCTCCCCGATGCTCAGCTGCCCATCACTGGTCCGGACGTGGATGAGGGAGCTGTTGAACTGCTTCATCAGACGGAAACTTCCTTCTCCTGGTATGTTAAGGTGCATGTCTTCAGCTAATGTCCCTATAACAGTGCCAGGCTCGTCTTCTTCATAAGTCCTGTAACGCATAGTCTTGCAGCCACAGATTGAAACCAGGGTGAACAAGAAGAGAAGCCTTACAGATACAGCCCCAAAACAGCATCTTCCTTCTTTTGGAGCCATTTTAAATAACCAAGCTTATAAAACGCAGGTATAAAAAGTACTAGTTAATAGTGTGAATAAATACTGACTATTAAGTTTCAGACTTGTGTGCAGGCATAGCAGCTTCCTAAGCGCCGATCTGTTTTGTGAGGCACCAACGCCACCCTCCCATTCAACACAGTCTGGAGCCCTGATCGGGTCTGGAGGAGCTGGAGGGGGCTTTATAAGCTCAGACATGCAAATGAACACAGAGAGCAGCCAATCACATAAATGCCTTTGACACCTTCCTCTCGAATTCTTCCCATAGCACTGATTTAACTAGTTCACTGCTTTCATTGAATAGATCTGAATTGCAATGAATTGGTGGACCATTTAGCAACAAAATAGTTATTCTGCCAACCCTTAGAGGGGGGGGGGGCAATAGAACGAGTAGCCTTTATTGTCTGTCTGAAATCCTGTTTGGTCTTAATTTTTCAAGCATTCACATGAGATCATAGATAAAGATACTGTAACAAAAATGGATTGATTGTTTTGTTTCAGTATAACAATGTAGCACCCCACTGACAAACAGGTGTTTGTTACATAGGAAACAAACACAGCCAGACATCAGCACATCTGAATTGCTGCATACCATAAAAGTTTTTTTTCTTCTTGCCTTTAATGATGATAGGGGACTCCTCTAAATGAGATTGAAAGATTACTCTAAATTCATTTTATTCAAATATATGCATCTAATATTAATTCAGTCGCGTGAGATCTGGCGATCAGAGGTGCAATTTGCTTTTCAGATGACTGTAGCTTTGCTTTAGTATGCATGTCACTACCCCAAGTGGATTTCTTAAGCTTTGGACACTAGCAGGCCAAAGAAAGAATTAAATGTTCCAAATAGGATTTAGAGGAGGCTTGAAGAGATTTGGAAAGGTTTCAAAGATCAGACTATATCAAAGGCTTATGAAGCCCTCGTTAACTGGAAGAGTAGAATAGCGTGGCAGGCTACCCCACTGGAGACACTGAAGCCTGTATTATTTCACGATGACATGCATGGGGTAGAAAGTTGAACAGTTTCCACATAGGAATTGGGCTAAAATGACTATAATGAGCAGACGCCACATGTATCCATTCTGCTTCCCCATTGAACTCCAATCACTGCCATAACTCTTTGACTAAACGATGATAGACCCTGAGTGCTGCACAATGCTCCTCGCATATTAGAATGCATTTAGTAAGCGATCCCTCCTGATGCCCCTCTCTGCTTATTAAGGGGATTTGCTTTTTTGTGCTAACAGGATCCCTCTGGGAAGCAACACCAGCCTCGTCCCAGGCTAACAAAACCTCAGCAGGGGTTTAAACCAGGCACGAACCTTAGGGCTACCAAAACCATCTGCCTCCTTAAATGTATGAAGACATTCTGTGACTTGGGTGTACGTACTGTAACATGCAACGCGTGTGTCTGCCCAAACCCACCTACAACAAAGGGGCCATAGCCATTATTGAAGATCAGCACTGCCTCTGGGCTTCATACATTATAATCTCATTATATCCATGGGACAGCCTATGAGGGTGATCGCCTGTTCATAACTCACCCTGTTAACTGCATTCTGAAAAACCCATCTGCTGAGCTCTGAGCAGGGATGCACTGTGCTTTTATCCACTACATGGAGTTTATGGACATATGTGCATTCATAAAATATCACTGATGCCACAGGGATGGGCTATGCTTTAAAGAGTTAAACACACATTGCATTATAAGAACCCATCCACTGTGTGAAACTTACTCAGGCACCCAAGCGAATCCCACAAGAACATTTTGGATCCACACCCATCATAAATGTGATCCCTTTGGCACTACATTGATCCACTGACATCAAGGGGATGGGTTATGCTCTGAATGCCTCAATGGCACATGAGGGGTTAAACACACATGACAAATTACCTGTACCCTTCTACTGTTCAAAACACGTGAAAATCACTCAAGTGGTGAAATTTATGCCACAAGAACATTTTAGAACTGGGATTCAAATTCTGAGCCCTCTGACACTTCATTGATCAAGAACACGTTTGAATCCGGTACTAAAATATATCCTGCTCTTTGTTTGATGATCATTAAGCAATAGAGGAATAAAAAAAATTGGAGTATCATCCCATGAACATATTGTTTGGCATTATCTAAACAAATCAGTGTTGCTTTCTTGCCAAGAGTAATTTGCAGCTGAAGTATTTGTTCCCACAACGATTCTGCTAGGAAAAGCTAAAAGGCTGTGAAAGCAGAGCCAGAAATAAACTCCGATGAAGGATATCACATTATTATCTCTGTGTTCTTCAGACACTGAAGGACTATCACATTCCCCGATGCACTGCTGGCTTTCCAGTGACTTAGCATTCCAAAATCATGCATGTGTATTAAGGAGAAGAGTGTCGATTGCCCCCTGGGCCACTCCGTTTTAGAGCTTCTTGGCCAGTAACTTGCTTTTACATTGGTTTTACATGCAATTCTACATATGGCCACCAGAGTTTCAAGCGTAATAAAGATTTTTGCCAGCTTTTATATCGTGGCTGGGCTCTTTCTGAGTTTAATTTCTGGGTTTTGGATAGAAATATTTTTATGTATAGCTAAATAATACATCCTAAAAGTGTCCTCCACCAAATGTTTCTTACTGGTGGACTTGACTTGCCCCATGGTCTCAATGGTGCCTGTCCACCCTGTTACTCCTCTATGCACTACTAGTATATTATCAGCCATGGATCCCAAAATCTGAATATTAATTTAGTAAAAAAAGAAAAAGCCTGAATATAAGACTACCCTATAGGAAAAAAAGTTTTACTAGTAAATATTCATTAATGTAAACTATTTTTTCATATTTAATAAAAGCTATGATTGAGAAAAAAAATGTTTTTATTTCCTTTTATTTGTCAACCTGCCCCCCCAGTTATGCACATATGCCCCAGGTTTGCCACTCTGCCCCCAGAAATGCCTTATACCTCCCTATATGCCATTCTGCCCCATGATATGCCTTTTAACTACCTATATGCCACTCTGCCTCCAGAAATACCTTATACCCTCCTATATACCACTGTGCTCCATGATATGCCTTTTAACCCCCTATATGCCACTTTGCCCCATGATATGCCTTATATCTGGCAGCAATCACACTCCTATCATGCCCAGGCAGCCAGTACATGCTGGAACCTAGGCATGATAGGAGTGTGATTACAGCCTTCCTATGCCATGCTACCCCCCCCCTTACACATCCATGCTATCACACACACACACTCATTCACAAACATTTTAATACTCATTCATTCCCTTCTCACACATACTTGCTCATACAACCTCCCCCACCCCCTTACCTGAACTGCAGATCTCTCACTCGCAGACTTCTGCAGGGGCCGATTTCTTCCCTTTTTCCCACCCCCAGAGGAAGAAGGAGGGGAGCAGAGGCACGTGACATGCATTCCCGATGACTCTGCTGGGTTCCTGTTCTCCTGGCCGGTACAAGAGATGCTGCACACTGTGCGACCAAAGCACCGGTAAGCAGCCTGACCCTATTTGAGGTCTGATTAGAAGACAACCTCGATTATAAGATGAGGGGTATTTTTCAGAGCACTTGCTCTAAAAAAAACCAGCTTCTTATAATCGAGGAAATACTGTAGTTCTTCTTTCATCAGTGGTTCACTGACTTGCATGGCATGTGCTGCTAATACCTGTATCTGTAATAAAACAAATGCCTGTTACTAGTATTTTGCTACCAGTATTCACCAGTCTATCATTAGCATGCAATTCTTGTGGCCAGTTCATTACCACTGTCTGTAGAAGCTAGCTGCTTGTTAGCTCCTACTTCACTATTGTGTACAATTCTTTGCCTCACCAGTATCTGTAGTACTGCTATTCTACCACAAGAGTGTGCATTATAATTGTGTGTTTCACTAATGTGTGTGTGTGTTTGTGCGTGAGGAACATATACATAACAGAACTTTGTATATATCTCTGGGTATATTAACATGTGTTTGCATTACAGTCTCCTTGATAAAGATGTTAAAATGTATTATGAGTCTATGTGTGGTGTATCTATTACTAACGTGTTTATTTCCACTTAATGTCAACCAAGCTATGTCATCAAATAACTAATAGCCATTATATTTTTGGGGGGGGATGTTTTACATTAACTGTATTAGCAACCTTGGTAACAAAATATAACCATCCTAAATTGTGGTTTCATCCATCTTGATGCAGACATGTAGTGATGGACTTGATAAAATCAAAATGTAAAAAAAATAAAAAAATAATGGAAGAACTAGAGGAGTAGTGACCATGAGATAGCATAATAATTATCTGTCCTCTGTTACACTTAATCTCATCCTTATTACATAGAGACAGAAGTTGAGCATACTGGATAGGTTGCTGTCTTTCCACAATGTATTGTTGTGCAGGCATTGATCTGCCATCAGGACAAATGCCCAGTGGGCCACTGGCCCAATATCGCTCCATATACACCAATCTGGGTGCTGCAGTGTGCGACCACCAACTGAATATATACAGCCACATTTTATGTAAGCATAAAAACATGGTTGTAATATCCAACAGGCCAACAGCCTAAATGTGCCAAGGCCTCCTTGTTGTTCCCAGTCCAGACCTGTTTCCAAATTGAGCCAATTGCAACATAACTTTTGCCCTGTGGTGATAATTGAACCATTCTCGTGAAAATACCACTTTTTGCAGGTGGAATTAAATGACAATTGAGGTAGAATGTCCACATTAATTTAATCAGGTTCATGCATAACCACTATAATAGAAAACACTTGGGCATTAAGGGACCTGGACATGATGGTAGATTGAGAAGGATTAAGTGAGTTTGCTGTCTGTCTAGATGTTACAGTAAAAGCATAGAGTTGTCTGCAATGTTCATATGGATACAGCGCTAGGCATTATTCTAATACTATTAGACAGGCTGCTGGGGTGGGGAGAGGGGAGCTCTCTCCTACTAGATCCCTTTCCTCTGCAAAACAGGTCTAAAATACATTTAAAGACCCGTGAGTCACTTGCAAGGGTTAAATGGCAAAGACTAACATTGACTTGATGCTGTTCTACCAACATGCAGATGTTCATATCTGGAAAAGGTAGGAATAGATGATATACACGGTGAAGGTGACCTTTGAAATAGTCCTAATAGAACATTAACCACTTGGTCTCCAGTTACAACCTGTCCTAATATTAGAGGATGATATTGTTAAGATGCTAATCAGTCATGCATTTACATGCCTATTTGTGTCTGATTCCAAAGACTTTTATCAAATGCATTTAACTGTAAATTCAAATCTATCAATTACACGCTCTGGATTGTGACACAACCTGCTAAAGATAGACATTTTCCTCATTCAGTCTTGAAGGACACTTTCAGGATGTATCCATGAATATCATCTCAGGAGCTAAACATGATTTCTTTTTTCCCCCCTCAGTTACAGCTACACTTTATCGGATAGAAAACTGGCTCTAGGCCAACAAAAAGACAAGGTTAATTATCCAGAGGATCAACTATTTTTATCAGGTTATGGTCACACTCAATTGTTTAATGCAATTAAATGTCTGCCTATATGTGACATTCAAGACTGCCGCTTTGTCCTACTTTGATCATTCCCCCAATTATTCATTGTGTTAATAGGGCATGTTGTCTGTGCAGTGAATGTTACATGCAAGTGCACTTATGTCTGTACACTCTGAGTGCTATTTTTAATGCAAGGAATAGAGACACTCTACTTAAAGTCTTAGAAATTATATTTCCATTTAGACTTTTGTCCTTGGTCTCTTTCTCATTGTCTCCCCCCCCCCCCCCGCTATATATTTATTACCTAAGTCATAATCTTCTGTCTTTCTCCATTTCAATCAAACTGATTTTAGAAAATCACCTTCATCTAACCATCTAACCATATGACATTGCCGTGCCTGTGTTAAAAAAGTTACTCTTCATTGTCTGCATACATACTTTTCCGGGAAAAGAAAAAATGTCGGTGCGCTAAGCTAGTCTCAGGCTCAAATAATACAAATGTATAATATGAGGCCTACCAAACAGTGTGAGCATGCTGCAAATACAGTGTGTTGGCTGTACAATGTATACAAAAAACAAAATACTGTCTGCGCTTCTCACCCTAATAAAGTTGGCAACAAATATATAAACATAATATAAATGAGAGGTTTTGGTTATATGAATTGGCCAAAGCATAATTAAGCTCACCCGCCACGTCAAGGCACACTCTCAATAGGGTGAGAACCTACTCTCACCTCCTACATAGTGGGCACACAAAGCAGTTTATACTGCTACCAAAACCAGATTAATGTGTTGGGGGAGGTGCAATTAAACCTCCTCCCATTTAACCCCTGGACAGCAAGCTGCAACCAGACTGATGAGGAGCCAACAACCTCAAATATGTGCAAACAGGGAAAAGAAAAAATGTCGGTGCGCTAAGCTAGTCTCAGGCTCAAATAATACAAATGTATAATATGAGGCCTACCAAACAGTGTGAGCATGCTGCAAATACAGTACTTTTCCACCTATCCAGCTACTCTGCAGCTCCATTGCTACTACGGCTTATCAACTGGGGCTGTCGTTCGCCCAACACTGGCATATTATGACAACGTTTTGCTTTCTTTGATGTAGTCAATGCCCCCCCCCCAAAAAAAAAACACACAGAGGTATGACCTGCACTGGTATGGGCTACTACACTGGTACTTTTGGATAAAGCCATCAGTGAGATGACAATCTCACAGGATAAGGACCTTTTGCGAATTAGGAAGATGTATGCAGTATTCATGCTATGTATCATTTCCTGATTATAAAATGTGTCTTAAGGCAATCAAAACATAATAAATACATTCATTAAAATAAGTTTCATTCTGCAGAAGATTGGCTAATCTAATTTACCTGTCTGGGCAGATATCCAGAGACACTGAATTTCTCAATCAAATAAATATCCCTTTCGAACAATTCCTCTGGAGCGGATTGAAGCTGAACAAAGAAATTACTGAAACAAAGAAATTATTACTGCATCTTCAGCAGCATATTCTTTATTGGAAAGGGACATATAGGATCAGACAAATATTGCTGTGACAAAAAAGATCAGTACACCTTAAGCATAAGCAACAGTCAGTCCTGGGGTGTCTTCAAAAAGGCCTCTTAGGCAGACATTATGCATTGCTGGACAAGCATGTACAAATACATTAAGCTGCATTTTAACCCATGGACTACTTTTGTTTACATGGCAAGTAAGGGGAATTGTGTATGTAGGGTGTAGGGAGAGTATGTTTGTTGGGCAGTATACGTATCAGCACAAATTAGAATTTGGCTTCAGGTCTGAAAGGCAGACATACCACATTGATTCACCTGCGCTCATGTAAGACCATTGAATGAAGAATTTCCTGTATTGATGAATGCTAACACAAAAGTGATGGGAAACTATCAATGTACGGTACAGTTGTTTTTCACCTTTTTACCATCATTTCCACAGATATCTTGTAAGATGCATGAGAATAGTGAGATTCGGCTAAGCATATAGGGAGTTGCTGACCACTTGTGTTACCAAGCCAGATTTTGACTACCCAGCAACCTCCAGCATCAGGTCAGTGCATTATAATCAGATCGTAAATATGAAATAATTGGATTATTACCCTTAACTCACAAACCAGGAATAACCACACAAATATAATCTACTGTAGTATAGCAAATCCCAATGTTTAACTCTCTGCTTATGATGGAAGTCGATTGATGACATTTTTGGGAAGAATGTCATATATTTTGCCAAGGATGATTGTAGACCACAGCAGCTAAATCCCAAGCATATCCACATCCCCAATGGCTGCCTTCTGTTGCTTTCTTTCGCAGGTGTCACAGTGTATGCACTATTGTCTCATTAAGTAGGGAGTTAACCCTCACCAGGGCAATTCCCATGCCAGCGCAGTGATCATGTACAGAAGGGATGTTCTGGCACGTGAATCAGTCTTTCTGCTGAGTGCCCCCTCCCTGTAGCATCTGCCACCCCCTCCACCCCCCCTTACACATCACTAACACATGGACCCTGCACAGTCTAGCCTAACAAATAATCCAGTGCACATGCGCACTGCTAGCCAGATTCCTCCTTCTTCCCAACCAAGAATAATCCTTAGCCACATGGAGACGGTACAGGCACAAGGATTAAGCAAATGTCATTCAAAGTATCAACCCTTAGATCCCTTTAAGGTGTTAAAAAAATCACCCCGCTCTTCTGATCCAGACAACAAAAGCTTCAAATCGCCTTGTTATCATAAAAAAGGAGTTTTTTTGTTCTGTTTCAAAGAGTTCCTTTTTAGAATGTGAACAACTTTGCAGACTAGCAGCCATGACAGCAACCACCAGACACAAAGCACAGTGTTTGGGGACTGTGAGGGTCTCTCCTATAATAGTTGGGGTCTAAATTGTTTACAAACCCGGGCTAATAGTAAGATTTTAAATCTCATGTTCAGACAGCAGGATTGGCATCAGGATCACGTGATGGGACAGAGCCGCCTGAGAGTTTTAAGAGTTCACAAAAGATCTTTCGGCCTCATCTGATCATTCTACAGCTTTAATGGGGGTTGATGGAGGATATATTCTCCTATGTAATAGGATTATCTTTCCCACTTCAAATTCTATACTGCATGTAATTTATTTTTAATTAGGATTACACCTACTGGTAAAGGAAATGAGACTTGGCAAAGGTTCTTAAATGTGAAATAGTATTTTTTAAACGGGACCTTTTTTGCCTGGGTTTTATTTTCTGCCTGGATGTAGGGCTAAGAAGTAAGCTCTCAAATGGAAAATGAAAAAGACATTAGGCTTAACATACTAAAAAATACAATTGTTTTAATTCGAATTTCCCATCCCACATCCAGACATGTTTAAGTATTTATTTACAATTGACAACTTTAACCCCTTCGCGACCTTTGCCGGTTCAGGACCGTCATAACAAGAAGGTCACTAAATGACCTTTGACGGTCCTGAACCGTCAAAAAATTAAATAAGCTTAGAAAGTGATCAAGGATCACTTTCTTCGCTTAAACGGCCTTGCTGCAATGCCTCGATGTCGAGGCATTCAGCAAGGCTGAGATCGGCATCGGGGGCCATGTCTGGCCCCTCCCCGGGGCGTCAACAGCCGCCATACATTGTATGGCGGCGGACGCCCGTTTTAAAAGCGTTTAGGAGGCGATCAACGATCGCCTCCTAAACTTAAATGGTGTCGCTGGAATGCCTCGATCAGGAGGCATCCAGCGACACCAAACACTTACCTCTGGGTGGGCTGTGACCGCTCCGGAGAGCGGTCACAGCCGCCGCTGCCGGTGATCTTCGCCATCAAGCAAGATGGCGGCGGCCCGGGAAATAAAACAATAAAGACGAAAAAGTTCGCTAGAGGGTCTCCAGACCCTCTAGAGAACTGGCTCCACTTGCTGGTTGAATACAGGTACTGCATTCAACCATGCAAGTCAATGGAGCCCAGCTTTCTAATCACTATGTGATTAGTAAAATATTCAAAAAAAATAAAAATAAATAAAAAATGGAAAAAAAAATAATAAAAAAATGTGCTAACATTTAAAAATAATTATGCAGTGATGTCACTAGATGAACCATCCAGTACCAGCAAAATGTATAAAAAAAAATATAAAAAAAGTATTAAAAAAATAAAATAAAATTAAAAAATAAAGTTTATTATTTTGAGCAAGTGCTAAAAATTCTCAAAAATCTCAACAAAGAGTTAAAATAAAAGCACTTCAAATACCCAAGGGGTGTCTAATATATAAAAAAAATGGCTGATGGGGTAAATTGGAGTGGCCTAGCTCAAATATAGGGCATAGGTACAGACTGACCAAAATGGAGAAAAAAAGCGCACTTCCCAAATGTGGCATTTTAAATCTGAAACAACCCGACAAACCCATGCATGTCGGGTATCACTGCACTCAGGAGATGTTCCTGAACACACATTGGCGTGTTGTTTGACAGTGGCATATACCAGGACCTGTATATCTATAACTAAAGTACAATTTGTGTGAAAAAAAAAAATAAAAAATTACTATTACAAAGTTTGACAAAGTGTAGTTCTATAATTGGTGCATGGAAAGGGTTAAAATAACAGCATTTGGAATACCCTGGGGTGTCTAGTTTTCAAAAATATATGGTTTGAATGGGTTAAATTGAGTTAACCGGCTTCAAAGATATTCCAAAGAGGAGAGGGAGGCACAATGACCAAATGACCACCTGAATTACGCATGCCCCAAAAGTAGCCTTTTACCAGCCAAACAATCTGACAAACCCATGCATGTGGGGTATCGCTGTACTCAGGAGATGTTGCTGAACACATATTGGGGTGTTGTTTGACAGTGACATATACCAGCACCTGTATATCTATAACTAAAGTACAATTTGTGTGGAAAAAAAATTAAAAAAAATTACTATTACAAAGTTTGACAAAGTGTAGTTGTATAATTGGTGCATGGAAAGGGTTAAAATAACAGCATTTGGAATACCCTGGGGTGTCTAGTTTTCAAAAATATATGGTTTGAATGGGTTAAATTGAGTTAACCGGCTTCAAAGATGTTCCAAAGAGGAGATGGAGGCAGACTGACCAGATTTGTTAAAAAAGATTTGGAAATCATAAAACGCTGCTTGTACTTATTGCCCTATAACTTACAAAAAACAGCAAAAAAACATAAAAACATTGGGTATTTCTAAACTCAGGACAAGTAGTAGAATCTATTTAGCTAGTTTTTTTACTTGCTTTTTTAGGTGAGTAAAAGATTTTTCAAATAAAAGTCATAAAATGTGTTTTTTTTTCAATTTTTCACCATGTTTTTTTTATTTTTTTTATAGTAAATAAGATGATACGATCAAAATAATGGTATCTGAAGAAAGCCCATCTTGTCCTGAAAAAAACAATATATAACTTATGTGGGTACACTAAATGGGTGAGGAGAAAATTACAGCTGAACACAAGCACCACAAAAGTGTCAAAACAGCCTCGGTCCCACAGGGTACAAAACGAAAAATGAGCCCGGTCCTTAAGGGGTTAAAAAATAATTTACAGTGGAATACATGTTTTAATGTTATAATTTAAATATAAAACACATAATATACATATAATATATAGTAAACATAGATAACAGTGCCATCAGAGCAGGTCTTGGGGTCCTAGACCAAATAATATTGAAGGAAACAATCCTGTTTGTAATGCCCCCTATTGTACTTATACATAGGTATTTATTTAGGCAATTGCTTGCAGATATTTATTTAGTATTATTTTTATTGTGCTTATTTATTAATGTAACTGATTGTGATACGTGATTAATACATTTCATTACTGCTTACATACCTATGCAAAACATTTGTAACATGTTTTAAATGTATATATATATAAGGAATGTTTTCCTCGTATCATTTTGTATGAAGGGGATCAGGACACATTTTCATTGCCAATTTATCTTTAATGAAATTAACTGCATAATTACTTTGATCCCGATTGTCTGCCTATGGATTTGCTTTCAGCTGTTTGAGGAGCAGAGATATTTTTTGCTAGCAGAGATATTTTTATTGAGAACTGAATTAACTATGGAGGAGTTCTAAACCTATATGTGTGTTTGAGGGGGATATTGCACGATACTTATATACCTCTAGAGTCAAATTCCTTTGCATTAAGTTTCAGAAAGTAAATAGATTTTTTGCATTCAGAGTGATGTCGGTGAGTGGATATTTACATTCACACACTCTCTCTGTACACTGTGTCTGACTGATCCAGTGTTCAGGATGTGACATCACATCCACTTCCTGCATGTTGGATCACTTTGCACACAGCATGGAGGAGGAGACACAGGCAGACTGTTTGTGGGCAAAGATAGCACAGGCAGGCTGTTTGGGGGTCACTGATAAAGATGACACAGACAAGTTGTTTGGGGTCAGTGACAAACTGTTTGGGGACTAAGGGGCAAATGTAGAACCCACAAGCTCTTTTGGCCAAAGCTACTATTTTGGGGCATGTTGTTTGATGAAGTTGAGGGGTTCTGGGGAAATTTTACCACCGAGGCCCCTTTGGTTTCTAGATACACCATCTTTCCTTTTTTACCCTAAAACTGTTATTAGTGTTAGCAATTTCTATATACTGGTATGTAGCATAGGATCCAGCTGTCCCTGTGCTACCCCGGGTTATAGTGGCCCTCTATACCACGGTCTACTAGTGTTCAATGTGAAGCAGTGACTAAAGATATGCTCTTATGGTTTACTGTGATTTTTATTCCCACATATGAAGTGTGTTTTCAATCATATACATCTTTATTATTGCATAAAATTACCACCTTGCTTTTATTTTCTCCATAATATACAACGTGAGAACTGACTTCACATATGTTCATTGTAGAAAAGACTATACTTCTAGAGTGTAAGCTTGTGAGCAGGGCCCTCTTTACCTAATGTATCCTTTTGGCTGTCAATTCCAGTTTTATTTAACCCTTTGAATATATATATATATATAGTAAGAAGCACTGCATAAATTATAAAATAATAATAATAATAATAATACCCTTTTGGAATAAATGAAGCTTTACTTTTGGATGGATTTGTTCTATAGTGTGCAGTCATGTAATCCTCTATATTTTGTAATCTCAGAGATGACAATGGAAATGTTTGCTTATTAAAGCATGCAAAGTCCCTGAGAGGGTTTATCACGGATACATTATACAAAGGGTTATACAACACTGCTGATTTTAGGTTATTCCTAATTGCAACCACTACTTGAATTCCCCAAATCCTGCTTTACATAAATTGTAATAGAAATAGTTTGATTAAGCGTTTTCCATTGCTTTGTGAGGACAAGTCTGTAGAACTGTGTAGAAAAGCATACAATGAAATTTAATGGGAAGAAAAAGTATTAGCTAAACGGTTAATTCATAAAAGCATTCATTTTTAGGTGAACTGGGCATTTCAACTCACTGATTTGAGAATTGTGTTGTCATTATAATGCATTGTTAATGTGGGGAGATTTCTTGAGTATTATCTCAGTGACGTAAGTATGCGTTATTCAGAGGCATTTTCACACATTGTAATATTATATTGATGAACATAAACATTATTAAGCAGTTATATTCAAAACTTAAACACAGATTGTGAACAGTCACATAATCAACATATACATTGGTGTACTCTGGCCTAGGCTGACCTATTGGGCCATCAGGCTCCATGGGCAGGATTGGAGAGGTCAGAGATCTCCCCTGTAACCGGCCCACATACATTATGGAGCTCTGTGTCTGAATCGAAAAAGCAATCAGCCTGGTGTTCAAAGTTTTAAAAATATGCACAAACACGTAACCATGAAAACAGTGTTTTATTTTATTACCTATTTGTCTAATGTCTAAGCGTATTAATTAAAGGTCAGAATCATTGCATTTGTGTTTGAAAGTTTCTAACACTACCTGCATTACAGGGGTGGCCCCTGGTGATGTTTAATGCTAAGTAATCACCTAATTCCATCCTTTATATGTTTCCCACGCTGTGAACGCACGTGGTCTAATACTTCGTGGCTGAGCTGTTGTTAGATGCTTGCACTTTACAATAATAGCACTTTTAATGGACACGGGTAGTCTAGCAGGGTAGAAACTTCACAAACTGACTTGTGGCAAAGGTGGCATGACCCATTCTACTGCCAATGTTTGTCTATGGAGAAAAATGCCTATGTATTATCAATGGGTGTTGCTTAAACAACTAAAAAACACTGAACTTTCCACTTTCCACATACTTTTGGTCATATAGTGTGTGCATATGAAATACCAACCAAATAACTTTTGAACCCCCCCCCCATGAATGAGTGTTATGTGATTGTATTATTGCCAGTGAAGCTCCAGCTGTGGGATTCACTAATGGGACCCTGTTTATTCAGTACTGATATTGCTTAAGAGGTGGCTACTCTCAAGTTCCAAAATTTCATTAGAATATACCTTAGAGACCTGTTTAGATGAAAGCAAGTATAAAAATGCAAATTGTTTTATCTCTCCCAGGCTTTGCAATCAGCATACACGAGCAATTCCTCAGAGATACTGCAACTGCTGATAGCGTGCTTCTCTCTGCAAGAAAAGGATGTTTAACGTGTATATTTTGGGTCAGTAATATTCATGTGGGGGAATGAATTTCCAGTTGTCCTCAGAACCAGAAATCCAAATATTCACAGCAAACCAAACCATGGTTTTACCTATTAATGTTAATCCTTCTTTTTGATTTTTTTTTGGTTTTTTTGTTTTTGTTTAGCATTCTACCAAACATAAATATATTTAAACTCTTATCGACTCCTGACACATCTTTTGGTGTCCGTGGACACAGACTTATTTCTAACACAGGAGATTTTAGTTCAGTGCATTATAAAAGTATAATTCATCAGATTTTGTTCAGCTACTGATAGCTGATGTGTACGGTTAAGGCATACCCACAGGCATAAATCAGGCTGATGGAGATTAGGAGGCTGATTGCTTTTGTGGGGAGAAATAATGCATCTAGAATTCCACTATTTATCTTTTTCGCTCCTGCTATTGGAAGGCATGATGGTAAATAAAGGATTAACTGTTTTACTGAACTCCTAACTCCAACAAGATCAACAGTCTCAAAGCATAAAACCCTGTTATAGAAATTTGGTATCCTGCATGGAGACAAGCAAAGAAACACTACAAATGACTTAATCCCATAAAAAAAAGTGTAAACAATTTCAATTACAAGCAAGACATGCCAGTATTTTAATTACATCTGCTGGTAAATAGCTTGCCCGATGTAGCTTCTGCTGAAGAATATAAAACATTCACATTCTGTTGATATAATATAAACCAGTAGAATAGTTTTTTATTAGGTAATGCAAAAAAGGCATTCAAATGCAGACAAGAAAATGTTTAATAAATAATATTCTTCCTGTAAAATCAGGCAAAGAGCTTTTGTTACAACTCAGTCTCAAAAGTGGAAACCGGTGTGATCTCAGTGAAGAGCTCATTTTTTATCCTTTGCTGGAATCACTAAATCAGAGGCAGAACAAGTAGTCATCGTTTGCTCAATCTTTAGAACAGGCACAGTAAAATATACATTTATCATAGTTAGGTTATGAATGCTGCCACGACTTTTCCTATACATATTAAAACCTGCGAACACTAAATTATGAAAGCTATTTTTTTTTTTAGCTTACATTGTTAATCTCAAGATTGTAAGCTTGCGAGCAGGGCTCTCTCCACCTAATGTATCGGTTTGTCTTAGTCTGTCAATTCTCGTCTTGTCATACCCCTTGCATATATGTATTGTATTAACCGCTGCACAAAATTGTTGGCGCTATATAAATAAAAGATAATAATAATAATAATCATTATAAACCGGCAATCAAGATTATTTGATGTATAATACAGGGCACCTTGCTAGTATTATTTACTATGCCTTCAGTAAACCTGATTCACATTTTATTGAAAACTATTCAGCACAAATCTTAAAAAGAACTTGGCCTACCACAATATTATATTGATATTGTGTCATTGTGTGTAAAACTACTGGGTCTGACAATGTGACATTGAAGCTTTTGGAAACCTTTTTAATGGATTCTCCTGTAGGTCAGCCTTATTTGAACTACACTTTAAAAACAATTAAGGCATCAATCGTATCAGGGCAACCCAACTCCCCAATTTTCTTATAAGTAAGAAGTAATAAAATATACCCTCTAATAGAACTACAATATATTGTGCCACATTATACCACTAAAAATCTAGTTAAGGTTGGTTTGGAGACTGAGCAAAATTAATTATTTTCCTAGTGTCAATTACTATGCTATGTTAAATATAGGCTTGCAACAGAGCCCTCTTTACACAATGTATCGGTTTGTCAATTCTACTTTTGCCATACTCTTATGTAATATAAGACGTATACTAAATAATATTACTAATAATAATAATATATATTATTATTATTATTATTATTATTACTAAATGCAATGGATGTAAACTAAGAGGAATAATTTTGGGATACCGTGCTGAAATGACAGGATAGATTATAATCACAGTTGATTACATATAATATACCTTTTGTAAATGTTTAATGACATTTTGTAAGACAAAACACATTCCTGTAACCCATATCATGTTCCCAAAAAATGGATCTTAACAATGTTGGTTACATTTATATATACTGAAACAAATATTTCCCTAAACAAATCATCAACATAATCCTCTAAACCCTCCCTTTCATCCACATTTTTTGTTTCTCAAGAAGTAATGGCAACACCAGGACAAAATAAGACTCTTTATGAAAGAAGTATCAATTTTACAATATATTTCAACATCTATTAGTTTTTTAATAGAACTACAGAAGCTGCTAGTGCTCTTCAAATAGAATGTAATATTCATAATAATTATCAGTAGAGGTGTATTGTGGCCTAAGATTACTAGGCCTAGGCCTCTACAGCATAACTAAGGAAGATTGCTTTATTGACTGGTTCCCATGGGCAGTTTAGGAGATTGCTGATCTCCTTTGTAAACGGCTCCTATATACCTAGTCGGCAAAACTTCGATATTGACCTTACTCTATGTCATGCATGCACCATGGAATACAAAGTCATATCCTGGAGCATAACACAAGCTTGCTCGGAAGTAAGTGGTAGGGGGTGGCTGGTTGTGCTCTGAGTCAGGCCTCAGGAATCACCCAGCCAAGAAATGCTCCTGATAGTCAGGAACAAATATGACGCTACTTTTGAAATAATATAAGGGAGGACTACAGCATCTGCCAGCAATGAAACTATACGGCATGGTGTGTTGTGGACACCTAGTCTGTATGTAATAACATTGAAATACACAATTCTTTATCAGATGCTATGGTGGACCCCTTATTGTTGCTGGGCTGCGGTAGTTCTGCCGTCAACACCACTTTATGAGTCTTTATGAGGAATATGCTGTAAAATGTCTTACTTGTATAAAGTTGACATATGATGCTTTTTTAGAATTTTTTAATGAAATTCGTCTTATGCATTTAGGTAAAACAAAAATGCATTCATTTTATTAACACTATTAACAATTCCTGTAGGTCAGCCTTATTTGAACTACACTTTAAAAACAATTAAGGGATCGTATTGCTAGGGGGTAACATTTATATTGACTTATACTAAACACTTGTGATTTGCAAGCATTATTTGCAGAAGAAATAATTTACTATACGTCTATGTGTATGTGACAATGATTAATGAGTGTTTTTTTACATTTTCCTGTGATCGTGTCTGTGAACACTCATTATATTTATGAGATGGAAGAGCACAAATAACAGGCATGTCATTGTGATATTAGAATGTAGAAATGTCTGTTTTCTTACACACAAACACCATCTTGGTCTTTGAACCCAAGGTAATAATGTTTGTTACTGTTCTCAGTCTCTCTCTCCAGCTCACAATCGCAGTGAGAAGGAGAGAGGCAGAGAACAGAGACAAAGGCAGTGCCGAGGATTGAAATGTATTATATTTTAATAAAAATATGTGCAATTTACATTTTATTTGAAATATCTTTTTTTTTCATTTTCTGAGGGTTAATCTGCTGTTGTACCAGGAACTTGAATCATTTCTTAATGAGCCTTCTCACCCTCTTACGTTTTATTGGAACCATAGACAAAAAAATACATCACTGAACGCCAAATGTTTTGTTTACTGTGCCATTACAGAAGAGAAGTGTCTTTCTGTATATCAGACTAAGCCCACGCCGTTAATGTGCATAGGGAAAACCACCACTCCAGTCATACATGTCAGCCTTCACGAGGCTTTGCTTTAGACACACTGAGCATTATTTAAATCAACACGTTTGTACTGTCAATCAATTGCTGCTCCTTAGCTTTCTACCTAGTGGAACTATGACTGGCTTTTACGTTCACACCATTGGGTAGCTTTTAAACAGGACAACACTGTCTAATCAATGGCAAACTAGTGGGATTTTTGTTAATTAACAATAAGTAGCCAAAAGTAAAGATACAACGTAACGTTTCCCTTATTTATCATTGTGGTTTCTATAATGTAAACAATTTCTGAATTGTACAGTGAGAGGAGATGGAGAATTCATTGCTCAGTGTTATTGACAACTTGATTCCATTATTGCCCCATTCATAAACATAGTATTTAATGCAAATTGGGCCATTTGGAAAGAGAAAATTATGCTGTACAATTGGAAACTATGCTTAAATGTAAATATGTGTATTCAAGTAATTTTGATTAGTCTCAAAAACACTCCTTGAAATTGAATTTAAATAACAGTAATCTTTAAAATGACTTGCCATGTTTAAAGAAATGAGAAACGTGGAAGAAAAAATGAGAAAGAAATTGAAATTATAGGATGTGCGCTAAACATTTACAAGTGTTCTGTGGATGCCAACGGCAGGTCTACATGCACTTCTAATTGCAAAGTCAGTCTAGTTGTTTTAACATGTTTTAATCCAATATTTCCGCATTGTCCTAGCATTTTAGGCTCCCAAACATGAATACATATTTTAATTGTAATCCTGCACACTGCATGCTTTTTTCATGACGTCTAGTGGGAAAACCAATAGAGATTTTGAGGACCCCAATTTGGTAACGTAGACAGAAATACTGATTTTGCTAGCTTCTTTGGAGAATTCATAAAGGACTACAAAAAAACATTGATCTCTGGGCAAAAAATAAAAAAATGTTGATTCAAGAAGGGGCACAATATATTAAACAAAACAGGATAACATTATATCATGGCTTTCAAAGTTCATGAAAACAAAAATATTTTGCAATTCTAATTTTATTCTTATACATTTGATTTTATCTTTGCATTTGAGAATAGAACATGGCAACGGAGAGCTTAATATTTGCCTGAAAAATAAATCATTTATAATTTAAATCATAAAGGTAGCTATCCCTCCAGCAGCTAAGAACTGACATTGAAAGGTTACTTTAGCTAAATATGTCATTGACTGCAAGATCTCTTGTAATTGAATCTATATTGTATTGTGTTGTAAGTCAAATTCACAATAAAATCAAATCAGAGAAAAATATAAAGAAAAAAGGTGACTCATGAAAAGGGCTTTTGGAAAATGAAATCCATATCATTAAAGTCTTTGACATGCATATTGATATTTCTGACACGACTTTCAATCATTTTCCTCTGTTTCTAAAATCTCAAGTTTCTGCATTCACTAAAGAGGTATACTTATTTTTTTTTATAAAAAATAGTTTATTCATTTTTTTTCCAATTAACAGAAACAATTGGGAGCATGGTTATTATTATTATCTTTTATTTATACAGCGCCAACAATTTAAGCAGTGCTTCTTACAATGTATATTTTCAAGGGTTCTGACAAACCTAGGATTGACAGACTAAGACAAATTGATATATTAAGTAAATAAAGCCCTGCTCGTAATTTTACAATCTAGAGGGAATGGAGTGTAGAGAAACATAAGGTATGGAAAGGTATGAAAAGACAAAACATGCACAAATTACAATTACATCCTAAACAGTTCAGCACAACCATCTAACATAAAAAAAACATTCACATACAAACTACAAAATCCTGTCTTACTGTCTATAGTAACCTTAGTCCTCTTGTCCCCTTCACCATTATGCTTGCAATAAAGTAATGGGAAAAAGACCATGTATTAACTGCAGTGGATGCCATGCTGTGTTTTCAAACATATTATATACTATATTTTTCACAGTGTCTTCAAGAGTTCAAAAATCCTGTGTACAAGTTCTCGTCCATAAACCTATTTTGTGTCTCACTTTGGAAAGTTTGCGTTTTCCTATAATTAAATATTACTTATGAGAGGGTAAACATGTTCCATGTATTACTTTTTGGATGGAAGAATTTATAAAACATTTCCATGCTTTCTTCATCAAGTTGGTTCTGTGAGCCACCCAACAGAAATGGTAGAAACTAATATGGTGAGTGATATTAAACATGCATTAGATGGGTACATGGCTATCTTGGATCTAAGACAAGACCAAGGACTGTTTAAGGTTTGACTTTTTTTGCACCAGTAAAAAATGGGAAGACTAGATGAGCTGAATCTGCCATCAAATTCTAGGTTTGTATGTTTCTATGACAGTGAGTACAAAAATCTAAAGGAGTTCTCAGCCATCACATCTATTTGTATGACCTTCTAGAAGTAATTGGACCAATCCAAGTCTATACGTTTTTCTTTTCCTGAAAAAAACCCTTTAACTGTAAGTAGGATAAAACAGGTATAAAAAAGGCTTACAAATGAATTTTAGTACTTTGTAAATTTAAATTGATTTGAGCCAAGTCATGTCAAAACAATATGTAATCCTGGTAAATCCTGCTTGATACCACCAAGTGTACAGATACGTTATGGTTTTGTAGAGGAATTTAGGGTTTTCAATAAATTATAAGTATGGTCTGATATGCTACATCAGACCTAAACTATTTTCCAAGGTTTGTTTTTTGGTATAACAGAGGTAATCCCTAATCTGGTCAAAACAATCTACTGCTTTGGGATGCTAAAGATTTGTGAGGTGTACGTCAGCAGAAAATTACTAGTCTAGGGTTCCCACACCGAGTATCATTTATAATCCTGTCTATTGCATAGACTGTGTTTATAATACTTTGTGTATGCGTTGGGCACATTTGTTAGTAGAATCACTTTAGACATGTTTCTAGACAGTTTTTATGGTCTAGAATACATAGAAACCTAGAAACATAGAAAGTGACAGGAGATAAGAACCATTCGGCCCATCTAGTCTACTCAACCTCTGAATACTTTCCTTAGTCCCTGGTCTTATTTTATATCTAGTTTAGCCTTAGGCCTATCTCACGCTTGCTTAAACACCTCCACTGTATTCATCTCTACTATTTATGCTGGAAGGCTATTCAATGCCTCCACTAGCCTTTAAGTAAAGTAATATTTCCTGATATTACTTTTCAACCTTTGCCCCTCATGTCTGGGTGTTGACCCAGAGAACCAGAAAAGCGGTGCTTCACCCGGAGACCTCTGGGTAAAACCCGGAGAGTCTCCAGTTATGCCCGTAAAAATGTCTGTTAACATTGTTTTTTGGCTGAATAATAACTATAGTTTAAGACTATGTCCTCTTGTTGTGGTAGTATCTCTTCTTTTAAATAATCTCTCTTCCTTTATCATGTTGATTAAAGGATCTAAATGTATTTATATGTTTCTATCATATCCCTCCTGTCTTGTCTTTCTTCCAGGCTATATATGTTAAGATCATTTAACCTTAGGTGGTCTATTCATTGTAGACATGCTAATTCCCTGTGCTACCAATGGCTACCAATGGCCTAGAGGAGTGGCATCCTCTCTGGCGCGTTAAAGGTAGTTAATCACTCAGTAGCACTACTGCTGAAGTACTGGTTAGTGTTGGGATATGATGTCATTTCCTGCAGGAGGATGATGGTGCACATGGGGTGGCTGGTGGCTCTGCCATGGGTTAGGCCTAGGGCAGTGCTGAAGATTAATATGGCAGTGTGTGCACCCCATTGACTCGCTTAGTATAAATTCAGTAGCATTGATTAACAATGTAGTGTGTGTTAAGAGGTTGAAGTCTAGAGTGTTCAATTACATATTTTACTCAGAGTGTTAAATTGCAAACCATATGGTTTTAACCAGTGTTCCCAATATTTACATTTTCGATGAGTCATTAGTTCAAACTTCTTATCTAGAAAGTTGCATTATCAGCAACTGAGGAACAATATATGAATAATACAATATTATTATATAATACACACACTAATATAATTTATATAAGAAATGTGCACAATACCAAAATACACAAATCCATGAATATTTAATTAAATTCATATTGTAAACTGGAAAATACATTTTCTTGTTTTATGATGACATGTAATTATCAAGTCGTTGTAACATTTTATTGATCTTTGCAAAGAAAGATTATTGAACTCCTTAAAAAAAAAAAGTTCATTATTTTTTATATTTCCATTATCTTCCCTTCTTCTAAAATGAACTCATTTATTTGGAGAAGGCTTTTAGATGCCAACATTTTTTATCAGTTCATTTTTTGTTCTCTACCCATTACTCAGTTTCTAGGGTATATCTTAAATAAGTTGTTGGATATATTTGTTCATGAGCGAGACATTTGCAGGACCACAACTTTAAAGCGCAACAAACTTTTCCTCTTTGATTGAGGCATATTTTCTGAAATATATTCCCCATTGCACATAAAGTATTTTTCTATAATCACATTTTGGGATATCTACTGTTAATTTCAGTATAACTGGATTGAGTTTGGTGGACTTCTAGGACCCCGTCATCACACCTGGGAACTTCTTAGCTCCGGCTACCCTGAACCTTCCCTTGCAGGATGTGGCCAGGACTGGCCACTGACGTCAGCCGGCGCATTTATGGGCAGTCCCGTGACATCGGGTGCATTTCTGCTAGTGTCAGGGGCAGTGGTGTATTTTGGTTTTGTGCTGCCCTAGGCAAGACTAAACTTGGGCACCCCCCTAATCTAAAATTGGCCCACTCCTAACCATAACTGCCCCTAAATTAACCCTAAATGCCCCATTAATCATAACTTCCCCTAAATTAACTCTAAAGACCCATTAACCATAACTGCCCCTAAATTAACCCTAAAGACCCCATCAACCATAACTACCCGATTTTCAGAGTTTCCACTGTTCTTTACTTAAGTCAATAGAAACTGTTTAATGTCTTTATATATATATATATATATATATATATATATATATATATATAGTGGTAAAGTGTATGGGAGAGTGGTTGATGGGATATATATCTCACCTGGTTTCCTCAGCCAGGCACGGTAGCAAACACAGGAGCCCTCAGGTGAGGCTTCCTAAGCTCATTACTGGGGAGGAAGCCTTAAAAGAGAGGGCTGTTAGGTTTGAAGAGGGGGGGGGGGAAACTGAGTGAAGGAGCAGCTACAGCCAGTGCTGCAGCCCACCAGGTATGAAGCTTTATCTATGGAAAACCTCTTACTTTGATTTGTGCCAGACCTTAGGCTTGTAGAGAGGTATCCGGATGTTTAGTTAGAGCCGGACAGGCTTAGAGTTTGTGTTGTTTACAAGGTGCTCTGTGCCTACAGCATCCAAATAAACACGCTTTACGTTTGAAACCTGTGTGAATACAGTCATTGCCGCCCCATGAGTGAGCTGTTCCCTACAATATATATATAAATATCTGTATATATACTGAAAATGTTCTGTTTCTAATGTTGTGTTAGTAAAAATGTCTGTTAACATTGTTTATTGGCTGAATAATAACTATAATATCTATAATAAATGAACAAAGGGTATAATTGACAGGCTATAAATAGGACTAATTGAATGGTTATTTTCAACAAATGCAAGTGTTTGTTGTGCCATTCAGTTGGCTATATCATGCATATTCTTATCAATGAATGATGAAAAGAATGAATCTCATTTCAAGGGATATCATTATTCGTAGTATATTTACTTGCATTCAGATATTGGTTTTGATGATACAGATTTTTCCCATCTACAAAAGATTACACTCTGCAAAATAACATGGTGTATCCGCTCATTATATGCATAGTCTGCTAAAATGTAACAGAAAATATTCGCTACAACTGGAGAAATCATAGAATGAATAATTTAGGCTAAAAATGCAACATTGTTGATACACAGTGAAGTACATTTTCAAATCTGTATGAAAAAGCTATCACTGTTAAGGAACTTTTTGCTTTTTTAAAAAAATATAAATTTAATATAAGCTTAAAATATTAAAGCTGTTGAACTGGATGCGTGATTTGATCATGTAATTTCTTTACCATTAGAGATCAGAACACACAAGGTGAATGAAAGGGAAATAGTGTCCAGGAGGAACGGAACTTTTAGCTAATAGTCCTGCTACATATGAGCACATGACATGCTTCAGGGCAAGAGCCAGGCTGTTAGTACAGCTGCCCATGGAGAGCGCCAAGCAGCCAGATGAAAATGCTAGAAGCATATCTTTCAGAGAACTAGCTATGGCCAATTCTGGCTGCATTTCCTTGGACTGGATTTGGCTGCCTTATCCAGGGAAATTTGCAAAGAGGTTAATATGAGTGCACTGGGAGCATCTAATAATGCTGATTACATACTTGAATTATATTTTCCACTATACCTTCTTTAAGATTAATATATTAGAAGATTATTTATTTACTGTGCATAAATGGGCATTTTAACAAATAAAACCTGGATGTCAGAGTATTGTCCAGAGATTAAACTTTCCTGCATCACGAATCTTTTGGCTGCTAGGCAGTTTCCCGTCAATCGTGCAGCAGAGATCAATCACTATTAAAATCAACGAGGACTGAGTTTGTGGGAAATACTGTAACCTGGGAGATGTTTATTGAGCAGACAATTAACCATGAGGTCCCATACACCACCTTTTAAAGCAGTGTATGGAGGTTATACTGAGCCGGTACAGCCTCCATAGCATTACTAGGCTGGTTAGGAGACCTGTAGTCGGCCCATTGTGGAGCAGGACATTGGTGGGCCTGATCACCCAAGAGTGCAATCTACCCCTTGGTTTTGTAGCAGGGGTACTGCCACCCCAGTACAGCAGCTGGCCTAGGCCTGGCTATGTCACTGGCTCAAGGGGAAAAACCCTACCGTGGCAAACCTATATTTACTAACCTAACCACAAATGCTATTGAAAGTATTCAAATACTGTTTATTTTGAATATATGGGATTCCATTCCACTATTTGCCATATAAATGTGATTGGTGTGCAAGAATGTACAAATTAGTCACAGTATGTATATATTAGTCATTGAAACTCCAAAATTTCCATTCATAAAATTGTGTTTGCTTTCCTTTTTGTGTGTATATTTTGAGGTCTTCACCAGATTTTTGGTTTAAGCACCTCTGCAACCACACAGTTGCATTACAGAATAATGAACATATTACATTGCCTTTTTTTGTAAATATAAGGATTCTTTTTCATTTAAGGATTCTAAATAATAAAGCTGCCGCGCCAGATTACGTAGCCAACATCTAGTTTAGTATTTGATCTTTCTCCAATTGAATATCAACTTCCATGGTGAATGTAATGAAAACTGCTCTGTATTTCTTTCAATGAAAGAGACAACAGAAGTGTTTTCAATTATGAGGGCACCATAGGTGGTAGCATTTATAATCAAGGGAAAACAATACAATCTGTAACATTTAGGCTCATACAAATTCCAAATTTCAAATCCATACAATCACATTGCACATTTTGTACTTCGTTAAAATGCATTAGCTGTGTTTTTTTTTTTTTGTTTTCTTTGTAACCCTTTCAGTAACAGGGTGGAACTGAAACAAACGCTTGTGCCCAATTGCTCGAAGGATTAGTGGAGAAAAATATGGTATCGCTATAATCTGAGAAAGTGACAGTTTGTTTAAATGAAAACATGTAATAGGTAAGTACTTATAAGTATATGTGCCATTAATCTTGAACCATTTTAGTTGTGTCAAAATCTGCCCTTTTCCTCTTAATTTAAAGAAAAACAACTCGCAAAACATATAAAAAAATTAAGAACGTGTTCTATGCATTTTACTGTTGACATTAACTATTTAAGTACTTTTGGCCAGATTAAAAAGCCTGATAATCACTGAATAGTGATTTCACCATAAACTGCTATAGTAAATTTAAGATGAAAAAATAACAAAGATAAATTTATTCTCAATTAGTTGAATTGAGCCCTCTGATTCTTTTACAATTATAATTAATCCTGTACAGTTCAAGTACGAGTCAGCTCTAAAAAACAACCAGTTACCATAAAAACAATGTTGTCATTAAGCCGACAGTAAACCTCTTTCATTTACACCCACACATTTTATTTTCCAAATACTAATATTAATTGTTTTAACACCAATGATAATTGATAAAATGCCTCGCTAATTAACATGCAAACTCCTGTTTGCAATAAAGAAGAGTTCTTCCTTTAGTCTACCTCTTGACTTCCTGATTGTTCTCCCCACTTGCTGTGTTCGGAATCATTATTGTAATAAATAAATATCTTGTTATGGCATATGTTAGATGTGGTTTATTCAGAAAATGAAGTTTATTCCTTAGACAACATATTCTGATGACAATTACACTTTGTACTCGATCCAGTGCAGCCCCCCAACCACCTCTAACTTCTATGCTGAGAACCAGGATATGATGCCATATTTAGTGTGCTGCATTTTAAGGTGCAGAGTAAGTTTGCTATGCAGGCACAGTCCTCTGTAGTGCACATGGGCTGGTCACAAGGTCCCATCCAGTCGTCAGCCTAGTCCAGGGGCATCCAACGTGCGGATGCAGGACTACATCTCCCATAATGCTCCCAGCTAAGGGGCTGGTTGAGGATTATGGGAGATGTAGTCCTGCAGCAGATGGAGGGCCGCACGTTGGACGCCCCTGGCCTAGTCCATAATACACCGCTGTCTTTCATGATAAATAACAAAAACAAAGACCGCCATATTTTCAGTATGGGATACATAATGTACAAGATTGACAACTGTGTCACCACTCAATAGTATTCATCAAGACATTTTGTAACTTTGCAGCTGATGGGCCAATATAGCCTTTAGATTAACCAACATATCTCTAAGTGTATTACATTCTTCTGTGTCTCCTGTACTGACCCGCTGACCCATTATTAAATGATACTAAATATTACTGTTTGGGGTCTAATCATTATCTGTGTTTTCTTACCACCACCACCTAGTTTCACAGTCCAGTCATGTCCACCATGTTCTGGGATATCAGCATTATTGAATAGAACTATTTTTTTTAAAAACGTGAACACTTTATGGCAAATGCTAGGAGGAAAACAGTACTCCTCATCTGTAATGAGTTGAAAGCTAACTTAAGAGTCTAATGTTTAGGGTACCTGTGAGAACCTGTTAACCACTATCTACTAAAATACCTGGCCTTATAACTCCTTAGTTGTGAAAATATAGTATGTAACTATACAGTTGATATCCAGGGTTTCATTAATTCTGCACTCATATTCTGTGCTAATGCTCATACTACAATTAAGTATTGCAGGCTCCTGAAAATGTGTTATTCATTATACGTTTTTTATATTCAACAATCAATATTACTGTTGATTCACTGGAGTTCAGTGCCTAAGTTTTTACTTGTTGCAAAAAAAAATAATCTAATGAAAAGCTGCTAGCGCATTAAAAAAATGTCAGAAGAAGCATGAAAATCTTGGCAGAATGATTGATTTCTGCACCTCCTAACAGAATTAAACCAACAGCTAAAAAATACCAGTAGTGGTAGTTTTATAATAAAGTGGGGAATGTCTAGCAAACGGCAAACCTAAATTGAAAAATATACAGGTAATGCTGTAGGTGGTTATGTATAACAAGCAATTCTTTATAAGTTTCCTTATTAGCATAGCAATGCATGTAATGCTCCTGGTGATTAGACTTTTTACCTTTGTTGCTATGGTCATGACATTTTTGTCAAACTTTATAAGCAACCACTGTATTTAATCAATACTGGAAAGAAATTGTGAAGAAACATAGATTTGATGGAAGATAACAACCATTCGGCTTATCCAGTCTGCCCGTGTTTAGATTTCCTCAATGTATTAGCCTCCCGGTAAAGTAAAAAGTAATTTATACAGTGTGGGAAACATGGAAAATTGTGACAGCGCCAATATAAGTGGTTTTCCAAATTGTTACAGCCATGCTAAAAAGTAGATATTTTGGGAGTATAAAAGCTGGAAATTCAATTTCAAATTATTTCTTGATTGTTTTAATTATTAATTATTATTTATTATTAATTGAGAAATAATTTTTAAAAATTGTGTTATGTGCATTGTATAACCTTGTACCATGTTAGCCATGGAGTGAAAACAAGCACATTTGGTAAAGATGATACATTTGTCTATATGAATTCAAATCAAATTTCAAGTTTCAGAAATAATAGACACATGCCTGAAGAAGAGATCTAATGCAATTCAGTTAGCCAATAATGGTATAATCTTTACCAAAATTGCTCATCATGGTGTAGAAAACAAACTACTTGTATGAAAAGAATGTTCAGTCAAATTTATATATTTTACTGCCTCAATTTTATTATTATTTTAGCCTATGAATTAATCAGGTGCCATGTTGAATTCTTAATGTCCATAATTAAGCAAATTAATGCTGTACCGAAGATACTAATGAGGTTGAATATGCAAATGTGCTTTTGATAAAGAGCTCCTTTTTTTCCCTTCCCACTCTATAGCACTGGCAGAGCATATTTTATTTCAAGCCAGACAGCTGATCTCATGTGATTTACTGAAAAAGCCTGCACACAAGGGTTAATGTCAAAATTTTCCAATATCGGTAAAAGCTTAGCGCATTGCTGTTATTTTAAGGATGCTTATTCATTTATTTTTTTCAAAGCATCAAAAATCGGACAAATAATGGCTTCTGTAAATTACAAGCGGCTGCTAGAGCAATTTATTCACAACACAAAAAATGGAGTACAGTAATTTATAGTGATATAAATTATATTGATATATGGCATGCTGCTACAGTTTCTAGTCTTTAATAGTGAATAAAGCTTTTCTCTTATGTCCTTGGCAAAATAGAAACATGAAAACACACTTTATTTTTAGTAGTATTAGATTTTGCCCCCTCTATTTCAAATAAAAGTGTATGTATGTGTTACTTTTAAACTTGATGGTGCTGCTATTTCGTTACACATCCTTGTTTGATAAATATCCCTACATTATAGATATGCCAAATTACACTTTATAGGAACAAATGACTTTGGCAAGTTATCATGAAGACTTGTGTCCTTTTATGTACTGTGGTAGTCAACACTTTTGAAAGTGATTGCTTAAATTAGGGACTAACCTGGGAGGCACGGTGCAATTGCTTCCCCAGCCAGTTCAGATTCTTGATTTGGCTATATAAATTGGCATATGGGGTGCGCTACAAGGGAGATGTCTCCAAAGTGCCTTATAACACTGTGGAGAACTGGGCGTAGCTGATGCCTCTCTAACGCACTGTACCCAGGAGTGTCAGGTCCATAATAGGGGGAGTGCAGGCATATGACGTTCCACAGTTGTGTTTTGGAGACCCACCTTATGTGTCCCAGGAGGAACAGCTGTTTTAAATTTATTTTCCCATAATCTGCATGATTATCCCACCACATTATGATGCTCCTATTCTTCCTTGAATCCAGATTGACTTTAGAAAGGTACTGTTCCCCTTAGACAAAACACTTTCTTTTATGTCAAAGAAATCCACATAAGGATGTCTAGTTTTTTAGGTTTCTATGGTAAAACCTTTCTGTTTTTGTGTCACATGAAAAGTGTTCCTCAGGGATGAGACTAGGGTTGGTAGTCCCTGGGATTAGTATTTCTTCAGTGCCCCCTGTAACTAAAACATACTAACATGTACACTTACCAGGCCCGGACTGGCCATCGGGCACACCGGGCGTTTGCCCAGTGGGCCGGGCCACGGCAGGGCCGCATTGACTTAGGGGCTGATGGAGCTGCAGCTCCAGGCCCCTACCCTACCTACGGCCGCATTAACGCAGGGCATAAGGGGCACCTGCCCCTTAAGCCCGCCGCAACTGCGACCGGGTCCGCCACTCTAAGGGGCCGGGAAGTCCCCACCAAGGCCGGCCTTACGGGTCTGCGGCCGCACAGGGTTTAAATTAAAACATCGGGGTTTTTTTAACTTTATTTAACATCCTCCATGTTAAATAAAGTTTTTTTTTAACTTTATTTAACATGGAGGATGTTAAATAAAGTTGAAAAAACCCCCCGATGTTTTAATTTAAACCCTGTGCGGCCGCAAACCCCTAAGGCCGGCCCTGGTGGGGGCTTCTCGGCCCCTTAGAGCAGGACCGGCCTTTGGGGTGTGCGACCGCACAGGGCGTCACACTCTAGGGGGCGGTCCGCACCAGGTGCCGCTCATCAGGGGGTGCCAACTTGCGGCACCCGGCACCCCTCCAGAGACGGACAGTAATGTCCGCCGCTGGAGGAGCAGGCTCTCAAGGGAGCGGTATCGGAGGTCTTTAACAGACCTCCGGTTCCCTTGACTGATTTTAAGCCCAGGTTCAACCCGGCTTAAAATCACTCAAGGGAGCCGGAGGTCTGCTAAAGACCTCCGATACCGCTCCCTTGTGATCCGCGCGGCAACAGCTGCTGTGCGCCGGGGTTTGTTGTTAGATCCCGGCGCACAACACTGAAGCCGCGCCCACCGCTGTCCGTGCCCTCTGAACCGGAAGAAGACAGAAGAACTGAAGAAGAGGAGCGAAGAGGAGGAAAAGGAGCTGTAAGGAGAAAAGAGGAAAGGTAGGAAAATATTCAGTGAGAGTGGATTAGTATATATGTGTGGATTGGTGTATGTGTGGATTGGTATATATGTGTGGATTGGTGTGTATGTGTGTGGATTGGTGTATGTGTGTGGATTGGTGTATGTGTGTGGATTGGTGTATGTGTGTGGATTGGTGTATGTGTGTGGATTGGTATATATGTGTGGATTGGTATGTATGTGTGGATTGGTGTATGTGTGGATTGGTGTATGTGTGGATTGGTGTATGTGTGGATTGGTGTATGTGTGGATTGGTATATACGTGTGGATTGGTATATACGTGTGGATTGGTATATACGTGTGGATTGGTATATACGTGTGGATTGGTAAGTGTGTGAGAGATGCTGTACCATTTCCAATGTCTTTTTCATGATCTAATTATGCTCTAATAGTACATCATAACTCCCATCACTCTATACTGTTCCATACAGTGGCAGAGCTGGGAGGCAGAGGCCTTGCACCCTCACCGCAGGACTCCTGAAAGGTAAGTGAACTTCAAAGAGGGAGAGGGTAGATAGTTAGGAGGGGGTAGATAGGGAGAAGGGCGTGAGACGGGGGAAAGGGGGTAGATAGGGGAGAAGGGAGTGAGAAGGGGTAGATGGGGCAGAAGGGAGTGAGAAGGGGTAGATAGGGCAATCATACTCCTATCATGCCAAGTCTGAGAGTTCATCCTGGAATCTGGGTATGCCTGGGCATGATAGGAATGTGATTGCTGTTAACAATCATATATATATATATATATATATATATATATATATATATATATATATATATACATACATATAATATTGTTTTTTAATTGTTTTGTCCTATTTTGGTGTGTTACTTACTTTAAATAAAGTTTTTTTTTATGGTGTGGGGAGGTCATATTCGGTTTCGGACAGGTAAATGCTGCATTTTCGGTTTCAGTCCAGAATTCGTTTCGGTGCATCCCTACTACTAAGCCAGACAATGAAGTGGTAGGCCTACACCACAACAATGTTTGGCGTAGTATATAGTGATTGGGGTTATGCTGCACTATTGTCAATGTCTGGCTCAATGTATAGTGATAGGGATTACGCTGTACCACTGTCAATGTGTGCCTCAGTATATAGTGATAGGTGTTATGCTGTACCACCGTCATTGTCTGCCTCAGTATATAGTGGTAGGTGTTATGCTGTACCACCGTCAATTTCTGCCTCAGTATATAGTGATAAGTATTATGCTTTACCACCGTCAATGTCTGCCTCAGTATATAATGATAACAGTGAGAAGAGGCAGAGGTGGTAGATAGTGATACAGGGGGATAGATAGTGAGAAAGGGGAGTTTTGTTACAAGTTTTTATTCCTTTCTTTTTTTGGGATGGGGGGGCACCAGAGGAGTAGTCCGCACAGGGCGCCAGAACACCTAAGGCCGGCTCTGCCTTAGAGTGGCGGACTCGGTTGCAGTTGCGGCGGGCTTAAGGGGCTCTGCCTTAATGCGGCCATATAGGCCCAGTCAGTCCGGTCCTGACTGGGCCTATTTTAAGGTAGGAGCCTGGAGCTGCAGCTCCATCAGCCCCTAAGTCAGTCCTGCCCTGCCACAGGCGCAGTCGCAGTTGCTGCTTGCTATGGCAACAAGGTAAATAGGGTGAGGGAAGGGGCTGCAGTGAGAAGGGGCAGAGGGGGGTTAGGTAGTGAGAAAGGGGGAGAGGGGATAGATAGAGGCTGTACATATTGAGAAGTGGGGAAGGGGGTTACATAGTGAAAAGGGGGAACATAGTGAGAAGGGGCAGATAAGATGATGAGAGGGGGTAGTGTGAATGCGTATGAGAATGAATGAATAAATGTGTGGATGAATTGTGTGAATGCGTATGACAATTAATGAATTCATGTGTGGATGAATTGCTTGAATGATTTGTGAGACTGCATTAATGAATGTGTTAATGATTTGTGTGAATGATTAAATGCAAAGATGGTACATGAAGGGTGGGCTTTAACAATAAATAAATAAATAAATATGGGCTGCTCATGCTTAAATGCCCGGACCTATTTTTTGTCCCAGTCCGGGCCTGACACTTACCCTAACACCACAAACTTACACATACAACCACACACTGCTTCCCTTCTCTCATTCGCACCACTAACCATAAGCTCACCCATGACACCCAACACCATACAATGGTAATCACAAACATGCTAGCACCATACACTATCACCCACACACATGCTAACACCAAATACTAAGGGGCACACACACTAAACATTATAGAGTAACACGCACATGCTACCAGAAAACACTCATGCTAACAGCATATACTCACACACTCTAACGCTATACACTGATGCATGTACATACAAACATACACACTCATTCTTTCCCCTCCCTTGTATAGAGCACTGTTTGCCTGTGTGAGTTGCTGCAGGGCCACACCACTCTGATTTACCCTGGATTTTTAGGCCTCATCCAAGATAGCCTGTTAGTCCTCCATTTTGGCCCACTATTCCTATCCTGCATTATTCTCAGTGCATTGTATGTAGTGTGATTTACAAATGTGTGCTCACAGCCAGCAAATAGATTTCATTGCTTTACCATTCTTCACAAAGCATAATATTCTGCAAGGTTTCTTGTGAAATTGCATAGAGAAAGTATGAAAATTAGATTTTAAATGACAGTTGAATAGAGTATTTATAATAATATGGGTAAATTGTCACATTTTACAAAATTATATGTTATTTTTGCCAGATTTGGCTTCACAATGCAAAAGCTTAATGAAAAGACCCTTTGAAATTATCTGACAAATACAGGTTACATGTAAGACGTACAATGTAAATGTTATATTCCAGTGTGCAGTATTTCAATCACAAAAAGATAGGAGCAATAATTACATAATTTCCTTGAGAAAGTCTGATGTTAGATTTTGCATTGAAGCCCATACAGCATTGTTAGGTACGTTATTATGGAAACTGAACTGTGAAACTTTGTTCATGAAAAAGAGGTTTGTTAGCTGAACAGTGAATTATTGGTGAGTTGTGATAAAGTGTGAAATTTTACCATGTTAGCTATACGTTATAAATTGCCATCTTGAAGCTTGCTGCGGCAGGAACTCACTGGGGTCGGCACTTCATAATGTATAGTAAATGTTATGGGAACAAACCACATTCTCACTCTAACTCCCTGTTTCATGAATAAACCCTCAGATGACAAATCCAAATGACTATTATTCATCCTTAGGCTTAAATCCCATAAGAAGCTTAATCGCTAAACAGTGTTATGTACTAGTAATCATTCAAATACTGTGACTGTAACAAGCATTACTGGCTTGACAAAGTGCAGTGGAAGATATGAATGGAAAGATTTCACTTAAGATGAAGCATGTTCAAGACCTGGTGACCGTGTTGTATTCATGATCATTTTGAAACAAAATGTTTGATTATCAGTATTGTTTTTTCATTAGGAATTTGATAATCTCATGGGCTACAATAGTGGTTTTTTTTTCAATTATCCTGCAATTAACAATGTGAATCACCAAGCAAGGAGATCATTATATGTGATTTGACAACTAGCATTGAAATCTTTCTGGCCTCAGGTTCAGTTAGAAGCCAAGCTGGTGGCAGAGCTCTTTAATTAGAGGCATCTCCAAGTGGACGTCAAAATCAGGATATGGCATTATACCGTGACCTTCAATTTAAGCCTATTTGTTATATAATGTTGTAACTAGAGTCTTATGAGCACACTATGGAAATCTATATTTGAACAGCATGGGACAGAAGTTAATGGGGAAGAACAACACATCCACATATTCTGATGTCCCACTGCATGTGGATGTTCTAGGATGCAACCCTGGTGAAATTATCCACCCATTATATTGAACTGAAAATATTGAATTATGGAAAGTAACAGTCCTATTGAAAAAGCAAAATTTTAGAATATCAGTATCAATAAGAAAATGGATGGGTCGTAAATACATACACTTTCCTTAGAACTATCAATACTTGGGCAGTCCTAGACTAAAGAGTAACGTAACAGTTGAACTTTGTGGTTTGCAATGTTAACCTAATAGAAGCCTGGCTATTCTGCCAAGAAAGATGCTGAAGAAACAATTGTTGCCTTTCATTTCCTGGGCTTAATTCCAAAATTTGTAGAAACAACAATAGTCTGCTAGTGGCAACAGCTCAGATTAAAAGAGTTAAGACTTAATAAAATTATATCCTGTTTTGCTATCCATCTGTGTCCATAATCAGTTGTGTCGATCTGTGTAAAATACGTTTCTGAGCCAGCAGAAGGAAGAGCGCCAATAATACACTCTCTTCTAATCTAACACATTTGTAATCAGAGGTGCAAGACTCCTGTTGGGATATAAAAAGAAGGCACATTTTGAAAAAGTTCCATAGAAATTAATAACATAACAAAAGTAAATCAGATCATGAAAAATGCTGTCATCGCATTACAATATTTCATGCAAAAAATGTACTCAAGATTTCCATTAAAGCTGTGTTTTCACTTTACTTGCGCTGGGAAGTTACATAGATGGTGTTATTTAAAAGGGATTATTTCCATTTTCATAATTAGCAACCACACAAAAAAAAGACTTTGATTAAGAGTGTGAGAGATTAGCAATGAGCATGTGGGCTTGTAGAATGTACTAAATGAGTGCATTAGTATTATAATTGTATATGCCACCATACAGCCGGGGTTTTTGTGTGCTGTGAGGACACTGCTATAGGGCAAAAAGAAACAGAAGAACATCAACTCCAAACTTTATGAGTCCTGATTTTTATGGTCTGTGAACGCATCAAAAAATGTTCCAGTTCATTCAGACAAGTAGTTTGCCTTTTCTTTTAATAAACAGGCGACACAAGGTTAGCAATGATGATTTTTAAGTCATAAAGTCATTTTACTCACTTTTACTGCATAGCAAAGGTAGTAGGAAATCTGCAAATGTACGTTAGTAATCAATTTTCTGTTTTTAGAATTAAAGCAGGTTGTCCTTGACAGTCCCACAAAAAACGAATGCATATTAATGTACTCTCTGTGCACGTAATTATACAAAAAAAGTCACTTATCTGTGCTAGAAGCTGCAGCTCCGCAGTTGCCCACCACCTCCAATATGATCTGACAATTCTTGTCACTGATTGGCTGCATGACGCAGATTATCAGTGGAAAGAATATGGTCCCACAGATTTCACTCATAGACCTTCTGCCCATAGAGTTTGCTGAGCCAGATCGGGGCTAACCAGCACTAAGTATATCGTCTACAGGGAGTCGTGTTCACATCCTGCACAGAAAATAGCTGGTGTGCAGACAATAGGGCAAACACACATGGGGAAAATTCTGCAGAATCTCCCATGCATTTGCAGGGAAAACATTAAGAACATTTAAAGGAAACTCTCAGTTATCATATGCATGTTAATTATACTTACGTTAAATTCAATATTCAGATTTTTGAAAGTTGTAGTACCTAAAAATCACAAGCCTCATAAATATCCTCTGTAAAATGTATTTGTTACTGTACCAAAACATAACACCAAGACATAAACTTGCTATAGCTTTGAATAACTAGATTTACGTATCTTACTTATTGCAGGTGAAACAACTGAAATCATTAATTAACATTAGGTGTACATTTCTACCCTTCACATATACTCTTTTCTCCAATTTTCAGATGCACTACTTTAACCGCTGGCTACATTGTACTGTTCTTTAAAAATGCATTTTTATTTTACTGCCGTCAAATGAACTGTGGTTTAATTACACCACATTTCATAAGTTTGATTTCGTAATGTTGATGCATGCTACGATCTATTTCCGAACGGGAGTGACAAGCAGCTTTACAGCGATATTTCCTATCTTCCAGTTAGAAGATGTACATCTATTACCAGATGAAAGCATTAAAGGACTAACTACAGAGTGCTAATGCGCCCATCATGTGTGTGGAATGGGAAAATATCCACATAATAAGTTGGTAGACCAGCTGTAGGGAAGGTATCAATAACAAGTGAGTGACTAATAGTGCGGAACACAGTAGACAAATCAAGCAAATTAGAATAGACAACTGATTCTTGCTAATAGCTCACAAAATCAAATATTGAACAATGAGAAGGATAGTTTCTCCTCCACAGGACTGAATTCCAATTCAATTTGAAACATAATGGAAAGGATTTATCGGAATGAGTCTAATTATTTAGAGTTATGTGAATGTTATTAGGGAGAAGATAATACAAGGGGATAAATGAGGAACACATAAAAAGAATGAAGACCGATGAGCTATGAATGGAAGAATTCCTATTAAAACACTGCATTAAAGTGTTACGCTGAATTACATGATTTGATTCAGATATGGGAGATGTTTTAGAAACTATTGAAAAAGAAATGGAAACAATATGTCCAGCATGTTATATGTACAGTATAATCCAGGAGTGTGTGTACTGTGCAGATAGTGTGTTACTCAAATGGCGCTCCAGAGAGACCAAAGAATGGAAGTTATGTATAAAACTGGTGCAGGGGCAACATAGGAAAAAAAGATCATGCAAAATCGAGCATTGTACAAATTGTTTTACTGCAATAAAGAAAAGATGTGCAATTATACTAGAAACAGTGGTCCATATTATGTATTTTTTGTTTGTTTTGCACTTTAAATACAACTTCATTATATGCCACACACCAAGTACAGGATTGCAACCGTTATTGGAACACTTGTTGTTCCATTTATACACACCATAATGACAGAAGCAAGATTTTAGGCTTTGCAGCAGTGGCGTATTTTAAGGCCAATTTGAATGGCATGTAGAAGCCATACTACTACGGGGGGATAAATACCCCAACTGGAGCCATTACCATCCCTGGTGTCTTAAATTCTCAGTGGGTTGGTTGCGAAGATAAAAGATCTCCCTTGAAACTGGCCTCTTTATACTGAGGAGGTCCGTGCAGATACCCATGGTGCAGACACCATGTGCCACATGACCTAGGATAGAGACATCAGATATGATGTCATACCCTAAACAAGGTAGATAGGCAACAGCTGAATGCTTTTCCCTGGGTCAGGCTTAGGGTAGTGATCCCCATCAATACACCAATGCTTAACTCCCAATCAGGCCCGGACTGGGACAAAAAATAGGCCCGGGTATTTAAGACTGAGCAGCCCATTTGTATGTATTTATTTATTTATTTATTTATTTATTGTTAAAGCTCACCCTTCATGTACCATCTTTGCATTTCCCCAAATCACTTAAACATTCATGATAGACACAAACACTTACTCACTCATTCACACAAATCATTAACACATATTCAGTAATGCAGTCTCACAAATCATTCAAGCAATTCATCCACACATGAATTCATTAATTCTCATACGCATTCACACAATTCATCCACACATTTATTCATTCATTCATTCTTGTACGCATTCACACTACCCCCTCTCCCCATCCCCTTCTTATCTGCCTCTTCTATGTTCCCCCTTATCACTATGTACCCCCTCTCACTATCTATTAGGGCTGCAACAACTAATCGATAAAATCGATGATAATCGATAATGAAATTCGTTGGCAACGAATTTCATTATCGATTAGTTGAATCGATTTTTATCGATTATAAAATGAGGGTTTTTTCAGAGCAACGAATTTCATTATCGATTAGTTGAATCGATTTTTATCGATTATAAAATGAGGGTTTTTTCAGAGCAAATGCTCTGAAAAATACCCCTCGTGTTATAATCCGTTAGTGTGACTCACAGGAGTCACAGCAGCAGTTGCTACTTACAGTTCCTCCCTGCAGCCACTGCCGATTGGCCCGCCCACTTCCTTTTTCCAGTCCCTCCCTGCAATCGCTGCTGGAGAAAGAAAGGGGCGGGGCCAATCGGCAGTGACTGCAGTGACGGACAGGGAGGAAGAAAGGGGCGGAGCCAAACGGCCAATTGGCTCCGACCCATTTCTTTAGCATCGCCATGGCTGTGACACTCATATAACTGTGAGTATAAAATTAATATTTGGGCTGCTGAAAGTTAGGGGAGGTGGGGGTTAACTTAGGGGCAGTTACAGTTAATGGGGTGTTTAGGGTTAACTTAGGGGCAGGTATAGTTAATGGGGTGTTTAGGGTTAACTTAGGGGCAGTTATAGTTAATGGGGTGTTTAGGGTTAACTTAGGGGCAGTTATAGTTAATGGCGTGTTTAGGGTTAACTTAGGGGCAGTTATAGTTAATGGGGTGTTTAGGGTTAACTTAGGGGCAGTTATAGTTAATGGGGTGTTTAGGGTTAATTTAGGGGCAGTTATAGTTAATGGGGTGTTTAGGGTTAATTTAGGGGCAGTTATACTTAATGGGGTGTTTAGGGTTAATTTAGGGGCTGAGGACTGAGGGTTAATTTAATTAATTTAATAAAGTTAACTTAAAGTGCAGTTAGAGGTAAAGGGGGGCAAACTGAGGGGAATCTAAATCCTGGGGGCAGTGAAGATTAATCCTGTATTTATTTATAAAAGTATTGTGTCTGTGAACGAGTCTGCAAATCCTATGAGGGCACTATGGCATATCAGGGGGGGTATACGGCATACCTGGGGAGGACGGAGTGACATATCTGGGGGTATAAGGCATATAGGGTATATAAGGCATATGTGGGGAGGGCAGTGTGGCATGTCGGGGAGGGCAGTGTGGCAAGCCTGGGCTCAAATATGCATAACTGGGGGGCAGGTTGGGGAAATAAAAACAAGAAAAAAAATGTATTCTGCCGTTTGTTTTTAACATCCTATGTTACTTTATTAAATAATTTAAAATAAATGAAAAATTTAATTTTTTTTTATCCGATTAATCGAAAAAATAATCGGCTAACTAATCGATTATGAAAATAATCGTTATTTGCAGCCCTACTATCTATCCCCTCTACCCCTTTCTATCTAACCCCCCCCCCCTCTCACTGCACCCCCTTCCCTCACCCTACTTACCTTGTTGCCGGAGTAAGCAGGGACCGGGTCCGCCACTCTAGGGGGCCGGGCAGCCCCCACCAGGGCCGGCCTTACTGGTGCACGGCCGTCCAGTGCTTAAATTAAAACATCGGGGTTTTTTTGTTTTTTTTCTAACTTTATTTAACATCCTTCATGTTAACCCCTTAAGGACCGGGCTCATTTTTTCTTTTTGTACCCTGTGGGACCGAGGCTGTTTTAATACTTTTGTGGTGCTTGTGTTCAGCTGTAATTTTCTCCTCACCCATTTAGTGTACCCACATAAGTTATATATTGTTTTTTCTCAGGACAAGATGGGCTTTCTTCAGATACCATTATTTTGATCATATCTTATTTACTATGAAAAAAATAAAAAAAAAAACATGGTGAAAAATTGAAAAAAAACACATTTTATGACTTTTATTTGAAAAATCTTTTACTCACCTAAAAAGGCAAGTAAAAAAACTAGCTAAATAGATTCTACTACTTGTCCTGAGTTTAGAAATACCCAATGTTTTTATGTTTTTTTGCTGTTTTTTGTAAGTTATAGGGCAATAAGTACAAGCAGCGTTTTATGATTTCCAAACCTTTTTTTAACAAATCTGGTCAGTCTGCCTCCATCTCCTCTTTGGAACATCTTTGAAGCCAGTTACCTCAATTTAACCCCATCAAACCATATATTTTTGAAAACTAGACACCCCAGGGTATTTCAAATGCTGTTATTTTAACCCTTTCCATGCAACAGTTATACAACCACACTTTGTCAAACTTTGTAATAGTAATTTCTTACATTTTTTTTCCACACAAATTGTACTTTAGTTATAGATATACAGGTCCTGGTATATGTCACTGTCAAACAACACCCCAATGTGTGTTCAGGAACATCTCCTGAGTGCAGTGATACCCCACATGCATGGGTTGTTTGAGATTTTAAATGCCACATTTGGGAAGTGCGCTTTTTTTCTCCATTTTGGTCAGTCTGTACCTATGCCCTATCTTTGAGCTCGGCCACTCCAATTTACCCCCATCAGCCATTTTTTTTATATTAGACACCCCTTGGGTATTTGAAGTGCTTTTATTTTAACTCTTTGTTGAGATTTTTGAGAAATTTTAGCACTTGCTCAAAATAATAAACTTTATTTTTTTTATTTTATTTTTTTTATACTTTTTTTATATTTTTTTTTACACATTTTGCTGGTACTGGATGGTTCCTCTAGTGACATCACTGCATAATTATTTTTAAATGTTTTTTTTATTATTTTTTGAATATTTTACTAATCACATTGTGATTAGAAAGCTGGGCTCCATTGACTTGCACGGTTGAATGCAGTACCTGTATTCAACCTGCAAGTCGAGCCAGAGTTCTCTAGAGGGTCTGGAGACCATCTAGCGAACTTTTAAAACTTGATTGTCGAGGCATTCCAGCGACACCATTTAAGTTTAGGAGGTGATCGTTGATCACCTCCTAAACACTTTTAAAACGGGCGTCCGCCGATTTTGATGCCCCGGGGTGGGGCCAGACATGGCCCCCGATACTGATCTCGGTGTTACTGAATGCCTTGACATCGAGGCATTACAGCAACGCCGTTTAAGCAGAGAAAGTGATCGTTGATCACTTTCTAAGCTTATATAATTTTTTGACGGTTCAGGACCGTCAAAGGTCATTAAGTGACCGTTTTTCCGTGACGGTCCTGAACCGGCAAAGGTCGTTAAGGGGTTAAATAAAGTTAAACAAACTTTATTTAACATGAAGGATGTTAAATAAAGTAAACAAAAAACCCCCCCGATGTTTTAATTTAAGCCCTGTGTGGCCGCGCACTCCTAAGGCCTGCCCTGGTTGGGGCTGTCCGGCCCCCTAGAGTGGCGGACCCGGTCGCAGTTGCTGCGGGCTTAAGGGGCAGGTGCCCCTTATGCCCTGCGTTAATGCGGCCGCATAGGCCCAGTCAGTCCCGTCCTGACTGAGCCTATTTTATGGTAGGGGCCTGGAGCTGCAGCTCCATCAGCCCCTACGTCAATCCGGCCCTGGGCCCGATGGCCAGTCCGGGCCTGCTCCCAATATACATACAATGTAAAGCTGATTCTGGCAGGCATAGACTGCCTATAGAGTATGCAGGTCAACCATCCTCTGCACTTCAGATTCTAGGCCCATGCTTTCTTGGCATGAAAGCACTTGGGCTGATAGACAGCTTAGGTCAATGTTTTGATCTCCTTAGGCTTCCACAAAATCCCATTGTAGAGCGAGTCATTTAAAAAAATGTTTTAACAATCATGTCAGAGGAGAGAAGTAAGCACATCTCAAACACAGACAAGTTAGCACTTATTATGTGCCATCTGTACTTTACCACTTTTTGGTGTTCCCGCTGGCATGTCAGTACGTGTCATTGCCACTATAGCCAGCTGGGAGTTATTTGCTAAAGCAGTGGGAGCGGATTTAATGAACATTGCAAGTTGACAAGTAATTTTTAAAAAAGACACTTTAAAGAAATATACTACAAAACATGATAATATATATATATATAGTGTTACATTGTTAATGTTGTAGAAGTAGATATATTCCAGTAATAGGTTGATAAACATGTTTAGTTTTGGCTGCTTGACTCATGTACACATTTTATATTTTGTATTCAGTCTAAAGAAAAACATGGCGCTTCATTAACAAATCATGCAATTCCTGATCACAATAAGTTTGACAACGATAGTGTTGAGGTGTTCAGTTTACATACTTTATTTATTTGCTCATGTTCTAGAGGTAGGAATGGAAAGTCAGTAGACAGAACATCAGGGCTCCCTGCAAACCTTATTGAGAGGGGCACTTTTTCATGTTTGTACATAGTTGACTATCAAATCTCTGTACAAGCGTACAAGTAATGACTTGAGACTTGGGATCCACCTGCATGCAGTGAGACATGGCTTGGATCACGCTCTGGCTCTACCACCCAGCCCAATTTGTGTAGGTGCAACTAGATATCCAGTGGCTGCTGTGAAATTTGTAAATCAACAACAGCACAAGATGTGCTTCAAAAGGCGCCACTACACAATATGACATTACATGGAGAACAGAATGTTGTAAGGTAAGGGCTGTTGCATGCACCTTGGGAAGCTTCACCACAAGGGAGAATTTGATCAAAGATCGTTATTCTGATGATTGCATTAACGTATTTGTGTCAAATAGTTTTTAAATCAATACAGGGTTCTCAAAATGATAAACTCTTAAAATCTCTTTCTGTACAACGATCTGTTAAAAAAAAAAAACTTTCAAGCTTTCAAGGATCAGGGATACTTCTAGGTCAAACATGACTTCTGTCTAGGGGCGCTTGTAACTCGCGATCTCAATCACTCGGATAAAGCAAAAAATAAAAATACGAAAAGATAGTGTAATACGGTAAAACTTCAATAGTTGCACTCACAATGTATATGAGCCTTTTAAGCCTCCACCAATTAACTCCTTGGTGTGTGTGTGTCAATTCCTCAACCCCACGGACATAGAAGAAAAGAAGTATATCTACCATAGGATGATATCTTTCGAAACTGGTATATACGCAGTAATTGGGTGCACTCACATTTAGATGGATATATCACGCATATCTGATGTATTTTCTTGGAGTTGTAGTGGTCTTTGGTGAAGTTCCTGGTGTAAATCCCGTGGATCTCAAGTTCCTCTGAGTCCTGGAAAGAAGGTTCCTCTATGTTCCGGTGTCAGTGTTTAACCCCTTCGTGACAAAGGCTGATTCTATTTTTTGTACCCTTCGTGACAATGGCTGTTTTATCATTTCTGCGGTGTTTGTGTTTAGCTGTAGTTTTCTCTTAACCCATTTACTAAACCCACACAAGTTATATATTGTTTTTTTCAGGACAAGAAGGGCTTTCTTCAGACACCATAATTTTTTTCATATGATGTAATTTCCTATAATAAAAATAATAAAATATGACGAAAAATAAAAAAAAAACCAAATTTTCTCACTTTTATTTGAAAAATCTTTTATTCATCATAAAAAACTACTGAAAAAACCTGCTAAATAGATTCTACTATTTGTCCCGAGTTTAGAAATACCCAATGTTTTTATGTTTTTTTGCTTTCTTCTACACGTTATGGGGCAATAAGTACAAGTAGAATTTTGCTAATTCAAAACCATTTTTCTCTGAATCTGGTAATTTTGTCTCTATGTGGTATTTGGGGCAAAAGGGCCACATTTGGAACATGAGCAATTCAAATTCAGTAGGAATTTTACATCTGGGTAAAGAAAAATGCTTGGCTATAATAAAAACAAAAAAAAAACCCTAAAAAAAGTAAAAAAAATATGTAAAAAAAAACAAAAAACCCAAAACAATTGCCACTATGCAAGATCACTGTTTATGCAGTGATCAATGGCAATGAAGGGGTTAATATTATATGGGTGGCTCTTATAAGAGCCTTTGGATCAATATATATATATTTTTTTATTAGAGAATACCTGAAATACCAGAAAACACACCGATCTGTCTCTCTCCCTCACTAGAAACAAGTGAAGGAGGGAGGCAGATCCAATACTGATCAAAGGCAATGTTTAGAAAACATTGCCTTTGATTTAGCAAATCATGATCACTCTTATGAGTGATCTGACCACTAGGGGTGTTATTCACTGGATGTCCATGACATCCAGCAACACCCCCCCGATGATGACAGCAGGCTCCGCCCCACGGCTTGATGGGCGCCGCCATCTTGAAACACCGCGTGTGTTTCGAAGACGCCGGCACCGGGAAGGTAAGTTGAGCATTTAGGAAGCGATCGCGAGTCGCTTCCTTTGCTAAACAGGTGTTGCAAAGATGCCTCGATACTGAGGCATCTTAGCAACACCAGCTAAGCAAAGGAAGCGACTCGCGATCGCTTCCTAAACCCGATTTTCGGTGACGTGCCCGGACCGGCAATTGTCATCAAGGGGTTAAAGTGCAATAGTGAAAAAAGACAAGTGAATCTGGAAATAGACATATTGTCTTCTATACAGACACGGATGAAAGGTGTTGTTATACACGTTCCCCGTGGCATAGAGTCCTATTAAATATCGAAATTAGAACAAACATACAGAAAAACATCTTACTTACCTTCTTTATGGTGTTGGCACTACCCACCTGTATTTCTATATAATATAATTGTTTTCCCTATATATGTTTTGCTATCTATATATATATCCCTTGACAGACATTGCACATGAAAAAGGAAACTATATAAGGATAGTCCTTGTTTTTTCCCCCCATCTATATACCTAAAAATACAGATTTCCCCACTCTATATTCTCCCTCTATAATAGCATTGTTTCATCCCCAAAGCCATGCTACAACGATACTTACCATACACAATGAATTCCCTACATATTGTTTCCCCTGGCACCAAAATAAAGAAAACCAAAATAAAAACGGTCATATTAACCATTACGGTTTTATTCTTTACAAGACATCCCGGCATATAATCCCTCCCTTCGTAGAGAGGGAGACCGAAGAGGATCGGTACATCCACTACACACGCACGAAGCATCAAGGAATACGCGATGACGCTACACCTTAGAATAGAGATAGACGCACGGACCAAAAAAGACGCGGATGAACATAAAAGGGATAACACAACAGAACCGGAAATATACCTCCTGAGGAAGCCAGGCACTGGCGAAACGCGTAGAGGATCACTAACTTTGGACTATACTTTGTTTTTACTACTATTTTACTTTACATTACGGACATTTTTTAAACTTTTTTATGTAGGATTATTTTTTAACACATGTAAAGTGTTATTTTAGATTTGTTTTGTAAGGGCCGAGTCCCGAAATAAATTATTTATTTATTGATTTTTTGTACTAGATCATGGCACATATAACAGTCTCTTTATGAATTTGGACACATACCATTTATTGCATCTTCTTATCAATACACACTCTACAATTTATTGAAACTTGATTCACATCAGCATCTGCACTTTAAACACTGACACCGGAACATAGAGGAACCTTCTTTCCAGGACTCAGAGGAACTTGAGATCCACGGGATTTACACCAGGAACTTCACCAAAGACCACTACAACTCCAAGAAAATACATCAGATATGCGTGATATATCCATCTAAATGTGAGTGCACCCAATTACTGGGTATATACCAGTTTCGAAAGATATCATCCTATGGTAGCTATACTTCTCTTTCTTCTATGTCCGTGGGGTTGAGGAATTGACACACACACCAAGGAGTTAATTTGTGGAGGCTTAAAAGGCTCATATACGTTGTGAGTGCAACTATTGAAGTTTTGTCCTGAAGTTCCAGAGTGTCTTACCGTATTACATTATCTTTTCGTATTTTTATTTTTTGCTTTATCCGAGTGATTGAGTTACAAGCGCCCCTAGACAGAAGTCGTGTTTGTACCTATTTTCAACATTCCGTGGAGAGTGTTTTTTAGGGTTGCCGCTGTAAACCCGAACAAAGGAAAGGAAAGTATTCTCTTTCTCACATTTCTTTATTCTATCTGACACCGGGTTTCATCCTTTTCACTTTCTATACTTCTAGGTCACCCAGCTCACTGTGACATCTTTTTTTACACCTAACTACTTTCTTCCATGCTACACATTCTGTAAGTGTTGCAGTGCCCCTTTAAAAAGTGAAACTTTAGCAATGTGGAGAATATTGCAAAAGTAGCAAAAGAAAAAACATATGTGAGAGAATGTATGCAGTTATGCGGAAAAAAAGATTATGGTAGTTATTTCGTTACACTTCAAAGCAGCTGTGTGGGTTATTTTCAGAGCAAGAATTATATTAGAGTGGGAATTAATTGCCACAAAAATCTCAGTTTTAAAATGCACAGGTTTTTCAGTAACTAGATGCTTCTTATGGTTTCTGGCAAATGAGAGACTCCACACACCTCAACGAAGATTTATTAGAAACCTACTGATGATAATGGGACTATTTCAGATACCATTTTCTCCATGCATTTTTACGCACTATAGACAAGATATTGTATATTTCCAATGAGTACTTGACATATAACAGTATGTGTAAATGAAAAATATGAGGTTCTTTTGTCTAGCGTTTGTGACACTATATGCCTCTTGGTGAGGTCTGAAATGGTAAGCAATTCATTTTTATTTTTTTTTAAATGTATTTTTATCTATACATTTGCTTGCAAAACTGTTATCCCAACTTATAGACAATCCTGCATACTCTGCATTCACAATAAGTACTGTTTAGTTGAGAGAATCCCTTTAACCTAAAAGACACTGAACAGGGTGTGAATGCATCTAGAACATGAGCATGGTTACATTAATCAAATGCATATATCCATCTAGGGATCTAATAAGACAGAACAAAAACATTGTTGCTTTTGATTGTATAGATCACCCTTTCTCTTCTCTATGGATATTCTCACTTTCAGGGACAAAATATATAAATTATATTTTTTAATATTACCATGAGAAAAGTTTAGCTCAAAGTGCTCCCTGCTTTTTACATACCACTTAGTTATTTGCATATTAACATGGTAAAAAGTCATGGTGGTCATGATCGGGACCAGATTGGAGGTTAAATACAGCCCTGGCTCTAGCCATTAAATGATGTATGTGCAGCTGCACCCTCTTCTCTTAAACTCTGGCAGTGTTCAACCGCATACATCTTGCTGGCTGCCATACATCAAAGGACTGGATCTGCTTGGCAAGTGGCAGAAAAAGTAAGGAAGCAGTGTCACTGGACAACACCAGGGCAGTGGCCCGGTTTTCCCAATGGCTAGGCCTGGTTTTGTTAGGCAGACAACCTGCACTCTTAAGGTAGCCCTTGGTCATCTCAGACTAAGAGTCCAACTATGACAGGGTATCAACAGTGATGTCCTAGGTCTTATCTAGGGCAGAGTCTGTGGTTACCCCATGTGCAGTTGGCACCTTTGCTGCATTAAAGTTAAATTCACTAAGCATTTTAACCATGTACGCTAATATGAAAATTATCATTTTTTAACGTCAGGGGTGACAAATGCTTAATGTATTATTGTTTTGCCATCTTACCTTGTGTAACCTTAAATCTGATGTTTCTGTAAATGTGTAAAGCTATGGGAATAATGGGAATGTTATCTTGAAACCTAACAATGAGATCCAGATGACTTTTCTACATCTAGATACATCCCCTAGTGGGAACCGAAACATTTAATACAATGCAGGAAAACCATTATAAATTATATATACAGAATGTGCTCCCACGGTCTTGTCAGTGTAATAGTTGCAAAACATTAGTGGCTACTGTGTTTGAATTATAATACACAATACACATATAAGCAATGGCATACTGTATATGATTTGTAGAAAATCCCAGCAAAACTAATACTGACTGCATAACACCTTGAACTTATTTTAGAAGATGTCATGCTTCTTTGTATTCTCTTAGGATTATTGTTAGCAAGAAATAAACATATGTCGACAGAAATATCAAAATAAGAAGTATGTGATGGATAACACAAAAGTATTATAACGTACTTGTTTTTCTTCATGATTCAAACCGTAAACCAAATTAAAAGTCATTTACATTACGAATAAACTGGGAAACAGATGAAGAGAAGAACAACAACACCAGTGAAGATAGATTGCAATAATCTCTTGTAGATAAACTATCCTGCACTAGTTTGGACAAGATACTTATCAGTTGTAGGTTGGGAGATAAATAATCTCTGGTAATATGTGTTTGTTTGCTGTATCACTGCTGAAATCTCTAAATGGTTGTACAGTAAGAAATCTACTTTCTTTAGCTAGACAGACCAGATGGTGCTTTAGATTTTGTTGTCGACATAAAACATAGCTTTTACTCTTTCCTTTCAAATTGAATTTAGTGTACACCATTTGCTTAGCAAATAATTGCTTGCCTCTCATGCATGCGTGGGTTAAATTCTCCCTGGCAATTCATGGGTATTGTATAGAAACACAGAATTTGATGGCAGATAAAAGCCATTTGGCCTATCTAGGCCGCCCATTTTTCTTGATGTTAAAGACCTTAATCAGGCCTTGGTCTCATCTTACATCCCAAAAAGTCATCTGCAAATGTTGTGCATATTTAAATTCCTTCAATACATACATGGGTAATGTTACACCAGGAGAGAATTGAAGAAAAAAGCAGGGCTGGACTGATCTACTGGGAACTGGTAGAGCAGCACAATGGCCACCTAATGTTATTAATGCATAACAACCACTAGGACCGCTTATCTGCTTGCACAGGCCCACAATTTACCTCTGTGATGCTTGCATGTGAGGTAAGGGAGTGTGGGAGGGAATATGAATGAGTGAATAAATAGGTGAATAACTGAATGTATAAGTGTGTCTTAGCATGGATGTATGTGTTTGGGGGCAAGGATGGCACAGGCAGGCTGTCTGGGGTAAAGATGGCATAGGCAGGTTGTTTTGTGCGCAAATATCACATATACAGGATGTTTGGGGGCACTGACAAGCTGTTTGGGGACAAAGATGGTGCAGACAAGCTGTTTGGGGTAAAATATGGAACAAACAACCAACTTGGGGGCAAAGACCGCACAGACATGTTTTTTGTGGGGCATAGATGGTACTGTGGGACATGTTGCTTGTACTGTTTTAAAAAGTATGATTTATAGCTATTTAGATGGCCAATAGCATGGCTCAGATAGGTATGTATAAGGGGTGAGGCGTGGGAGCACAAGAGCTTGACCACTTGGTAAAATATATGGGACTGGTGTCCAAATATTTCCAGGGCTGCTTTTCAGTCTGGCCCTGAAAAACTTCTAATCAATTGACATCATCAAGTAATAGATAGAAAACTGTTTTGAAAACATTTTTTCTTAAGATTTGTGCTGCATAAGAAAATAATTACATCTTAACCCTTTATCTTTGGGATTTCTGTGCTTCAAAATAGGATGAAGCATTAAATGGTATGATGCAAATAGCATTCAACATTGCATAGTTCATGTATATCTCTTATTAAAGTAACAAGTTAAAATATGAAATAGCATATGGATAGTTGCGTAATGTAACATTAGGTTAGGCCACAGGTGACAGTGTAAATAGTAGACTCCTAGCCATACACGTGGCACCACAGTCTGTACCAAGGCAACGTGAATGTTTGCAAATAGCACAGAGGACTTACTAACAATTACAATGTTCATGTCATTCTTGCAATAACTATTTTTTTCTGTGTTGGCTCTGACCATGTTGATGCCTCTATTCCAGATATAAAATAGGCTCAGTAGGGTCTGGATGTAAGGGGGCTTTCTATGGTGCCATCTGGCTTTCTTTTTTTAAATTATACAGGAAAAAGTCACTTGGATAAACCCATTTGCTGAACAAAATAGTTAACAACTCATGAATACGATTTGTTATGGAGAGAAAAAAAAAAGAAAATGAGAAATCCTTTCTAGGAAAGCAAAACAATGCTGACAGGAATGGGTTTCTTGTTTTATTGTTGTTGTCTTTTGATTTGTGTCAGCAATCAGCACAGCCCACTTTTATTCCACTTCATTTCCAGCATTATGGGGAGAAAATGTGGTTTTCTACTATGTTAGTGTCAGCAATCTGTGCCGATGTGCCTAGCAGATTTCTAATGACTTTTCAATGATAATGTACAAGGCTTTGTGCTTCCACTCCTTTCTTCCCCTGCTCTTTGTCGACTTATTCTTTTTTTGAGTAGCTGCTGACTTTTGTCCCCTTTTCGCTTCATTGCTCTGGTTCTTTTGCTTTTTTTTTTTCATTCTGCAAGGTCAACGTCAACCATTCTGCTTTACGTGTTTTCTTCCAAGGAACAAGGGGGGGAAAAAAAGAAAGAAGTACAGGGAGCGAGAGAGAAAAGAGAAACCTTTCAATCTTCAAGGATAAGGATTAAGTCCATTTGCAAAAAAGTATCAAGGCAAAATAGTCTGTCACATGGAGTAAAACTCATCTTCTTTATCAGGGCAGTGATTGCGGAAGAGTATTAACCTTAAAGCAAATGCATAGATTTGATAAAATCCATTTATATTGCTCAATCTCTACTTTGGAATGTAGGCCTGAATTAATAAGATCATCTACATCCTCCTTCTGTGCTAAATTCCCTTGGTAGGGATTCAGTTTCCCCACGTAAGCTATTTGTGTCTGAGATTTAATCAAGACCTTAGGAACCAGATGCGAGGGTCCTTAACCCTTTAGTATCCAGGAGTAGGAAGACAGCTCCTGATACAAATTGGAAGAATATTAATATTATGGTTAGGAGAAAAGTCTTAAGCAACGTAATCATTTTCACTAAACTTTAAATGTTGCTTATCGGTGACTGCTACCAAGGACAAGGAACATGAATGAGTAATAAAATTGCTTTTTATTATGGCCCCTGGTAAAATTTGGTTTTAAAATGCAATAATGCCATCACTTACATTGTATTGCTTAAATTGCATTTCTTCGTGATTTTAAGGAATGTGTCTCTGTAGCTTGGCTGTGGACATTTTAGCAATGTTTAATGGGATATGCTGACTAATGCTTTCTTTCCAGTGGCATCAACAGCTCTGTAAATCTTAGGTGCTAGCATAATTGTAAATAAAAGGCATATTGATATATAGTTGACCAGTCAATGTAATCACTAAATAGTTAATTAAGTGAAGATCTTATATATGCCACAATTAAGATTAGGGTGTCATCATTAAATGCCATCACAGCATATGTCAATGACAGCTGGCAGTCACTCCCCTTTTCAGTGTCTAGTGGCTACCTCTTTTCTATTCAATGACTACCAACTAACACCCCTCCATTCAATGAATACAGGGCATCTCATTTCTATTCAGTGACTTCTGGCTACCACTCCTCTACACAATGAATACTGAGCACCCTTTTACTAACCCATGAATACAGTGAATGCTAGAGACAGATCTGGGAAAAAGGGGTGGCCTTGTGAATAATTCTGCGATTTGATTAGTGAGTTTAAAGAAAGCATATTGTTAGAGGTTGTGGTAGGAGGTCACCATAAGGTTTAAGTTAAAAATGTCTACCATCTTTACTACGGACTGCTATCTTTTTTTACACCCATGTAACAGCTTCATTATCATTCTCTTCACAATGGGGTAGAAAAGCAAGGGGTTCTGCAAGAAAGACCAAGAGGAGTTATTTGCCTCCTTGAATAGTTTTGATCAATGAACCTTCTGGTATGCCATAAAGCATTTTTTACAAATGAATGTTCAGAAATAAGGTGAACATAAATCAAATATTAAATTAACAAGAGTAAAATTAAATGAGGGAGATAATTAGAGAAGTCAAATGTGGAAGGACAGAAGATCTGTTACTTTGCCCTTGTCTTTGCCCCTCTTTGGCAATTAAGGCATCTACAAGTGTCATGGTCCCTTGTAAACAATTTAGAAAAGTTTGACTAGTTAACACTTTCTAACCTTGTTTGTGATTAATATAAAGTTATTTCCTAATTTCATTGAATTCTTCAGGCGTAAATGGTCATCATTTTTGTTGCCCCTGTATACCCTAACATATACCCTAACACACCAACATATTTCAATATTTTTAGATATAACAGTCTGTAAGATTACAATATACTAATGTTACTCTGGCACTACTCTGTGATGACAAATTGAAATGAGTGGATTAGCAAGAAGAACGGGCTGCTTGCAGGAAGTTTGTACACAAGACATGCCTTAGGGTTCCTGGTACAAAAAGTACAAAAATACCTTATAAGTAGAGGTGATGAACTAGAAAAAGCACCAGCATTCTATATGTGAAGCTACTGGACATTAAACCTTTTTTCAATTATATACATGCAAGTCATATGGGTTCAGTAGCAGAAACATGGATTTTTCAGCAGGTAAGCCCCATTCTACACATCTAGTCAGCTCATTGTTTTAGATTATATTTAACTATTTAATGTTATGATTAAATTCCCATACTGTATGAACCACTACCACCGTACACCTACGGGAAAGCTGTTTCACTTATTCACAATGTCCTTCGCAAAACAAAAATTGTCTGTAAAATCACATATAGGTCTCTGACGGATATGCATTCTTGACCTGCTGTACCCCATATTCTACAGTCTAACATATGTTATTTTTGCTTTTCTGTTTGAAGTGAGACTTTTTGTAGAGTATAGGTTTAAAGTACATCACATATATTCAGCAAATGTCTCTGTTGGCCACCATGGCGTTATCATTAATTTAGAGTAATATTATTATTTCTATATTGCGGCATCATATTCCTCACCGCTATGCATTGGGACATTTCTTTGTATTGTTTCACACTTGATAAAATCCCCAGTAGGAACACAAGCATGGGTAATTTCAGATTCCACAGAACTTTAGAATGTGGTTTGACAATCATTGGGTCATTTTTTTTAAAGCTTTAGGTTGTCTTAGGTCTGAAGTCTGACACTTGGGCACAATGGATAAAAGACACTATAAAGATTTTATGTCGGATCCAGCTTGAGAAACAGACAACAGAACACTAAATAAATTAGAACGAGAAGAGATCTCTCTATTGCCATCAATACTATCCTACAGCGAGGTTAGTTTTTGTTTCATTTTTTTCTATAATATTGTGAAGCAGCTATGGGTTCCAAAGATGTCTGAACCCATGTGAACATTTATCTGTCCCAATTACTGCAGTGTCTTGTATACAGACTTTTCAATTGCATGTGTTTAAATTGATGTCTTAGGTAGATGACCAGTTCACCCTGGAGAATGACTTGAATGCCTTGTTAAAATTCTACAGAAGTGTCATTGCACTGGTGACAGACCTCTGTGTGATAAGACAAGCTCTTCTCCATATCACATGAAAACATCTAGGTCGTTACCTACAATTGAGATCGTCACAATATTTTATTTTACACAATATGCAGATATGACTTGAAAATTATGTGTAGATTGTTACAGAGAAAATGTGTTGGAATTTAAACAGGAGGATCACTATTTTCAGTGGAAGAGCTTGGCTGTCAAATCATTTTCTCTTATTTTCAAAACAGAATTCCCCCCATTAAAGGGACACTATCACAATAAAAAAAGAAGCCTTTATGCGGTTATATGTTGTATAGCATAAAGCAGGATAATGGAATTCTGCTTCATATTATTTGCTAATAAATAGTTGAATTTATAGCAAAATATAAAACATAATGTCTAAAGTCACATGCTCAAGAACAGCTATGGCAATGTCATATAATTTCTCAATACTAAAGTGAATAATACCTATTACAATAGTGGTCATTATTATATTAATTAATCAATACTTTTAAATACATTATTACTGTAAGGTTTCCTTGTTTTAAAACAGAAAACATTTGATTTTAATTGCAGCTGTCTAGAGACCACAGTAACCAGAGTTTTTCTCCTACATGCAGGGCCGGCCCAAGGCAAAATGCCGCCTGGGGCGAATTTTAAAATGTCGCCCCCCCCTTATCTACCCTTCCTCTCCCTCCGTCCCTGCCGCCCCCCCTTATCTAGCCTTCCTCTCCCTCCGTCCCTGCTGCCCCCCCCCCTTCTTGTACTTGCCTTTCAGCAGTCCTGCGGTGAGTCTCCCTGTTCGGTCTCGGTGCCGGCTTGTAATGCTGAGCGCCGGAAATCTTCCGGCACTCAGCATTACAAGCCAGCACCGAGACCGAACAGGGAGACTCGCCGCAGAGGAGAGAGCGAGGGGGTATTGACAGCGGCGCCCCTTTCTCTCTCTTTCGCTTTAAAAAAAAAAAAAGGGGGCTTGGGGCGGTGAAGTGCCACCCCTTCAAGAGTGCCGCCTGGAGCGGTTGCCCCACTCGGCTCCATTGTCGGGCCGGCCCTGCCTACATGCCATTATCTTGAAAGTTGTAATAGGTACAGCCTACAAGTAACACAATCTGTAAATAATAATAAAAAAGGCACACAATGGGCAGGGCCGGCCCAAGGCAAAATGCCGCCTGGGGCGAATTTTAAAATGCCGCCCCCCCCTTTTTTACCCTTCCTCTCCCTCTGTCCCTGCCGCCCCCCCCATTATCTACCCCCCCCATATTATCTACCCTTCCCCCCCCCCTTGTACTTACCTTTCAGCAGTCCTGCGGCGAATCTCCCTGTTCAGTCTCGGTGCCGGCTTGTAATGCTGAGCGCCGGAAATCTTCCGGCACTCAGCATTACAAGCCGGCACCGAGACCGAACAGGAAGACTCGCCGCAGAGGAGAGAGAGAGGGGCGCAGAGCAGGTACTGACAGCTTGGTAAGCGAAAACCACTCGGCGCCCCTTTCTCTCTCTTTCGCTTTATAAAGAAAGAAAAAAAAAAAAAGGGCTCGGGGCGGCGAAGTGCCGCCCCTTCAAAAGTGCCGCCTGGAGCGGCTGCCCCACTCGGCTCCATTGTCGGGCCGGCCCTGACAATGGGTTTGATTGAATGACCCATATAAACTCTAAACTTAAAATGAAAACACCAGCACAAATCCAAAAATGATCGCTAATTTTGTAACTGCTGAAACATACATGTTTAGAAAATGTATCTCAAAATGATATTGGAGAGTGTCCTTTTTCCACATTTTACTCACTGCTCACCTAATAACATAAAAGGAAACCTTCTAATTGATGTTAGTGCATGTTGGCGCTGCATCGATATAAGTGCACTCCATTATCGATTGATTTAAATAAAGCTTTTTAGCGTTTCATAGATTATAGAGTCATATATTCCATGATCAGTACGTAGGATTTAGTTAGGGAGTTAAATTACAAACCATTTATTTGCAACATTTAAGGTTTAGTGGGTCATTAAACAGAGACCAATCAGTGGTCCAACCCTGTCCAACGTGACCGATGCATATTAGCATATATTATTTTTTCTTCTCTTCTTTTCTTAATCTTTTTCCTCTCTCTCTTTCTTCCCACTCTTTTATGTCTCTGATCTCTCTTTTTATTCTCTTTCTTCACACTGTACCTTTCTCTTCACCATCTCTCTTTCTTCTCTCTTGCTTTACTTGTCCTTTCACCTAATTTTTCTCACTGTCAACCTCTTTCTGTCTCTTCTTCTCCTCTTCAGCCTCCTCAACCCACCCTACTATTTGGAAGTCCCCACCCATCCTCTCTTGTATACAGGATACTCAACCCCCTGCCCCATCACACACCATAGTCTGCCTCTCAGCCCCAGCCCGTCAATTAGTGGCAGGAAAGTGCTCCCATTGAAATAAACAGGAAGACATTACACATGTGCACTGGGGTCTAAGCAGGCCCCTAAATGCAGCATTCAGCAGAGCCAGCTCTGGATCTGACTGGAAGTGAATGTATCACATTCAGGGTTTGTTTTTAATGTCCTTTTACCTACAGTTCCACATACAGCTACCAGAGTGTCTAGCGTTATAAGGAGTGGGGCTGCAACAACTAATCGATAAAATCGATAATAATTGATAATGAAAATCGTTGACAATGATTTTCATTATCGATTTTTAACGATTATAAAAAGTTTTTTTTCAGAGCAAATGCTCTGAAAAACTCCTCTCCTTATATAATCCGACCTCAAACAGAGATCGGATTATAACACTAGAATCCAGATCTCCCGCAGCCCTGCAGGGGACCTGGATTCCCCTCACTGTCAGCCGGTGGGTGTCCGTGCCATGCGCACAGACAACTTCCGCCTCTCCCCTCCACTTCCGCTGGGGCTTCTACGATGCAGCGCCAGCATCACATGATGTAGAAGCCCCAACGGAAGTGAAGGGGAGTAACGGAGGCTGTCTGTGCACATCGTGCAGACCCCCACTCATCCTCTCTGTCAGCTGGTGGGTGTCTGCGCGATGCGCACAGACAGCCTCCGTTCCTCCTCTTCACTTCCGCTGTGGCTTTTATGAAGCTGCAGTGAAAGTGCCTGTCAGCAACGGAGGTTCACAAAACACCAGGGAGTTGGGAGAGAGGCAGAGCGGTGTATGGGAGGGGGGAGGAGGCAGAGTGGTGTATGAATGAGGTGGGCACCTCATTGTCTCCAAATAACTTGTGAGTGGCACCTTTGCCCCAAACAGCCTGCCGGTGCCATATTTGCTCTAGCTTGTCAAGGCCCCAAACAGCTTGTCTGTGCCATCATTGCCATTTGTTCCACTCCAATATACAATATGGCACACATATGTAAACAGATTTACACAAATTCTAACACACACACACACTCCCTCCTCTCACACCACTCATGCTAACACACACTCCATCTCACACCACTTACACATAAGTGCTCACACACACTTATACATCCACCTCCATGGTCACATACATTTATACATAGACATTCATGCTCACATGCACTTATACATAGACGTGCATAATCACATACACTTATACATAGATATTCATGGTCACATACACCTATGCATAGACACTCATGCCAACATTTCAGTCCAATGTGAGAGTAGACTCAGTTTCACCTCAGGGTCAGGTGATGTAACGTGATCCCAATGTGTACCCATCTCTCTCCGTGCTGGTTCAAAATTGTTTATAAAGGGCCCTTCCATCCCTGACTGATGCTGTCCAGGTTGGAAGAACTCTTGCTGAACAATTTTGAAGTGGTATGGAGAAAGGCAGGAACAAATGGTTGCCGGGGTCACCCAGCACCCAGGCCCCCCAGAGAGGCGGGCCCTGTTGCATTTGTGACCACTGGGACCTCTGTATTTATGCCACTGGCCATTTGCCTGAACATTCCCAGTCCTCTTATGCATGTGGTTTAAAAAAGCTAGGGAAAAAAGAAAAACTTCACCGTTATACTTTCTGCGATGAACTGTTAGTAATCGCCTTAAGCACATACCAAGCTCAACATAATGGACAGGCCATCCATGCTTAGTACAGGCAAGTATACCTATAAAACCGCTTTCCTATACTGTTTTCTCTCCCTGTGCAGTTTTGTCATATTTAACCTTTATTGTCAGTGACATTTTATTGTCGGTACATTCATACACACTAAAATAAGAAAGGTTTTGAGCTATTTAAGTACCAAAGAATGAAGATGACATTTCTTTAACTATTGTGAAATATCTCCAACATATAACAACTTAGTTTATCTCTCCCACTGAATTTTAGATGCAATACACCATAAATCAGTTGATAAAAATGCACCTTTGCTATGGGATTTTCATTTCCATTTTTGAAAATACTCTGTAAAAGGAATAAATTAATTCATTAAGAGCATAATCAGGGCAAGTGGATGCCATGCATCTGCTGCGTACTAAAAACTTCTGACAAGGTAGAATATGTTCCTTCTCCTTATTGTGTTCTAAGAGGATAATTTATCTTAATGACTAATTATTTCTCCATTGGAACATGCAAATTTACTGACAAGTTTTCATTAATGTATTATTTACAATGATTGCCATAATAATTTAGGATCATGGGGCATTTTTAGTTTAAAATCTTTGATCACCTTGAATATCTAAGAGTCCTTCTAAACAGCAACATCATTTGTGTGCATGGGAAGTGAATGCTCCCGACTCAATCTATTTCGACCAAGAGCGAATGAAAGAGCCCTACAGGGTTGTAGCAAAGCACTGTGAAATAAATGTTTTTTTATTCTTGGTATTACTTATTTATTAAAGCTGGTGAAGCATAACTAAAATGAAAAAGGACCACAGAAATATAGAATACAATGGCCTTTAGATTTTAATGGGAGATATGGCTGGAAGCTATTACTAAATTATTTAATAAATCATATTTTTTTTGTTCTCGCCAATCTCTAAGGTGTATTTCCCAACTTCAGAATGTTTGCTTTCAAATCTACTTAAAACCACTTACATTCCAGATGGGGGTTTCATGGACAAGTCATTCCAGTGGTATAATTAACCTACTCATTGCTGGAAGGGACTACACAAAAATATTTCTTTTTAGAGATGTGTGGCTTAAAAAACTCCATTCTCAATATATATATATATATATATATATATATATATATATATATATATAATGTTTGCTATATTGCTGAATCAGATATTTCTGATATTGTTCCATCTTTCACAAATTATTCCAGTCATTGACTTGTTATTTCTTTTCTTGGCGTTAGACAGACGTTTTTATTAAATACTATAATCATCAAATGTGATTATGGAAGCATGTTAAATTGGACTGTTGTGATATACCTTTTTTCAAATGAAAAGCTAGTGTGTTTAGTAGGAAAATTGTTTTTTATATATTTAAACACAATACCATAACACATTTAACAAACATACATTGCTTTAGGAAAATAAATAGTTATCATTTAAAAATTAATAGTATACTCGCATTTTACCCTATAATTTTTATAGCGTCTGGTCTTGTGTGGTGTTCACTGATGCATAAAAATGAAAACCGTAGCAATTTTGGGTGTTTTTCTGTAATGGCTTTGGCCATATAAAAACACTTTCTTGCTCCACTGTAATGCTTCACATTCAACTTTCAATTCATTTAGTTGAACTATAAGTGCAGAACAAACAACTGATAGGGGTGTTTGAAAGTTCTTCTTCACCAAATTTAACAATGCAGCTTTACTTTTACATTTATGTGCCCTTTTATGTACCACTTTAAATTTTTATGTAATGTTATAAGCACATCGAACATACTCTGAGTTTGTTTATGGTACAGAATGTTCCTTATGTTTTACATGCATTGCGGTACATTGATGTGAATATATCAGGGCTAAATGAGCTAATCAACTAGCAGTCTTCTTTAAAAAGGCACACTGTGATCATCTAGCTTTTTCTATTACATCCTTGGGCCATTGATGAGAGTGGTATGCTCATCATAGCTTGGGTGCTCCAGCAGGTTGCCCATCTTATCATAATAACATTTCCTCAAAATATGGAAAGAACAAAGATATACAGAGTATTGCTTAAATTAAAATGTGTTACTGAGCCAATATTTAAGTACTTTCTGCTTTATGTACTGAGCAATAACTTTAATTATCTGTGCAAATATGAAACATCATGTACCGAGAAGCATTTTTTTTGCTATCAATATAAGTGGCTTCAAAAATTCAAGCATTTCCACTTACATACTGACACAAAGAAGGATGCTCATATCCAGTATGGAGGTAGGTGGTAGATAAGTGGTAGAGGTTTATCCGGTAAGGAAATTGAAACATACATAGGATAGGCGTATGACTATTCTGAATCTGAAACAAGACCAAAGAGTAATTAAGGTTTGAGGCTTTACATCAGGAAAATGGTCAGGCTAGATGGGCCAACTGTTTCTTATCTGCTGTCAAGTTCAATGGTTCTATAAGTAAAAAACTTTGCTATGAATACGTAACTCCTGATGATTTAGTGAAGCCAAACCTGTAGAGATGGTAAACCTGAGAGCTCCTAATTCTCTTTAGTGTTCTTTACATTTCCCTTACCTAATACCACATCCATCATACATTAATCCCTGGTTTCTTAGTGAGCCTGCAGACATCAATGTAATAACTGACTGCTCCCATGAGTATCTCAACATGAGAAGACTGCCACCGGCTATGGTCAAACCCATAACTATTAAAGAGAATGGTATGTAAATGCATGGAACTCATATAAGAAGGAACTGGGTGCCAACAAGATGCCCTTGAGTATTTCGGCATTTTACATTTTTAATTTGGGTCCTGAAAATCAGGATTTAGCAAACACACACTAGTCAGATTTCAGTATACTTGTTTAGTTATATTTGGTGTATATTCCCTGATAAGTGCTTTAGTTGTCCTAGTTGTTTTTAGAATATGCAGTTTTAGTTTGGTTCTCTTAGAAATGCAAGCCTATTTTTACAAGGTAAATGAATGGAGTACAAAGAGACAAGAACATATTGCTGGAAATGTGAAAATGATCACAGTTGGCCTCTCTCCAAAACAAAGGATTTACAGATAGGAACCCTCACTCGCCCCACCAGACTAGGACCTAATTTGAAAAAAAAGCTAAATGTGATGGGAATGTCCAACCTACATAGCTTACTGTTCTGCCATAGTGATTTTGAGTCCTTCCATATCTCAGACCCATTAATAAAGGCTGTGGTGCTGCTTAGTGAGCAGCTAGAGAATACATTCTTGCTCCAGATGGTGCTAAGAAGAACACATTAAGAATACACTCTAGAATGAGCTTTCTGTATGTTTCCGCTTCATTAATGGCAGGGTTTCTCTTGTGTATAGAAAAGTTTCAATATTTATTTGTAATAGTGGGTACTCCAGTGTCTGGATATTGCCCTATTCCTTACTAGATAAAGTTAGTACATGCCTAGGATCTCTAGAGCTCAGGGGACCCCGAGTTCAGAGGCCAATCTGGCACATTGTTGAGGACTGTATGCCAGCTGGCCCACACACCCTGGAATGTTAGAGGAGTTGTGGGAACAGCTGTTCCTCTATATGCTGTCAGCCACGAGGGATCTATAAACTGTGCCACATCAGCATGAACAAAGTTATCCATATTAAGCTCCTTTGCGCGAGAGACATCATATCCTGGCACTTGGTATTTTTTTGCTGACCACTGTCCGAAAAGAAAGCACTGTGCTGGGATCTGCCATCTGATGTAGTCTGTTGCGTTACATAAACTCCAGGGCCCCTCTGCAGGCTGTGATGCCCCCCCAATCTATGCATATACCTGTTTTTTTTTTTAATTTAAATTGCTATGTTTTGGAACATATGTGAAATTGGTTCTCAATTATGTTCAGTTATATTATGTAGAAAATAGATAGGTGAATTACACATTGCATTATTAGAGTATCAGTTTAGTAGAGCTTTTTACAATAGGTATTTTCCATGAATAAGTATTTATGGACACATGTCCATAGTTATTATCTTTCATTGCAACAGAGTATTTTAAGCTTGGCAGCAGTAATAATGTGCAGCTCGTGTGAGCGTACCTGCAAAAGGGCTTAGTTAGCCCCCGGACTCTTTGGATGAGCTAGAGAGTTTTCTCCCATATGACTTGTTAGCACATTTCCACCATGGGGTCAAAGTGCTTACATTCTCAGAGCATGCTGCAAATCTTGCATTTATTTAATATTAATTTATATCTGCACACATGGGACCTCAGCATTCCTCTGTGCTGTTGTCCGCATAATTTGTTCACCTAAGATATTTAAACGAACTGCAGATTCACAATATATACGGACGCTTATCAGAGTTTTGCTTTTATTGTGAGACTTCCAAATTACTAGGAGATAATGCATGCTATGCTCGCTAATGATTTTAAACACAGAACGTAGGCAAGACGTAGTACAAAAGTATGTCAGGTTTGCATGTGAAGAAGCTAAGATATTTCATAAAATTCAAGTTATTTGTTATAAGAATTTCCATCTAAGAATAAAATTGTTTGATCTGCTTTGTGGGTAAAGGTTAGAAAGACTTTTATCTGCATCCCCGCAGCACTTAAAGTTTAATAACAATCTGTCATAATTCCTTATCATTAATACCCAGCTTGAGACAAAATTAGAAATTCAGCTTTAGAGTTTAAAAAGAAGACACAAGATATGCATTTTCCATCTCTCTAATTAACAGATACATAAAGTAGGCTGGGTGTGCAATTATCATGCTAGATGTGTTAAGATGAGATGCTGTTTTTCAAGCAAAAACCATACTGGTTGCTATTTTTTTCTCCATTTCGCTTCCATATAGTTTCTTTTGCCTAACGTTCTGATCATTTTCCCACCGGAGCTACTTTATTTTTTACCTATTTCTATAATTACTTGTTTCGAGTGGGTTATGAAGTGTCATTTGCTGAACAATTGTGACAGTTTGTCACTGCATGTTGAATCTTGCTGTGTCTCAAGAACTTGCTTTCCCTCCCTTCATCTCCATGACTTCCTTCCATGAGAACCAAAAAATGTAAATTAGGGTCCTCCTCGGGGTAATAGCTGTTTCAGATGTGGAACATGGCATTAGAAATCCTGGTAATGTGACATTTCTTATTGTTTGAAGAGAGCCAAGGGACTAGTGTGGGATTAAGTCCAGATGTCATGAATTCCAAAATGTATGCCTTGAGTCAGTTCAGTCCCGCTGCTTGTATTGATCACAGAGTACATGGTTTACAAATTGGAAGGGGTTACATAGCTTTTGTCCAATACAGAGATTGCAATTCATTTCTAATTATCAGAGAGTAAAGAATAAATTAAAGAGCGTATACAATCTGTCTAACCAATAATGAAGTTCAAATCTATAATAATGTGCATTTGAGATTTAATCAGTTCAACAATACACAACATGCCAGCACTTGGCATTTAAAGATGGAGAGATAGTGATAAAGCACATTTGCTTTTCCCTCAGCCCTCATAAGGATTTATATGAAGAATCAATGAGGAAAATTAATTAAAACTCATTGTTTAATTTAATAGAAAAAATAATGGGAATAGCTGTTGAAATAGATTGGGATTGAATCTAACATAATTTATTAACACTCTCAGAAGAATGTGCAGTACATGGTAAAACAAGGTCAGTATTCTTTATATGGTTCCCTGATTCTGTTCCCTAGTATTTCTAGTGCCCTAGGCAAACGATATCTCTGGTAGTATGACTAGTATGACAACCTAGAAGAGAAGTCCTGGGTTGCCAGGCATAGGCCAAAACATAAAAAATAGATAAATACATTTAAAACAAAGGACAGCTGGCACCATTCAGCACAGGAGGCAAGCCCAAGCTAGAAGCCCAAACATTTGGCTAATGATAACACGGGTAACAATGGTCAATGTTTAGAATCGAGTTAAGTCCAATTCATATTTGACAAAACAAACTGCTTAAAGGATGCACAGAATGGATAGTCAGGGTGCAATGCTGCCTAGACCCCAAGTGGCTATATGTGGAACTGCAAATATAACACAGAAAAGTCCTCTAATGGTGACCCAGAACATTAAAATCAAAGCATCCCAGGTGGCTATTGCCGCCTATCCTCCTTGCCAGCTCTACCATGATTTTATATATTGTATATCTGTTCCAATACATTTAAAAATCAATCTATATCTATCTGATATGAAACATGTCATTTCTGTATTTTAAAGACGTTTAAATCACTAGTCTCCTCCAAAATGCATCATCCTGTAAAAAAACATTATGTAGCTTCATCATTTACACTTTCACTGTCTTTACTTCAAATATTACCTGCTTTCAGTTGTGTCTATTTTTGTCACCTTTATTGATTTTCTGCCTATCTATTCAGTGTTAGTTTTTTCCCCTTCTATATAATCTTCTTCATAGATTCAACTGTCACGAACATGCCATAAATATATTTTTTTTGAAGCAATTGATTAAGATATAATCTAAAGCAACCACAATTACGAGAGTACATTTATAAGAACAGCCAGGTCTGTAGAACAATGAAATAGTAGTGATAGCAATTACACACATATATATATATATATAATATTATAAGTATAAAGTATTATAGCAATAAACTAACTAAAAAATCCAATCTGCTAATATCAATAAATCAAGAAATTTGATCAGATTCACCAATTACAAGTATTCAACCATACTAATTAGTGGGACTCAAATAGATGTTGTATGTTTTTGTGTTTTACTAGCCAAGGGGTTATCTTTCCTGTCCTAAAAAAATTCAGTATTGGTGCCTCAATAATCATTAGTCGATCAAGGTCCAATAATTTGCAGAGTGCAGAAAAGTATACTAAATAACAACTTATTAAGTATTTGACCAACTGGTTTTGGGATAACACAGGCATCATTATCAAGGTATGTAGAACTGATAGCTATCAGATGACTTGTATAGCTATACCAATTGGTATAATATATAACATACATTCCTTTCTAATTGATTCCTTGTAGCACCATTGATTGCGATTATATATATATATATATATATATATATATATATATTTAATTTTAGGGTAAGATATTTATGAAAACTAGGCTAGAGATCTATGACCCACTTTGTTTTTACCTTAACATTCCCCAGTGTTCTCTTGTATTGGCCAGACTTGTCCTTCTCTGAACAGACAAGTAACTTCCCAGAGTAGGCTACCCAGATCTCTCCCTGTCATGGAGAAGTGGCTATGTAAGGAGGCAGGGCTAGCCATGGATGGGGCAGGAATAGGCATGCGTAACATTGGGACTAAGCCCACACAGCCTTAAGTAGATTGGTAGGAGGAGAACTGGGTGTGGCCAAACACCACTTTCCTGCCCAAAGATAGGAGAAAGTGACCCATACAGGGGTGAGTCTATGGTTAGTGACACCTGGGTGTGGTATTTTTTTCAGGACTGCATCTCATAACTAAAACACATGCTCATACTAACATTCAAACTCGCTCTAACACCCACTCCTTCTAATTTCATACAATTATACATACATACTATCCCCTCCTCTCCCTTGCACCACAAATCTAGGCTCACCCCTGACACTCTAAAACCACACTCTCACTCTAAAATCAAATTAAATGTTTCATTACATACTTAAATTAGACGTCTTACAATGTCACTGGTATTAAGATAGCACAAGCCAAAACTTTAACTAACAAGGAATGGGACATGAAAAACTAGTATTACGCTTTACCAACAAGTTTAGGTAAATATTGTCCTATTACTTGCTGTAATGTTTTTAAATTATGTGTGCTACACATTTTAACATATGAATTACATTCTTTTAACAATATTTTGATTACACAGTTAAAATTAAACAAAAATGTTTTTAAATGCCCCCAAGGGATCTGATTATAAAGTTCTTCAGATTTGTACACTTCACGTAGAACCATTCAGTTCATTAAAAAAAAATCCTTTATATGTGCGACCTGTTTTCACTTATAAACTTAACATCAATTGAGATGATGAGATTTTTTAATCATTATATACTGTGTTTGATGGGGTGAAAAAGAAATGCATAAATTATTTATGTTTATTTATTTTAAATGTATTTATATTTAACAAAGTTGATACGGAAATGTTATTTGATTGGATCATCAGGCTTTAATATGCAAACAACACATTTAGCAATCACAATGAATTTCATGTGAACAGCAATTTTGGCAGTAAACATCGCCCCATGCTCTCATACTAGTATATTTAACTCCATGTGTCTTAGAAATGCCTCGAGCAGAATCAAAATACTCTCATTACATTATCCGTCTACTTGAGTGCCTAATTTAACTGACAGTATCTCTCTCACTGTGTATTACACCCTATAATTAGCTGCATCTAGAGCCATTCAGTGATCTAATATGTTCAACGTACCACATAACACATGTAACATTGTTGTACTTAGAAATCATCCTCAAGCCAACGTCATTGTCATTTTGGAATCATATAAAAATTAAAACCACTAAAATAGAAATTACAAATGAAAAAAAAAAAAATATATAAAGCCCAAGATATATTAATATTCTGCAGACCACCATAATATAAAATAGCATTCAGGTATTCATTAATTTCATATAAATAGTTGGTCTAGAGGTACATTGATCTAACCCCCCCTTTGCTTTGATGATTAATACATTGTATAGGCAGGGGAGGAAAGGATGCGATGGCCAAAGTGGGTGAGAGATTAATGAAGAATTTTCACATTGGGATGGGTTAATATATGGAAAAGCCACGATAAGAAGTTTTGCGGAGCTAAAACTTTTGGGACTGTACATTTCACATTCAATTCCCTTACCCTTGACTGCAATGATATATATATGAAGGGGTCAGCTGATCATTTTCTCCCAAAAGAAATAATGCTTTCTTGAAAAACAATGTCATATGTCAAGATATATATATAAACACTCCTTGCGGGAGATGAAAATAATGGATTGGAAGTAATGCTAATGAACAGAAATCGTTTAGAAACTTTTGACACTTATTTGAATGTCCACCAAATCGCCTAGGCAAAAGAATGTCAAGTCCTGGCATTGATACAAGAAAGCATAACGCTTTTTAACCCCTTAATGACAAAGCCCGTACATGTACTGGGCTTAAGATGCATTGTTTTCAATGGGTTTAGGGACCGCCCATTGTCCTTAAGGGGTTAAAATATTTGTTTTGGAATTATATATGAAAAAAGCTGAAATCTTATAAAATGAAATATATTGGCATATCTCCTACTTAGTGCAGAATGTTTGCTATAATTGCAGCAGACACAGCTTTTATTTTCTATCTGTAATATGTTTTGTAATATAGTAGCAATAACTGCAATGTTATCAAGCTTTCTGCATTTCCTAAAGCGCAAATGATGTGTTTTACGGAGTCTAAGTGAACCTAATGTTGATTTACATATGGGTAAAGCATAGTATAAATGCAGCTGAATAATACCCATGCCTGCTGGCTAAACAGGTGTGCCTAGATAGCAAACAGAGTAAAGGGAGCTTCCATCAACACTAAAGAGTTTAAAGAAACTGGCAACTGTAATGATGAAGCCACGTTGTAATGCTGGCTGTCAAATTTTCCTGATTTCCTCTATTAATTTTGAGTTCAAAGAACAGGTTGTTGAGGAACGTGTTATTGGCAACAAAACAAGAACATGATAATGAAAAATTGTCCTTATCATTTTGTTCCTTTTATTATATTTAACAACTCCACCAGTCATTTCATTTTAATGTTCTTGTATTTTGTTGTACGACTGATTTAATCTTTTTGCCATTTTGCAGTAGGTGTTCTATTTATTTTAGCCAAAGCGCATATTGTTAATGTTTTGATAACTTGTTCTTCACCCAGCTCACTTAACGTAAAGACGTCCATCTGTTAAGTTTTTTGATCCAAATTCTGCTATTTGGGGACATGCTTACATACCTGAAACCAATGACTCAATTCCAGCACTAAGGGTCAGTACTTAGTAACACTTTGTTTTTTTGATGTGTTGATATAAAGAAAGCTTTTGGAAGCCAAAGGTTCTGCATCTGCTTCACTTTGATAATTTCTTAAATGGGTTCTCACATCATAAACTCAGTGGAGGGTTTATTTACTAAGGTGTGAATTCGCTTTTTGTCGGGTTGTTGCATCGGTTTGTTTTTCTTATTAATGCAATCCAGTTACTTGTTAGCATGCCTACCAAGAATCTCCATTTAGAAGGGTCAGCCCCTCTCTAAATACCCCTAGACCATCTTTCCTTTCCTGACGTCCTGCTTTTGTAGGAGAACTGTTTGGTGGTTATGGCTATACACACGATCTATATGTATCTATGTATGTGTAATATGTATCTGAACGTGTCAATAAATTGAATTATGTAAGTAATATCTTATTCTAAATGTTGTTTTTAGATACATAGCTTTCAATAGTCACATTAACCCTTTCTTTACTAAGGGTGCACCCACATAAATGATACAATGTTAATTCAAATACAGATAGACCTTTCTTTTTGATACAGTTTTGATAATTTCTAGATCTATAGTTCAACATTTAGTATGAATAAAACATTAAAATAATGAACATTTTTTGAAAACAAAAACGGTTTCTAATATTTTGTCTCTATGAAAATGGTCTCCAAACGAGTTCTGTTGACCAAAATACCACAAAACATATTAACGTAAGTGTCTTGAATTTTAAACAACCTACCATGCATTGTTTTGTTTTTTTTTTGTTTTATGGAGCACAGGTGGAACATGCCAGTTCCCTTTTCCAAACTTGAGATTTTCACATTTTATTTTGTGAGGCCTAATTGTCGTTTAACAGCCCGCCAGCTCTAAATACCCACACAAACGTATATATTTTTTGGGAGAAGACAACCCAGAGTATTTCTCTAGGAGCATTTGGACACATATCATGCTACCAATTAGTCACCAATCCATGGCAAGGGAACCGTAATGTTAATTTTTGTTTTTTTTTCACCAACCTTAATTTTTTGGGGATTGTTTGTACAGATTACATGGAGCATTCATATGGGAAGTCTTGTATGATCCGGCATGAGGATCATGAATGACAGTTCCCAAGGACTGCCATGGTGTGCACGGGAGCCATACTCCCAAAACAAAAAGCTGTTTTTCCATTAGCTATCCACCCATATCTGTTTACCAGGAGAATCTCAGCAGACTTGACCCCATGGCATACTTATCTTTGCCACTGCTCTTGAACCTGTGCTGACTTTTTGTTAATGGGCTAGCCAAGAAAATTGGTGACATACCTGTCCCATTGACCGGTGATCCTGCAGGCAGCGTGGTTGCCAAGGCCAGAATGCAGCATTGCATTATTTTGCTAACATGTATTTAACTGTAGGGTTCTACCTCTTCATTATTGTGTTTTGTTTATAGGAACAGTCAACACATAGAACAAGTTGGTTTAAGTTGATTCAAAAAAAGCTGAAAAAGTGGGTTACAGACAAATTCATAGGCTATGAACATTATTATGACATATAGATAAGTTGATAGGATACTTACATTCCTGTTTTCTTTACTAGGCTCTTTTTTGATTTTTCATATATTGGTGTTCTAAACAAATAAACAGATACCAATATGGCTGTGCTCCCTTTATTATTTTGATGAGTACAAGTAAAGTCATCTTACAGGAAGTAATGGCTGTTTTCTATACCATGGTAAATATTAAGATCCTCAATAACCTCTTAAAAATGTGTATTCAGGTGTGTTTGTTCCATTTCATACCCAAGTCCTATTCCCACTCTTGAACAAACTTTGCTTTTCTTACCTCATTAGGAACAATAATCTATAAATAATAGATGTAAAGCTTTTTAGTGGTTTACTCTTGGGAATGTGCAGTAATATAAAAACAGTTCTTTCAAATAGAAGCGTGAAGTCTGCAGTTAAATTGAAATGAGAAGTTCGCAGATGTTAATAATAAAGGTTATGTTCTCTAAAGAAGGAAAAGTATTCCTGGCCATTTAATGGACTGCAGTGACCAAAAAACACTAGTCATTTTTTTCCTTTTATTTTTTTTTTAACCTTGTACCTAGAGTCCAGGTAGCAAGAAACTGGTGATAACAATAAAAAATGTTTTACGATGCAATATAGGACACAACATAGATAGTAGATACTTTGATTCTATACCCTGTCATATACCTTGAGATAGCCATTGGAAGTATATGTAACCAATGTGAGTGGCAATAAAAGTATGTGGTCGTATGGTCAGTCTGGGCCTGTGTATAATTTAATTTCACCCTAATACTTAAAATGCTGTTTTGAGGCTGTAGGGTTGGTTTTTCAGCTTAACTTTCATCCATATTCTTTAGGACAAGGGATTTGTTCTACTCTTATGTATGATAAAAGTTAAGGCTTTTGAGCAGTAGATGACTATTTGATTGCTGGGATAAGTGCATAATATGGACAGTTGGATATCTGGTGTAATTATAGATAATTCCATGGTAAAAAAAACGATGTGTAAATTAATGTTTTAAAAGTAAGGAAAGGCTTGTGACAATATGACAGATGGCACAGCTGCCTTCGAGGTCTCAGGGAATCTGTTCTACAGTTTTGTACAACAGAAAAAATGATGGGAAAGGTGGAAAAACATGAAAGGTGTCTGAGAATTCTATGGGAATGAGATGTTACAAAATAATTCCCATTGACGAGACTCAGACATTTCTTCAGTTAGTCCTGGGTAAATGTACCTGTAATTCTGGGATGGGGACCAAGGGCTTATTAAGCATGGAAAGTCAGTATTGCATGAACTCTTACTCTTGACAGTACAAAGGTCAAGCACAGTAAATATCCAATAACAGAAAGCTGTTCTAGCATCTGCGCTCCCCAGCACGTGGGTCCTTTGCCTATGGCTTCAGTGATGTAATTATACATATATCTCATTGTTGCTATAAGGAAAAGTAGATGTCTGGTCCATTTTCTGTATCAAAGTACCCAGCAGGGCAGCAGATGCTGAAGATGCTGCAGGATCAGTGGGTTTCTTCTTTTAAGCATAACACAAAAATCTGAGAACAGGCTTAATTTACAGTTATCAGTATAAGGTTTAAAAGCAGTGTTCCCTCTAAGCTGTGCGCTTGTGCGCATGCACATAGTTTTCAGAGGGAGTGCACACGAACAAAAATTGTGCGCACAACCAGTAGCGTACCAAAGGGGGGGGGGCGGTCCACTAACGGTTGCGTGCACAGCACCCCTCCAGAGACGGACAGTAATGTCCGCCGCTAGAGGAACAAGCTCGGTTGGGAAGATCAAGGATCTCCCTCCAACCGGCTTAAAATCAATCAAGGGAGTGGGAGGTCTGTTAATACAGACCTCCGATCCTGCTCCCTTGCGATGCGCGCTGCAACTCATGCCGTGCGTCGGGATTTGATGTCAGATCCCGGCGCACAGCACTGAAGCCACGCCCACCGTCTTCACTGCACCGGAAGGAGAGGACATAGAAGAGGAAGAACGAAGAGGAGGAAAAGTGACAGAGAAAAGGTAGGAAAACATTCTGTGAGAGTGAATTAGTGTGTGAGAGTGATGGGTGTTATGCTGTAGTTTAAACTGAATGTTTGTGAATGAGTGTGTGTGTGTGTGTGATAGCATGGATGTGTAAGTGTGTGTGTGGGGGGTATCATGGCATAGGGAGGCTGTAATCATATTCCTATCATGCTCAGGTTCCAGCATGTACTGGCTACCTGGGCATGATAGGAGTGAGATTGCTGGTAGCAACCACACCTTTATTAAAAGTAAGTAACACACCAAAATTCGATAACAATATTAATTTATATATATATATATATATATATATATATAATGATTGCTAACAGCAATCCCACTCCTATCATGCCCAAGCAACCAGTAAATGCTAGAACCTGGGCATGATAGGAGTGTGATTGCTGTTAATCATATATATATATATATATATATATATATATAGTTATTGATTTTTTTGTCTAATTTTGGTTTTACTTTTAATAAAATTGTTTTTTTTGTTTTTGTTTTTAAATGTGTGTGTGGGGGGGTCAGTTTCGGTTTCAGTCAAGTGAATGCTAAATTTTCAGGTCTAGAATTTTCATTTCGGTGCATCCCTAAGCCAGTGTCTGGCCTAGTATATATATATATATATATATATATATATATATATATATATATATATACTAGGCCAGACACTAAAGTGATAGGCCTACACCACATCAATGTTTCGCTTAGTATATAGTGATTGTGGTTATGCTGCATTATTGTCAATGTCTGGCTCAATGTATAGTGATAGGTGTTATGTTGTACCACGGTCAATGTGTGCCTCTCTATATAGTGATAGGTGTTATGCTGTACCACCGTCAGTGCGTGCCTCAGTATATAGTGATATGTGTTATGCTGTACCACTGTCAGTGTTTGCCACAGTATATAATGATAGCAGTTATGCTGTACCACCGTCAATGTTTACCTCAGTATATAATGATAGCAGTTATGCTGTACCACCGTCAATGTTTACCTCAGTATATAATGATAGCAGTTATGCTATACCACCGTCAATGTTTGCCTCAGTATATAATGATAGCAGTTATGCTGTACCACCATCAATGTCTGCTTTAGTAAATAATGATAACAGTTATGCTGTACCCCTGTCAATGTTTGCCTAACGATAGAAGCTATGCAGTTTTAAATTGTGTGTGCGGGTCCCACGTACAGGATCCGCCCCAGGTGCCAAATACTCTAGGTACGCCCCTGCTCACAACAGTTTTTCCCAAAAATTTTTTATCCTTTATGCGGCCTGGAGCCTCCGCTCGTGATTCGCTCATAATTTACTTATGCAGTGAGAATTTCACCTTTAAAAATACATTACAGTAAGTAATACTGTTGTGTAACTAATACTACATTATCACACTATAATGTAGTGTTATTAACCATGAGCGAGCTGTACCAAAAATATAGAATAACGATTTAAATTTAGCGTTTGCAGAAGCATATTGTTCACACCAAATTTTGGCTCTGGGAAAATTTTTGCACAAGAGAAATTTTCTGCGCACACCACCTAAGAAAAATTACAGGAAACATTGTTTAAAAGCCTTTTATTTTTTCCATCTTATACTGAAACTCATTTTACATGTTCTAATAATCATATCAGCAATTCATTAATCATATCAGCAATAATACATGCACTCAGTAATTACTAAAGTAATGTTATTGATAAGGAGTGATACAAAAGCCCTCTCTTGCATGTGATTCATTAATTATTACCTAGCTTGCACAAGTGAGAGCTATGGCTGTCAGTGTGTTTATTATATGATACTGTTATAAAATAATAGAAAATGAGGATTGACTTTAACCCCTTAATGACAAAGCCCGTACGTGTACAGGCTCAAAATGCATTGTTTTCAATGGGTTTAGGGACCGTCCATTGTCCTTAAGGGGTTAAAAGCTTGATGACTATTCTGGTCCAGTAGATACAGCCTACCCTGCCACTCCTAGACATGGCTGTGAGCCGGTTACAATGCATTTTTCGCTTGGACTAGCTGGAAGCCGCCATGCATAGGGAAGTGAAGGCTAAATCCTTCTTCCAAAAGTGGTCTTCCCTTCTTGCTGTTATGTATGAGTCCATTAAGTTATCTCTCTACAATGCGTTTAGATCCACTGCTTGGTTTTGCGTTCAGACGCTGAAGGGGTCCTCACCGATATCAGGGTTCCAACCTGCTCTGGCTACGGTCAAGGTAGTCTTAGAGCTTGTGTTGGGGCTGAGTTATGACAGGTTTACTTGTGTTTCTGTATTCTACTTGGTCTTCTTTGTCCGTGACCATATTAGCTCTCCGGTCGCCTTTCTAAGCCTAGTTGGTGGCTGTTACAGTAGCTTATTTGGGGTTTCCCCCAAACTGGTGCCTTACTCAGCTTGTGTGTTGCTACAGTTCATCTCTTGATTTCCATATATCTGTGCTTTTCGCGCCTTCTATGCAGCTGAAGCCTATGTATTGTACCTTCCTACTACCGTCTAAGTTGTTTTTTTTTTTGTACTTTACGTATCAGATCCCTTCAAGGTCTTCTTGTACCTGTATTGACTGTACCTTGCTTACTACAAACGTGTACCTTCTACGCCTTATATGATGCTGGTACATGTATACTGTATTTGTGTACTGTATTTTGGTTTGCCTTATTCTTTTTTTTCTGTACTTTATATGTGCTATATCCTCTTTGAATAAAATGTTTTGAAAAAAAAAAAAAGCTTGATGACTTATTCCACTGCATATATATCTTGGTAGCCAGAATGGTGTTCCATTGATGGAATGATAGATGGAACAACTTTGGTTTGGAAGTTACCTTAAATAAGAAGTTTTTTTATTATTTGCATCATTGGAAATATTGGTGTCTTATTAAGATGGATTATCATATTATACTGGAATAGATATATTTCAGTCATGACTCTCAATTAATATGACAATAATTTTAGATAAACCGCTGAGCATGTGGGTTGAGGGTCACAATCTACTGTTGTACTGAGCGAGATATCACCGTCTTTAGTTCATTAGCAGGATCTTAGATTTTTCATGGGTAATGGAGGTCCCAATTAGTATATCTTCAGTCATTCTAATGCCTGCAGGGTTGTATATGATTAAGTATATTTGTTACAATATATATATATATATATATATAGACCAAGGCAATACCGTGGGTGTTCCACCCATCCTACTGTAAAGACTCAAACTTTAATCAGTCCTTGGTCTTGTCTTAGATTCAGGATAGCTATATGCCTATCCAATGAATGATTAAATTCCCTTTCTGTTTTAACCTCCATCACTTCTGATGGGAGGCTGTTCACATCTAGCACTCTCTCATATATAGTAAAGCAAAATAATTTTTGATATACCATTATATGTTGATATACTGATTTATTTTCATACAGCAGAAGTAATGTAAGATGCACATGTTAATTATTGCTTTACTAAGTATTTTACTAATTATTTGTGTGGTTTGTGAAAAGGATTGATTGCATAAATATTTGCACTGCATATGCTTTTATAACAGCGCCCTTCTGTCTACCATGAATGTGTCTTAACTTAATATGACCTGGTCAGTATAACCAACCAGTACTATAACAATAAGGTACCGACTGGGTGCATGGGTACTGAATCACATAGACCTGATGTCTTTTTCCTCCTGTTTGCCAACCTACTGTCGATCAGACCAATATATAGGGACTTGATATAATATTTGCTACTACTTTAGCTGTAGTGGCTTGTCTTCAGTCCTTGAATTATACCAGCTGGGATGGCTGACTCCACTCCCATCTTTTCTGATCAGTTTAAGATTGCTATTTTTTAGTGAAATAATGGGATGTACATGTGTCAGACAAGGCTCATAACTTAAATATTGCCTATGTATGCATATCTATCCATAGTGCCAATTATAACACTAATCCCAACTTGTGAAAACATAAGTATGGATGCATGGTGCAAAGGTTTCAAAAGTGGCTTTATCATTATACCCTCTGATAGGAGGTTCATTTGATTGGTCCATTACATTGGTTGCTATGTAATAACACAATTTTCTAAGTTTGCAGTAAGGATCAATTTTGATATATTACCAACAATACATTGTAGGAAACTAACTGTAGAGATCAAAAGGCCCTTGAAATGACTCCACTATTATATATAACTTACACACCTAAATATAATAAATGCCAGTGAAAGCAGTTAGTAAATTTAAAAATCTAATCTAATCTTTATATCAATAGAGTCATTCCTAATTAATATGGGCCAAAAACAATTCGGACCTTTTTTGTTTCACTTTTGGTCCAGTTGTTTATGGACAACAAATTACGTTGCCTGCCCATTTGCTTCAAACAAAAATTGATTGGGCTTTTTCACATATGGAAACAAAATTTGTTGTCATTCACCCTCATACATTCTCTCATGCTTTTTCACACTTTCTCACACTCTTCTTCATGGTCTTTCACATACACTCATTCACTCTCTCTCACGGTCTCTCTGAATGTCTTTCTATCTTTGCCTACTCAGTCTCAGTGCCATACACATCCCCTTCTTATCTTCTAAATTCTTTTTTCTACCCTTTTGCCTCCTGGTGAAATTCCTCAAAGTGGGGCTCATACATTACCATGATCTATAGTTGGGTTACAAAGTTACTTTAGTTACTAAGTTGCCAAAATAAATAAACAGAAGTAAGAGGTATTTGAGAGTTAACGTTAAATTGCCATTATAGTGCTCAAATATCCGTATCACCCACCTCATTGTTTTTCTAACAGACCTGAAAGGAGGGAAACTCTGCCAATCATTAATAAACTATATTTTAGATCGAATTAACAATGGATCTTCTCTTGAGCTCTAGTATTTATATTCTGCTATCACATATACTAGTTGTAGTTAAAAATAGAGGCCAAGTAATCAGAAAGAAAGTTTGAAGTTGTAAATTGTGATAGGTAATTGTTTCTCTCCTGAATACATTGCCTTTCGAAGCCCAAGCCCTACCTAAAAGTTTGTGCCATTCATATATTCTTAGAGTATACGTGATTGTAATCTACAGGCATGGTAAAACAGCTTAAAACACATTGCAAAGAATGTGATTATATAGACAGCTTTTATGGGTTTTTTTGGCGTCCTTCACTTAGAGACTTAGTCAATAATCCTTTGGCATAAGAATTTTAAGGCAGGTCACTGTTTTAACAAGTATATGTATAAATAGTATAAATTATAATTTTCATTTGCTGTCTTCAGCATAGAAAATGTGCCACCTGCCATTGCATAGCATATCAGAATTAAGAGAATTAAGTAACTAATCATAGTGGTTCCTGTGAGTTCCCTGTCATGAATATTTTACGTTCCTTTAATTCCACCTGCACATGAATGCAGAATACAGTAATGAAGAGCTACAATTTTTAACAGGGTGAGGAACTCCTATGAGACTGTGTGAAATGAAAAGTATACCTTTGAATGATATGGTTTTACATATCAGCACATAATAACAATAATCTGTTCTTTAGCAGGTTTAAGAAATAGGTAAATACAACCCCCGATGAACATACATGACATATTACACTGTGTCATGTTTTATTCAACAAACATAAAGCCAAAATGGAGAAGCCATGTGTGAAAAACTAAGTACACCTTGTGATTCAATAGCTTGTAGAACCACCTTTAGCAGCAGTAACTTGAAATAATCATTATCTGAATGACTTTATCAGTCTCTCACATCAATGTTGAGATGAAAATGTATTTTAACACAGACCTGACGAATTTGCATCATATTACATGCAAACCTCACTGCTACATAATCACCACAAATGCAAAGTGTGACGGGATGATGTGTTCCACGACTGCTTCCTTCTGGCGAGACACCAGTGGTTAACTTCTTCAGGGATAGAACCAGAGCTGTAGAGAGAAGCGGCATGCCACTGCGCTGAAGCTGCGTTGGTGCTGTGGCAAGCTGTAGCTTAGCGTATTCAGTGCATGTACTGTCCTCAGAAGGACAGTGAGTTACTATAGCAGCCCACCCCAAACATCAGAAAAAAACAATATTGAGTTGAGAACAGCACAGATATTTATACACACATACATACGTAATTAGATCAGGAGTATGATCCCATCATCTACCAGAAAACTCCGCGGTTCCATACAGTTCTATGACCAGCAATGCCTACTTACCTACTATTTTGGGATGATCCTGAGGGAGTGACATCTATTCTGAGGTTGCAATGGAGAGCTCAGGGTCCAAGGATATTGTGTTCCAAAAAGCAACTTGATCCGCCGGCTGGACCCTGAGCAACAGCGCTGGGAACGTCCCCGGGAATAGTGTGGAGTTCCAGAGCCATAGCTGGGTAAACTCAGATTCTAAAGATGGGTAATAAAGCTAGATTTCCCAAATGAGCTCCATCTCCGTAACCACCTCCGATTGTGACCCACCACAAGCCCAGTATAACCCCAAAAGAGTGATGTGGTAGGGCAACAGGCATCCATAATGACTCAATTCCAGATGTTGGCAGGCATTGCACGGTCAGGCACATGGAGCGTTTATGGCTATGTAAAGCCCACATGGCCAGCTAGTCCATGAAAATCTGGTTAGGGCAGACCAGACTGGGTTTTCAGGTCACCTTGTGCCCCCCTCACACTGAGCACACCCTGTTTTAAACATAAGAGGCAGACAAGGACTCTCCCCACAAATCCGTCATGGCTTCCTTCCCAAACTCAAATCCTTACGGTGACATTAAGTATTTATTTTATGGCATGTGGACATCTGAAATATCTATGTTTAGAATCCTAGGGGCTTCTTGGATGTAAAACTGACCCTGGGAGGTCACTCAGGAATAGTGTTTTTAGGATTTTTTTTTTGCCTATTATCAATCTCTATTGATGCTTGTTCTGTTTAATGACAGTTTTGGTGCTAGTGGTAATGGTGGAACTTCAGTTTAAAAACAGACCAGCTTATTTCCACAAGAGAAATAAAAAATAAGTATCTTCCTTAAATCTTTAAACTTACAAATATGTTATCTTTGCCGTTTTTAACCATATAATTTCTACAACCATACACTGCACGTTCTGCTAGTACTAAGATATAGCACCAATAATTAAAAAATATAAATATGTAGTTTTCTGTAGATAAGAATGGAATACATTATTTGCAATGCACTATACAAATACAGGACAACCACAGAAACTAATTAGGTTATGGGCCAGGCTACCAGACAGAGTTGTGGCAGAAAGCTCTGTGTCGAATTTTAATAATAAGCAGGAAAGATTCTTGTCAGAAGACATTACCGAGCACAATAGAATGTGATTAGATTCAATTTTTTTTTTTGCTACATTGCAGATGTATATTTACCACAAGGCTCGGAATGAATATTACACAATTCCTATTTTCTAATTTTTTTCTCCTGCTTTTAGTTAAGCCCTTAGTTAATTTGTATTTCTACACATACTATTTAATTGTATAATTTAAAAGGAATATACATTTTACTGAACCAATATATGTAAAACTGATCCTATGGCAACTTAACATATTAGACTGTAAGAGCTATAGGACAATGCAACTTCTTTCCTAATGTATCCATACTTATTTTAGCCCATTAATAATGTTTGACTTCTGTACTTATTTTATTACTTCACTTTAGAGGACTGCACTGGGAGGCGGGTCCCGCGGGACCCGCCAAAAAACCGCGGGCGGTCTTGCTGGGGCTGCGGGCGGGAGCGGGCGGTCAGGCACTGTACCTGCGGGTCCCGGTAATCCCGCGCAGTCCCGCAAGGCTGCCTTCTTGCTACTCCCTTACAGTGTCTCCTAGCTTGCTCCGCCCAGGAACAAAACAGAGTCACGTGATGTGAAGTCACTTCCTGTGACTCCGCCTTGTTCCTGGGCGGAGCAAGAGAAGAGACGCCGTGAGGGAACAACTCGAGGGCAGCCGCGCGGGACTGCGCGGGAAATCAGGTAAGGAGGCGGGCATGATTGGCCACAAATGTGGCGGGAGCGGGCGGGATTGGCCACAAATGTGGCGGGAGCGGGCGGGAGCGGCACACCCACATTGCGGGAGCGGGCGGGAGCGGGATTAAAAAAGTAGTCCCGCGCAGGGCTCTACTTCACTTATTGTACCTCCCCTTTGTAATGTACGGGCTTTGTCATTAAGGGGATAAATAAAAATACACACATACAGCTTTTTATGAAATATTACTTTACAAACCTTTACAAACCTCCACTATGGGTGGCAATGAGTCTTACCATGGTCCTCCCAGGTGAAGGAATTTCATCAGTAGGGTTAGCATTCTTTTCTTCATCTTTTCTTTCCTACAACTCACCTCTGCGGCCACTGTCATCTATGCTGGGCATTGAGATATGATGTAATTTCCCAGTGGTATGGTGAAGAGCCTGATCTGTCCCCAGTTTTGTGGCAGAAGGGCTACCACCCTAACAGTGGCGACTCTAGAAACAATATATAGGGGGGGCACACAAGATACCACAGTCGAACTGGGGGGGCATTAATAATTTCCACCATTAAATCATACCACTGAAAAAACATATATATATATATATATATATATATATATATATATATATATATTGCCAAAAGTAACGTGCTATGGAATGATACTTTTGTTATTGGACAATACAATACTTGATCATTCAACATGGGAAGCCTGAAGCCACAATTTAGTACAACTAATCCTTGAAATCCTTTAAACAACACAATACCTTAACTTTTGCACTAAATGATTTCAGGGCCTAATATTAGATCCTGCTGCTGATATGTATATATATATTAGCCCCTGCTGCCCATATATATTAATATTAGCCCCAGTTGCAGATATATATATATTAATATTAGTCCCTGCTGCCGATATATATATAAATTTATATATAAATATTAGACCCTGCTGCCGATAGCAGGTATAGATCAACACATTAACACACAAACCCAGGTTTGCATGTATAGATCAATTGAAATTCACTTGTGATCTCAGCACTGAACGTATATATCAAATCAACAGAATCAGACATACAAATCCTGTATTTGCAGGTATACAATAATAATATATGAAACGTAGCATTGCAGGTATAGATCAAATAAATACAAGGAAACAGCATTGCAGGTATTAATCAACTGAACAAGACATACAAACCCTGTATTTGCAGGTATACATAAATAATGTATGGAAACATAGCATAGCAGATATGGATCTACAGAATAACACAGAAACCCAGCTTTGCAGGTGTAGATCAATTGGAATTCACATAAAAACACAGCATTAAAAGTATATTTAAAACCCCCTAAATTACAGGTATAGATCACAGGTTGCAAACCCCAAAGCCAGCCCTGGCGTCCACACTGCCCACATAAAACCTGCCCAGCACCCAGATAACACACATACGATTTGCCATCTTTGTCCCTTATATACCCTGTCTGTGCCATCTTGGTCCCCAAGGCTCAAACATCCTGCTAGTGCCATCTTTGCCCTTCCACAATTATACATCTATGATACACACAAACACATTAACTCATGCTCTCCCTCATTCAGACAAATCATCCACATATTAACTCATGCTCTCCCTCATTCAGACAATTCATCCACATATTAACTCATACTCTCCCTCATTCAGACAGTTCATCCACATATTAACTCATGCTCTCCCTCATTCAGACATCTCATCCACATATTAACTCATGCTCTCCCTCATTCAGACAATTCATCCACACATTAACTCATGCTCTCCCTCATTCAGACAATTCATCCACACATTAACTCATGCTCTCCCTCATTCAGACAATTCATCCACATATTAACGCATGCTCTCCCTCATTCGGACAATTCATCCATTTTAAGAAACTACGCCCCTTGGAGCTTCAAATGAGGGGTTACATGTATTTCTAGGACAAAAGTGCACAAATAATGATGGAATATGTCGCTTTGGCTAGAAAATATGTTTTTTCTAACCATAGCAACATGTTCATTTGTGTCTTGCGCACTCCAGGTTTGTACTAGAAACACATACAGCCCCTCATTTGATGCGCCAAGGGGTATAGTTCTTGCAAATGTGTACTTTTTGTGCCATAATTTAACTTCTTACGTGAGCAGTAATGCCACGTCAAGGCTTTAACCCTAATTACTGACCATTCACACGCCTTTCATATCTCCTCTTTTGTCAGTTGTTAATAAAGTTGCGCGGTGACGTCATCGCGTCATTGCGCGAGATGTCACCGGCCGGATCGGGTGGCCCCGGTGATGCCCTTCAGTTTGAGGGGCAGATCACCGGGTAGGTGGTGATGGAGGTCCACAGACCTCCATCAAGGTAGGGTAGTGCTAGTGACAGCATGGTGCCGTCGTTAGCACCTGACTGTGACTGCTAGCGACGGCACCATGCCTTCGTTAGCAGTCAAGGGGTTAAAGTCCCATTGCGGGACTGTCGTCGGTGGCTCCAAATTCGGTGGGGGGGCAACAGGGGGGGCAAGGAATATCCTAGGGGGGGCAATTGCCCCCCCTTGCCCCCCTGTAGCGACGCCACTGCACCCTAGGCCAAAATATGCCACTGCTGGTAGGTATTGAGTTTATTATCTTAATTTGATGCTATGGCCTGATGACTCGTTTCTTTAACCTGAAGAAGAAATGTTCATACTTTTGGATGTAATCTCACTCCTTTGCATTCTCAATGCCATGACGTTAATTCCCTTGCTACATCTCTTGCATCCCGTAGTCAATCACATTTAGTCATTCATTTTCTCAATCCCACAGCCAAACTCTCACAGCCATGCTGTGTCAAAAATATTGTGTAAAGTATTATAAAAAGTATATGTTATTGACGACAGCCAATTTAATCCCCTAATGTAAATGCAAAAATGTGTGTAATGCAAACAGTGATGATACATTTTTTTTATTGGGCTAACATTTAATGTTTGCAACAAGCTTTCAAGGGTGTTAAGCAAGTCTTTTGAGTGTGGTGTCGTGCTCCAAAGAGAAGATTTTTCATCCTATAGCCGGTACTAGCAGAATAGATGGGCTGAATGGTTCTTAACTGCCGTCAGATCCTATGTGCCTATGTTTCTTTGAGAAATAAAGAAAATATGTGTTGGGAAATGTTAAAATAAATGTATTGAATATGACTGCATGGGTTTCATCATCTGAGCCCTTGAGGCTTGAATGGACTAAGTTTGTATGTTTTGTGTTAGCTAGCTGAGATCAAAATGTAAGTATTTGTTATTAGTAAAATAGATTTTATATATTTTACTTTTTTTATGTTTCTTGACCATGTGCAGTACTACTGAGGATTACAGATTTAGGAAAAATGTAAAACTTTGTTATTAAATAGTCACATTTTATTATTCATGGTATACCAAGACTTCATGTAAGAAAGCTGTGTGCAGTGATGTAGTCTGGTGTAGGCTGACTAACAGGGAGCCTGATCTCCCTGTAATGCCACTACTCAATTGCTTGTTAAAAAGGAGATAAATGATCTGCCCACTGGCCCTTTAACGCTACGGTGAACGCCACAGCTGCAGTACCAAAGGTAAAAATGCCACTGGGTGTGTGAGCTCTGAACATGTGTAGGGATTACTAATCATCTTTGAGTAGATGTTGTAGGAAATCATTGGAAATTGATGAACAACTGCATCTATGAAGCATACCAGAAAGGTTACCTGGAAGTTGGCACACCCAAACACTCACACTACCACACACACACACCAATATCCAATCACTAACACACACAGATACACACTTACAATAACTTACCCAGATAAACACACATACTAACATACCTCCATAGGCACACACTAACAGACCACAACACATGTCCACACTAACTTACCCTGACACACACACACACACACACACAATTACATACCCAGAAAAACACAATACATACTGACACTTGCCATACCTCAGCCTATTCATCAATGTAGCCACGCTACAACTGTAGGGTCACGTTATGTGAACCTGGTCAACCCCACCTCCTGTGGTGGCACCCAGGACCGGTCCTAGACCAAGCAGCACCCAGAGACAGAAATATTCCCTTGCACCTCCTATACTTTTATATAGATGGCATTATATTTAAAGGCTAGAAGGCTTCTTCCCAGCTCAGTGCTCTGCTGTCTGCATGTAACTCTGAACACCACCTCCCTGCCTCATATACTGACACTCAAGCAATACCTTAACGCACCGTTCATGGACACTCCACCCAGTCCACCCAGCCTAATACTGTATGCTGATCTTCTTACTGGCTGATCATGTGACATTAAATGACACGAGAAGCTCCTTTTGCCATCAATTATCATATTCCAGAAATAACCCTGCTGTAGGTGAGAGATCCAATGCGCAAATAGGCCTCCATCTGGGCCACACATCACTCTGTAGAACAATTACTGTGTTCCTGCTGTGCAGTGCAGGTAATTATATAAAATACACAACAGCTAGTAAGCAGAAAATATCCCTTTTGCCCTATAGTTAATCCATCTCACATGGTTACGTTTCTGCAACATGCATCTTCAAGATTTCCATGAAAAAGATATATATTAGACAGTAAGCAAGTGTTATTTAATAGATTTTATCAGGGAAGATTAAGTGATCTCAGTATATATAGCTTGGAGGAAAGAAGAGAAAGAGGCGATGTGATAGAAACATTTAAATACTTAAAGCGATTTAACAAATTACAGGAGGGGAGTCTATTTTAAATTAGGAGAAATGTTAGAATGAGTTGCCACAATCTAAAACTAGAGGGTCAGAGGTTTAACAAGATGGTCGCACGTAAGTGGAACAGCCACCCATCATAAGTGATAAACATCTATGTCCTGAATCTAAGACAAGACAGAGGACTAAGTCTCTACATAAGGAAAAATGGGCAGACTAGATGGGCAGAATGATTCTTATCTTCCATTTAGTTGTATGATTGTATTATATAGAAAAATATAGATTATTGCAAAAAAGCAAAAGAAAGTAAAAAAAAAGTACATATTTCATATATATATATATATATATATAATATTCTGAAAAAATTGCATAAAGAGCTGCATTTCTGCAATATGCTCGGGGCATGAAGTAAATACCTCTATAAGAGACATAATGAACTCTGATTGTTATTTTGGCATGAGATTGTTGGCTATTAATTTTACAGTATTAGTGCGGACTCTTTCTTCTCTGCATTCACAATTATGGAAGAAAGTCAGTAATTTTTGGGGTCTTTGCTTTGTAAATCAAAGAAGCTTTTGATGTTGAAAACCATTACTTAGTTTTTGTTGTACAGTAATTTTGTGAATGACCCAGATCACGCATAGGAGCTTTAAAGAGAAAAAAAAAAAAACAACGAAATTAAATATGCTTATCTCATAACATTTCACTGCACAAATTTATTTTGCATAGCATTAAACTCAATCTACAGTGATGTTGTAATGCAGCTATTTCAAAGAGAAACTATAATATAATATTGTCTGTTAGTATATAACCAATTTTATGAAATTGGCTAAGAAAAAAATGAGTGTGATATTATTCATAATTAACACAAGACATGCTTAATCTTTGTGACCTCTCTAATATCAATAATTATTTAAATTATTTTAATAATATTTTATTAAGATCAGGTTTAAGTTGAGAAGTAAAATTGATATTACAGTAAAAAAAAATCATTTCAGTGTTGGACCTAAGGGAACTAATTACTGTATGTCGAAGGGAAAGTTGAAACATAGGATAAAAAAGAGAAGCTCATTCCAGACAGAACGTCACTAATTCTTTGTATAGTTTTAGGATTGTTTTCAGTATACTACATAGTATTAACATTTCCACCAAAGTACTGTGCTGAAGCATCTCTTTCAAACTAAATTCAAAGGCATAGTCCTGGTCCCAATTTCTACAATCCTGATGTGAGCTTCCTACTGGAAAGCCAGAAAGCAATATATGAAAACAGGCCCGGACTGGGACAAAAAATAGGCCCGGGCATTTAAGCCTGAGCAGCCCATTTTTATTTATTTATTTATTTATTGTTAAAGCCCACCCTTTATGTACCATCTTTGCATTTACTCACTCATTCACACAAATCATTAACACATTCATTAATGCAGTCTCACAAATCATTCAAGCAAATTATCCACACATGAATTAATTAATTGTCATACGCATTCACACAATTCATCCACACATTTATTCATTCATTCTCATACGCATTCACACTACCCCCTCTCCCCAATTCGTTGGAATATTAAAAATAATTGAAGAAATCAGTTGCTTGGGGGTTGTGTTAGTATTTTTCGATTGGAAAATAAGCAACACAGTTGTTGTCACTTAAGAAGGCAGTCTAGCCAGCTCTCCTTTACAATTGTAATTGCTACTTACATCATGCCTCCATTTTATACGGTTTTTGACCACTACAAATAATGCTGCCATAACCGATCTTCCACTTATACAACCTCAGCCTACCGGATGTGCGCTGCAAAATATACAGTTCTGCCATGTTTCCTTATTGTATGTAAAGAAACCAGCTATATAACTGTATTCTATACATCTTAGGGTGCTATGTAAACTATAAGACATTAATCTAGTTCTTACCCACACTCATCTATATAGAAAGTTGAGTATTGGTCCTGTAGCCAGAAATATAAGCCAAAGCTAGAAAAGGAGTTTACTCTGTGTGATGTTTGTTCTAAGATTCAAGTAAAATTGAAAGATTTAACATTCATCTAATTCAACTTTTCAATAAAGTTAATATCTTTATATTTGAGCATGTATGGTAACTTTAGTATCAAAAAGAGTTTCACATGTTAACAACCCTTAAGAATGAGTCACCAACACACTTGTCACAATCATTTATGAATACTAATAAATCTTTTACCTTTAATTTGCTTGCATTTCATGTCTATAGATAAAGAACAAACAGTTTTAATTATGCTATGAAATGCAATGCTGCCACAGCACTGTGGCAATACTTTACTGGTATCTAACAAGGTTTTTTATTGAGATGAGCTGTTACCTATTTCAACCAGTAGGTAAATAACTACCTACTGTCAAAAATTTCGAGAAAACTACAAAGCTCAGTGAAATGAAATTTAGCATTTAGAACTGAGGCCTAGGCCGTTGTTGGCATGTCTTTGGGGGTGGTGGCAGCTGTTCTGCCACCAAACCACCAGCAGATTGTCCTCTTGGGCGATCAGGGACACTTTCTTGCTACACTGCTTAATGACCCAATTACAAGGGAGATCTATGATCTCCCCAAGTTGCCCATTTACACTATGGAGCACTGTGCCTACTTAGCACAACCTCCATAGCACATGCTTACCAGGCGTAAGCATAATAGATGTATATTTTGTATATTGTATTTGTAGTGCTTCATAAAATGTCAGGCACCATCCTACTCAGCCTGGACCATGCAGTAATTATATATCCTCAGGTTTATCTGCAACCACTAGTGGCCACCCTTCCCTCTCTGGAGCACCCTGGGGGCTTCCTGCTGTCTGCCCTGCCAGTGGGCTTTCTGCTGTCTGCCCTGCCAGTGGGCTTCCTGCTGTCCGTTCTGCTTGAGGACATCCAAGCTGTGTGTCCTTGCTACAGCTCCCTTTATTCTTTGTTTCCAGTCCTGCTCTTCCGTCTTTTGTGTGCCTGTCTGTACCTACCTACCCATCAGGATGCATCAAGGGGTACAGAATGAACCCCTAGTATCCGCTGCACCTGGGCTCCTACCCGACCTGCTTGCCTGGGTCCTGACATAAGAATGCTGTGCTGTACACTTTGCTGTTGACATTTTATCATTTTTCTCTGTGCAAGCGATGTTTTCTGAAATGAGACGTCATACACAGTCACGTGACATACCGCATATATGTGTGTGCAGAAAGGTAAATATATAGAAACTAGGTTTTTCTCTTCTTATTAAACATAGTTGAACTAAAATTACTGCATTCCTATATGTTTCTTAAGAGCGTCCACAAATTGTTCTTTGATTCTCATGTACCTGTTGTCTAAATCAAGGGAAGTCTATATTCTTGTGCTTAGGCAAAAATTGACAATGATTTTTCCCACAGTAAGGCCCTCTCCTTGTTCTGTACCAACATGTCCTAATGTGTGTTACGTTATTGCTAATTTAGTATATTGTCAGTTTTAATGTTCACTCTACCCTATTATAACAGTGCTTCTTAATCTGGGAGACCGTTCTTGCCCATATTAAGTATTTTTGTGGAATCGGTTTTAGTTGGCAAATATATAGATTCAGAAGTATTCAACAGGGCAGTCTGATTGTGATGGGAGTTGCAATCCACATAAGCTGCAGTGCCAAGGATCTCTGGCCATGCTCAGTAGCCTTAAAATAATTTCCATTTTTATGGAATATTTTTAAGGACTTTTAAGCTTTTAACAAATAAGTCAATTTTCTTTCATAAAGCAAGCAGCAGAAAGCAGCACACCATGTAAATGGATTGCAATTTAAACGAACATAGTTGCTTAGAGAATCAAGCTTCATAAATATGTACCAGTGTAATCGTGCACATTGATCACAGAATGTACTGAATTCTAATTTGAACATGAATGTAAATTGCTGTTATTACAAATAAACTGCAAACATTGCTCCAAAGAGAACACTTAATAGAAAGGTGTGCGCACATCATCTTCAACATTTAGTGTAAAATTCTTAAATCCTGAAAACCTTTTTGTTGTTTAATGAGATGGGGAAAGAAACAGAAAGTGCTTTTAAAATCGTAAATATGGAAAAAAATATAAACTAACAGGTTTCACATGTATAACTCTTACACAGGTGCAAAAACCAGATTCATAATAGTTGCATACCCCAACATTTTAGGCGTCTAAATCAGAGGATCTGTGTTGGGGGTGCATAGTTATAGGTTGGGCCAGTGAATGCACTTACCTGACCATTTCTCAGGTCCAGCCACCTCACTATGTATTAAAACAGTATGTGGGAACATATCATTGTTTCATGACATCCTGTCTCAACTTAAAAACGGCAAGGGGCACCTGTGATTGAGGTCCATGCTGCAAAAACACAGACCTCTCTCTATCCACTTCACAGCTTAGGGGGGTAGTCAGGGGAGAGATCCTCTGGTCTCCTTAACCAGTGTATGATCCTCACTGCTAGCAAAAGTGGGACAGTGAGGCAGCTCAACAATTGTGCTGAAAATTATGGACATTGTTGGACATTTTGAAGATATGGAGTAAACTCTCCTACACATTAGTCCAGGGAGAGGCAGTAGCAACACTATTAAAACATGCGTATTAGGACCAAATTGGACAGTGTGCTTAGGAAAAGAAAGAAATTTGAGTTTTTGCAGCTGAAGCACTATTTGATGGTTTAGCCATATTGAACATGATGAACAAGAACAGATGAGCGAGTTTGTTGGTGTAACTGTTCAACCTGTTCTACAGTTTCATGATGCAGGAAGCCATCGTGGTAATGTTGTTTGATGCCATCACTAGTGACCATGTATGCTCTGCAGTCCTACAGCAAGTATTGAGGTAACCTCCACCACTGAGGGCTCTTGTTCTTGTTACTCTACTCCACTCAACCCTGGTGGTTGTGTGCCGGACTGCAGCTAAAACACTGATGAGAGCATTAATGTAGTGATCCAAAATATTAAAATCAGAGTAACCCAGGCGGCAATTGCCCCCTTGCCTCCATTGCCTGCCCGCTTCTTTTCTGGAGAAAGTGGCTAAAAAGTACTCCCAACAATGCTCCCAGATTCAACAACAGACTCAATGGCTGATTCAGTTTCTAATGTGACTGACAGGCTTGATGATCAGCATGGTAGCAGGTGAGTTCAACTTGATGGCTACTTGTCCCAAATCAATGGGGAGACTTTCAGTACTCATCTAGATAGCACTTGACTACTCTTTTTTTAAGCAGACAAGTTATTTTGGTTAAGTAAATCACCTTTGCATTTGCTTGTAGTATCTCCAATGTACTATTCATCTGGACTATCTGCTATAATGATCTGTGTTTTTATGAAGTTATTGTTTTGATTAAATATGTTTCTGTAAATATTGTGGCAAAATAATACACTGTAATTGTAAAACCATGCTTTACAATGTTTAATTTTTAAATTAATTAATTTTGTTAACTGCTGCTGCCAGAGCATGTTTTTATGCACCAGCCTTATCTTTATTAAACACATTTCGTTTTTTTATGTAATGTGTACACTTTCTCTTTTATTATCCAGTGTGATCACACAGATTTTTTTTTCAGATGGCGATAAATGTATTTTTAAATCTTTTTAAATTGACATCACATAGAAGTAGGTAAATCGGTTTGAAAAATGATGAAAAACTAGTTGACAGGTATAAAAAAGAGATGAAAGTAACCTTTATAAAATAGGGTCATTCGGTTTTTCTATCTACTTTTTTAACTCATCCATTAAAGGTAAATGTGAAATTCTAACTTACACCATGCAAAACAACTAGTTGCCCAGCACAAATCCTGTGGTTCAGAGTTGTTGTCCCTCACTCATGCTAAATTGTATTGTCCCACAGGGTCATGGCAAAATGGGAACAACTTTGCTGAAAGTTTAAGGGTGCCTTCAACAGTTTGGTGTCATATCCTGGTCTAAGCCAACAAAGCCTACGGAGGTAGGTAAAGAAATGATTTGCCTTATTCGATAATTGGAATTCCCAGGATAGTGCACCTCTTAGTCAGGGTGGCAGGTTGAGTAGATCATAGCTCTCACTTGAAACTGGACTGTGTATAATTTGGAGATCTTTGCCGACCTCCATCTTTTCATTGTGTCCTACTGCTATGACATAAGTACACAAGAAGGCATTGCAGGTCTGCCTGGGGTACTGCTCTCAGTGATGCCTAGGACACAAACCTTCATAGATACATCATGGCAACTATTACTATTTCTAATGTATAACCCTCTTGTCAGAGAAGTGGGTGAGGCTGATTACTAATGGCTCAAAATCATATAGACATTTAGCATGTGTTTCACAAAATTATGTACACAATTTCCACATTCCTAATCACTAATAAGATCAAAGGAAAACATTAGTGCAGGATGATACCACAACAGAAGCTCATTATTTCTTTTATGTTTGTTTATATTAAGTTTGTTTTAATGTCAGTTTACCCCTGTGTTATATGAATATACAGTATTTGTTGCAGCTAATACATATTGACCGATTTAGCAAAGTTCTAAAATATATCATAATTAAATTTATCTGTGAAATATTGTGATTATACTAAAACTCATGACTGGCTAGGGATAATTTATCCCTATGAGAGTGCTTAAACAAGACTGTTGACGTTCAAATGGAAGTCCTCAAATGAAGCCTGTGACGTCAAACCAGCAGCTAATGTATGATGAGGTTATCATCCCAGTAATGTATAGAAATATGGAATTTGTTGGCAAATAAGACCTACTAAGCCCATTTTTTCATATTAAGTCGTAAATTTTAACAGTCCAGTTCATATCTTAGATTCAGGATAGCTTTGTGCTTCTCCCATGCATGTTTAAATCAATTTAAAATATTGACCTCTTACCATGTTTGCTGGAGGGCTGTTCAACATATCTACCACCCACTATGCAAAGTAAAATATGAGAAGCATACTTTGAAATATGTTCTGTATATTAAATTGAAAGCTATATATTTGGGACACAAAAGCAAATAAATTGATGTTATTCCAAATAAAACATAATCCAATTATTTCACATAATTAATTTCTTCAGTAGTGCCATTGCTTTATGCATGAAAAATCAACACAATTAATTATCACTCAGTTCTTCAAGCAAAAATCCTTTGGCAGAACGAGCACTGTAAACAATTCATCCTAGGATTGCAAATAAAGGTCTATGATCAGAAGCATACACATTCATAAATAAAGGCCTTCGCATATTCTACTTTGCTTAACACAGATAAAACTGAAAGGGATTTACATGGGTTAGTATAAAAAACAAATATGATGGTAATATATGAAGGCCTCTGCTTATGAATTTATACTTTTTTTTCCCATAGACTTGAAGCCTGAGGATTGTTTAGTGCCGTAGTAACATAAATGAATTTTTGGATGAAGCGCTCTGCAGTAATAAATTTACGCTGAAACGTTATCAGTGCAGCTATTGAAGAGATTAATGATATAAGAAGACCATGATACTTTATGGGATAATGTGAATAGGGCTCCTGTGAAAGAGAGACTCAGACAAGCCACAAATAATATGTTCATATCTGAATGGATAGAACAATCCCGAGCAATGCTTCTGACGGTGTTGGATTATACTTCCATACCATTCGCACCTCATCTGTGTGCCACAACTTGACAAAATGACCAGATTTTTTAATCAAAATCTAGGACATTTTATGCAATTATAATAAGTAACAGGTCATGTGGATTGCAGATATTTTGTGTCATTCTTCCCAGAACAGCAGACGGTTGTTTTGGCATTATATCATTTATGGGTGATATTGAATACAATGAAGATGGTGTTTTTATTTTTCACTTTTATAAGGACATATGTATATGGCCAGGACCTTTATTATGGTAGATATATTTTAGAAAAATAACAAACTACCGGATTACTTTAAAACACAGTACTTTATACTTAGGAATGGTTGAGGGGACAATTCTGCAGGCTGATAATAACCAAATCTTCCCTTAAACTGTCCGTGTTTCACCTGGAGACTATGGGTGAAGTGCCTGTTCTCCAGTTCTTCGGAACGGGGCACAAAATCCACCGCCTATTTATTATTATTATTTATTGTTTATTTCCCCTCATACTCCCATATAAATTTAACACGTGGCATCAGCTCATCCCACACACATCATATGTCTCCCTGAAGAGAGAGTGCTCCGTGTAGCTGGAGCCTGGAAGTTATGGGGGCCTATACCATTCTACCATTTCCTCTATATGAATATAGACAGTGTTTGTAAACCTATACAAGGCCTGTTTAGAAATTAGAAAAAGTATAGGCCTCCTTCACATGATACAGACTACATCATGCATATACCATTGAACTCTCCGTGTTTGACTCAGTCTCCATATGAAGCCCTGCTTCCTCTGGGTCACTTTCTTCTTTCTCCGGACATGAGAGCGGGGTTTGGTGTGCCTACTTCATCCTACTAAAGGGTACCTAACTCCAATATGGCCATGTTGTGAGATATTGCTTAGCTCACCACATCACAGTGGCTTCCGTGCCTACCTGTATAAATTACGGTGAACTAGTTCACTAACTAAAAATACAATGGGTAATACGGTGTATATAAATGGTGCAAATGAAGTAATGAAAAATATAGTTGTTGTTGCAATGTTAATTTTTTTCATGTTAATAGCAAAGGCAAAACATAAAACTGATCAGAATAGATAAATAGTAGAGACTACTATATATTAGAAGTCAGGCTTGCTTATGGGAAAAAAAGTGATGTACAAAACCTGCACCTCTAATGTGATGTAGTGGAACGTATAAATTATTACCTTAACAGATTATCACTGCTCTCTCATAAGCAAATTTGCTGTGAATGGATATATTGTATACACTGTGAATGATTGATGAAGACTGCTAAGTGTATTTTGAAAGATGACAAGGGAGCATTTTTTAAATGTAGCTAGTGCTTTCCCTAACAACTGTCCATCTTTCAGATCAAAGGGATCAAAAGCGAGGAAGCAGTTCTTTTATGGTACATTTTGACATCTATATTTCCAAATAGTACCAAATGGTCCATCTTTGAAGGAAAACTTGTGGAAGCCTACACGTTAACAAAATATTCTTAAGATCACAGACTCAGTCGTAAGATTTTCATTCCACTCCAAAGTGAAAGTCATTTTCCTGAAAAGTAACATCTTACAGTTGTAAACCTTCTACTCAACTGTGTATGAGCATGACTGAGTGTGTCATTGTTTGATTGAACAGCCATAGTCCTGCTGAGAAAAACTTAGGACATAATAGGTTCATGTGGAGAGGGCCTATTGTTTTGTATTTAACTCAGAGAGAGAGAGAAAGAGAGGCCAACGTGCTACTGAAACAAAAAACAGACAATAGTGCATTGTGTATCAAAATGTATTCAGCTATCATGATCTGTCTCATTAGAGGATTCATGAGAGCCTTTCTATACCACTTTAGGAGCATTGTTTAAGGGGCTGTCTATATTTCACCGCTAATAGTTCCTGATGACACATTTCCTTTTGAAAGTCTTTCACTGTGATTTAAAAGAGGTAAGAATTGTAGTCGTTAAGTGCAGCAATTGACTAACATTCAAACTTGTACCAGGTAACTAAACATAATGCAAATCTGTATGTGTATATATATATACATATATATATATATATATATATATATATATATATATATATATATATAATGTGTGTGTTAAAATGTTGACATGAGAATAGATGACAAAGCAATAGTCTAGAAGAGAGCTTAAAGTGACCTTATTTATGGAAACATCACATGATTCCAGATGTCTCCTGTAATGTATATATAGACTTTCCTTATAGTGTTTCTATGACATATATAACAGTATCACCAAGAGTACAGTCGGGTGGCGTCAGGCTTGCTGCTTTTCATATTGACACAAAAAAGAGATACGTATTCGGACCTAGAGTTTTAAACAATAGAAAGACAAAAGGAACACGGACTAACCATTTGTTTTAAAGACACATATTGGTTTGATAGGGAAAGGATGTCCTGCACCAGGGTCCTGATTCAGCACATGTTGAAAGAAAGGGCTGGAGATGAAGAAGTTCATGGGAAAAGCATGTCATGCTGCCACCCGTACATTGTGGGCAGATACAAAAGGTGATATCTGCGTTTAGGCACAGTTAATCCAACAGTTAACTTTGGGTAAATATATGCATTTGGTAAAAGGAAGTGGTTCAGGATCCCTGGCCTTGAAGTCTTGGTACCCCTTCTTGACCAAAAGTAACCTTATCAGTTTTAATAACTTTAATGGAATCGTCTATGTTGACAAGATACATCCAGAAATTGTATGCAGCACTTAATGCTTTATGTTTGATATAGTGGTAAAGTCCCACCAATATTTGTTCCCCTTTAATTATCAAATGATCCCAGGCTCCATCCTGTCGCGTGTTACAGTAAGATCACTAATAAGAGTATGCTTAGTTCAGATGTAAAATGAATGCATGAAAACAAATAAATTGTCTCAAATTTAAAACCACTCTGTGAGAAAAAAGAAATAATGGCAAACCATAAACTATCCATCTGTTACTTACTACTTTTTGGCAAAGCTTGAAAATCAGCACAACAGGAATACTATTTCCATCATGCACTTTTTTTCCACACAAGCCTTTGATCTGCCTGATGTTAAAGCAAGTTAAAGTATTTGCGTCTGCGACAAGGTCAGACGTGGCACTCGCCAGAAAAAAAAAGGGCAGATTGTACAAAAGAGATTGTATCGAGGGTTCGCCATACAGGAAAACATCAGCAGATGTAGACAACATTTTAATAGCTACATAAAGTGAAATGCATGACAACCTCATTAGGAGAACCATAATAGCCTGGCAGGAAATCTCATGGAAGACAATATATCAATGTCTTGTTTCTTACAGCACCACTAACGATGCTAGAAGGCTTTTCTTATAATCTTTTATATATTTTCTATTGGTCTGCACAAAAATACGGACACACCACCCTATGAATCGAGACGCCATGTGAGCAACCTCACAATGCAGACACTCAGTAAAGACACAAGCAGAGTAATAAAACTGCAGTTAGCAGGTTTCCCCACTGATACCCTTGACACGGTACATTAAGGGCACTTATTTATTTTTTATATCAGGAGGCCTGACGACCACTCCTTATGATGCAAGCATCTGCAGGGTGAGGTCAGGCTGTCAGTGCACACTGAGCCCAGAGGTCTCAAACCATCTGCCACTTAAAGAGGAAAAGCAGGGATCTAAATAGTGCCCTTAAGAAACTATTTAAAGTCATCAATCACAAGGCTGAAACAATTATTATCATTAATATCACCCACTGTGCTATTTACGTTACATTTTGAAATGATACCCGTCGGGGTATTTTGCATTTATTATTTGTTTTTCATGGTGTCTCCTGCCATAGAGAAACAAAGTGTCACGCAAACATCATAAAGCAATCAAACAAAAAAGAATTGTTAGCAGCTAACAGTGGATGTCATACATGGGAAAGTAGCAAATGAGAATGATCAGTTTTAACCCTTGGAGTGTTGGGGTTGCTGCAGTGCACAGAGTTGTGGCCCTTTTCTTCGTCACTATGAGGTTTACAGTATTGACTGGGGCTTGGCTTATTGCAATAATATGAGCATAAATCAAGTCTCCTCTGGCAAAACACGAATGACCTAAGATTTGCGTTACAAGGTGCAAGATTATTTGTGTAACTTTTTAATTACTTAAAATTACTTTTGTTTTTTAGACTTTTTAAAATCCCAATAATTATCTTTATTATTATTATCATCATTTGTTTTTAGTTTTAATGATCTCACTACTTGCTGATCACACAGCAATCAGGAAGTAGGGCTGTGCATCGCTGACAGCACATAAAGGGGTTGATTGAATGGAAGTTCAAACATTTAAATCCAGTTTGAGTACTATTACATTGATAAGTGGAACAAGTGATGCTGACAGAGAGAATACCAGGCTTTTTAAAAAATTAATCATCAACCAATGTGTGCAGCTAGAATTAAAGTAAGCAGCCCATGAAGTTGTACAAGGACCGGTTCTTTCATGGGGCCCAGTGCAATGCACAACTGGCCCCTGTCTAGGGGTTCCCCTATGAGAAATTAGCTTTCCCTCATTGCGTTCTGTGCATATACGGTATACAACACAATTAAAGCACACAATTCATTTCTTGAGGCAGTAGATGACGTGGGGGTTAGCCCAGGCAAAATCTGCTAACTAACATATGCATTCACAAGTTCTCCCTTGCACATACCTCACTCATTTATGCATACATACCAATATTCAGATGGACTAAATCTACTGAATAGCATAAAGTTAATTTCAAGTTCAACATTAACTAGCGTATAGTGCTGCTGACCTCTTTAGTTCACAATGACCTTAACTTTTTTTTTGTGAACAATAAAGCAATAAGCTAAACCATTGCATACAGGAACACTGCCTTTTACACCTTTCTGCAGCACTTGCACATTTACAAGCTATTTGTGATGCCAAAATAATGTGAAATTATATAAAACAGTTGGAGTGTGTCATTTCTTCATATTTACAGCCTTTTTGACTTTGCTAAATGCACATCCGGTTACATTTCCCAAAGCAGCAAAAACATAATCATTTTTTTGTTCATGGGAAACAACATTGATGCCTCCTGAATATTGAATTCAGTAATGCCATGTTTATGCTTAAAAAATTCAACATTCGCGTGTACTGCTTTTCTGTTGAAAGGTCAATAATGTACTAGACTAAACCTTGCCTGAACAACTCCATGAAGCAGAAAGTACTTTGTAGCTTGTAGAATATGGACACAGAAAAAATTCACAAAAATTATTTTAAACAGTGGAAAGTGCAGGTAAATGGAACATTAACTAAATACATCACTTGAGACCTTTAAAAACCTTGTATGAATAGCACTTTTCACTCCAACAAAATAATTACTCAATCATATTTAAATGAATAATTGCTTAAATCTGTACTAAATGTTTGGTTGTTTTAGCAAATTTGTGTTTACATTAATACCTTGTGTTTTGTTGATCACAAGGCTGGATTGCAAGCGATACAGATGAATGAACAGTATCAGCAATGAACAGTAAAGAACAGTGTAGGTGTGAAGTATTCAGGAGTGGGTCCAAAAGAACAGTGACAAGAACATTTTGTGTATAAAAGAATTATCTTGGCTAATGCAGTCAAAAAAAGGGCTCATTAGATACAGTATCTCTAAGTTTTTAAAGAGTCACTGGTGTTGTACATACATGGAAACTAGACTTGGGCGCCGGCCAAGTCTTCATGTTCATCTTCAGGAAAAAATACACCTTCGTATTCAATGAATATTTGCCCGATCCTGTGTTCTTTTTGGGTGTACGTTTCTCGTGTTTGTTTTTCTCTTCGTTTTCTGCCGGTTTTCTAGCAGGGGTTAATATGGGGTTAACGCAGTATCAGTAAAGGTCATGGCAAGGTACACCTTGAAGCAACTTGGCTTGAGGAGACCAATGCCTTTGGCGTCAGGAGTTAAAGGTCTGTAAGAGCAACTCTATAGGTCGCCGGCAGGGGCATCCTCTGGTATCAACGAATGAAAGGCAGCTGCTCTTCATTGGTTGAAGGCAGAGGAGCTGCCTGCCAGCGAACAATAGGGTCGCTCTTAAGGACCTTTAACTCATGATGCTGTGACTTGGCCTGGGAGTCAGAGTTGCTTCTTCACCCTCCAAGGAGGTCCAACCTAGGTGTGTTTCACTGTGTGTATACCAGGAGCGAGGCTCACATCCACATGCTATAATTGGGCTTTTGCAATGAAGCACAGGGTACCTTCAGTGCTTTTTTTTTTTACTTTTTTTTTTGCCTACCCCCAGCCTCCCTTGGCTGGCAGGTGAAGGTGAGTCATTTTTAGAATGCCAGCATTTGAGCTTGGTCCTCTAACACCACTTTACATTTATTTTTTTGCACTTTCCATTATATAACACATTTTCTTTTTTGTGCATATGTGAGTATTGATTTTGTTTTTTTTGTGTGTTTTTTGAAATTACAATGTCAAAGAGAAAACTGATATTGATATGGACACAGTCACAGAAATGGTTTATTGAAAATGGTTCTCCTTGTGGATTTTAGTGGTCCACTTGATGGCACTTTTAAATACTGAAGATCTGCTGCCCCTCCAGACTTCGGCGGGGAGGAGAAGAAGCAAAACTTCACTTTGGGTAGTGCTGCCTCACAAGAGTTCTGAGTCTTCACCAAGCATGTTTGGTCAGCCCCCTACATCTTCACTTGGGGAAAACAAAGCATCAGCACTTTGTGATTTAGTATAAAAATCAGGCTCTCTGGTGTGCAATTAAACTATGGAGGTCTGTATCCAGCTGGCAGAACCCCATAGTATCATTACATGACACCACATGGCTTCTGAGGCAAATAGGACATCATATGAAGAGGTAAGCTGCAAGGTTCAGGCCATGGACAACGCCCAATCTGATGCACCACTAGTAGAAGGGTATAAGCAGAGCAAGGAACCAGACCTGACTGTATCCTGTATTATAAAATGCAATCCCTGTAAATGTAAAAGATAATCAAGTAAGTACTATTGTGCTACTAAACACTAAAGTTCATTCCACCAATTGTACTTGAACAAATACAGAAAGCAGTAGAGGACAATAGCCTACAAAAGTGTTGAGCACCAAGTGAAAAAAAATGATATAAATAGGTTATTTTCCATTTAGAAAGTTAGATGGGGGACTGTTCCTTCACAGTACTTTAAGGGTTATTTTTCAACCGTGTATACAAAAATGGAAAGAGAAATGCCGATTATATATGTATGAAGGTAAAATGCAAAAAAATAGATGAACTCTTGCCTTATAACCTTCTTTGAATACCTTCTGCAAGAAGGATTCCAGATCATTGTCTCTTTTATTACCAACCTTAAGCAAGTTCAGTGGAAGAAAACAACTCAGAAGGTCCATCATTTAGGAAACAGTGTAGAAAGTTCCTAACTAGTAAATTAATGTAAATAAAATGTATCTCCTAATCAGCAAAAGTATGGCTACACACACAAAATGCACTTTTGTTCTGATTTGAAGATATTGCCCCCGTACTCAAAAAGTCTACATATACAGTAGGTACCAGTGTTACCAAAATGTAACATGTTTGGGGTAACAAGCACCATGTACATATCACTGAATTATTTGCTACTTTTTTATGTTGTTTCCAAGGGCCAATTTTGCTCTTTTTTTTACATGTCTAATGGGGCCGCCATCAGAAACCTCTGTGGTGTCTGGCACCAAGACATTAGCAGCACACGCACACGGCCATCTGGCACCAAGACATTAGCATCTCATTTATATTATGTTTATATATTTGTTGCCAACTTTATTAGGGTGAGAAGCTCAGACAGTTTTTGTTTCTTGTACAAACTGTACAGCCAACACACTGTATTTGCAGCATGCCCACACCTGTTTCGTAGGCCTCATTTTACACATTTGTATTTTTTGAGCCTGGGACTAGCTTAGAGCACCAATATTTTTTTGGTCTCTACCAAGACATCAGCAGCAACGCACACACACTGGGCCATCTTCTATTTCTCTGTGGTCTAGTATTTATGCTAACATGCCCATTTTAGGTGCTTTTGGCAGTGGACAGGGGTACCCTGACCGGTCTGGAGCTACACAGCCCCATATGCAACAAACTGCGATGCACTGTGTGTTCTGACACCGTTCAAGTTTATTGGACTTGATCACATGGGCCAGCCTCCCCCTCCTGCGTGCATCAATTAACCTTGGCTGCCCATGACCCTATATTGGACCACTTTTAATAGGTACTGTCCACTGCAGACCAGGAACACGCCACAAGAGCTGCAGTTTTGGATATGCTCTGACCCAGTCGTCTTGTCATCACAATTTGTCAAAGTCGCTCAGATGCTTACGCTTGCCCAATTTTTCTGCTTCTAACACATCAACCTTAAAGATGAAATGTTCATTTGCTGCCTAATTTATCCCACCCACTTACTCTTTCTCTTCTTGGTTCTTCTGTTGGTTTTCTTTGAACTCCACTCGTGGAGTATACAGTTACCCCCATATGCTGGATATATTGAGCAATGTAAATGTGAATACGCTATACACATATATTTATGGTTGGCAGGCAAGGAGGCCCCCTCCTACCCTGTCCGCAGGTCCTCTGTGCCGTTAAGCTCCGTTAAGCTGTGTACCTGTGTGTAACCTGCTCTGAGCACTGTGTATGATACCGTATACCAACCCTTGCTTTGTGACCCCGTTTCTGACCGTTTGCTGCCCGCCTCAACCTTTGGCCTGTGACTCGTTTCCGACAGATAGCCACCTGCCTTGACCTTTGGACCATGACCCTGACTTCTCTATTTGGATTTGCCCCTGTGTACTGTTGACTTTTCCATCAGCTTCCTGCGCTACGCTCCGCAAGCAAACCTGACAATGGTATTTTATACCTTAAGCATAAAATTCACTGCTATATACAGAAATGTGCAGTAGGTTAAAACTAATAAAAACCTGGCTTCAACTCATTGTCAACTCACAAGTCATTGTTGTCAGTCATGTGATACTTAGGGTGTTTTTTTCCCTCTCTAGTATATGGCAATAAGTCAATAAGACTGAGCCAGATAGGCAGTATTATACAGAGTCAGGGTGTTTGTCTAGTAGTTTGGGCAAAGAATGCAGCAGTTTAATATGCATTTGTATATTATATTATTATTTAGAGCTGCTACTACAATAATTGCTTGTATATATTTATACAGTTATTTGTTATATGTTTTTAATATATGTTTAAAAAATACATCCTGTGTATTACATAATATGTATTTCGAGATTCTTGTGTGCATGGGTTAATGCAAGTGAGTCGCCCCCAGACATAGCACACATTTCTTTCCAGATGGCTGCATGCAGAATTCATCTTAAATATACTTTTAGTAGTTCAGTATGTTGAAATTGAGAAAATGGAAGCATTTCATTGGATAAAGTGTTGTATATCAAACACAAAAGAAAAAGGTATAACTATATAACATATCAAATAAGGTTTTATTATCCAAAAAAGTAGGAACAGAGATGAGATGCATGTAGCAAATATTAAGTTTGATCTGATAAATTTAGTGTACAATGGAAATACCATTTAAACTAGATTCAATTCAACAGATAAATGGAGTTGATATATCAATTTAAATAGTAATTTGATTATTGGTTATTGTCATTTTAAATTGTTAAATATTTTCACAGGCCCCTCTTGTAAGTGCTTTGGAATCTGCTGGTGCTATATAAATAAATTAAATCTAATGTATACTGTACATACTGCAAAATCTAACATTTAATGTAACACTTTCCTAATTTCACAACACTTAGAGTGTGGATGCATATTATACACCTATGCAAATAATATAACGTATTTATAAAACAGGTACAACTTTCCACCAGAGCATTATACTCAAGTATGATATATTTTATATCAATGTTCTTCAAACTTTTTCCTGTGAACTGGTGCTGTAAAAAAACATACACAAAGCTCTTAAAAGGGAATGTGTGGTCCTTCTGTCTCCTCGCTCTGGGAGGCGTCTGCTGACACTCTCTATGCAGAATTGACCCATATCGCTGACTTCTCACACTCCTTCCGTGCAGTCTACTCTTCATGAATGAGCAGGCTGCCTCCTCCATACTTCTGTGTTGCTGGAGCGATGGAGGACATATTGGCGTCTGCTGACATCATGGAGGGGCGATGCGGTACCTTAGAAACCCCCAAATGCACTATGGCTGGTGTTCAGTTGTACTGTGCTCACAGTAGAGTTCTCTCCTTGCTGTGTCCCTCCTATGTTATTCCTGGGATTGCCTTCTGGTTTCCTAACCCCTGGCATTGGATATCAGTATTGCTGCTCTCTGGCTTCCTAACCCCTGGCATTGGATATTACTCCACTTTTGATCACTCTTGCTCACGGCCCATAGAGGCCTCTGTTCTTATTCTTCCCCTTCTAGTGTGCTCCATAGTCAGCAAGTGTGATCATCTTTGCACTCCGGGCTCTGCTACACTTAACATGAGTATGATTCCTAACAATGTGGTTTACCCCGCTGACCAAAAGGAAAGCTTGTCCCACCAGGCACCTTAAAGGTTTAAAGTAGTTAATAGATTTCATCTTTTCATTTCTTTGCTCATTTATTAATTCCTTTTGCCCTGAATGAGTTAATACATAAAACAGTGAGATACTAGCTCTTGGGTTCTTTTATGCCTGCTCAGCGGTCATGACCATTTCAGGCTTCTTACTGTGCATTTTGCAAATGGTCGTAAGAATCTGGCCTTAGAAGCCTGACAGACCCATTAGCATATTAGTGCGGATCACATTACCATGACTGCATCACAATTTTAATGTGCTTTCATTATACACATCATTTAAAGCAGCAGCCTACCTAAAGTCAAATACTTTTTGGCGATCTGATCCCCCCCCACCCCAATAAGTGCATTACGTTCTGATGTTACACTTGCCAGCAAAATCTTTAAAGCTGTTTATAGGAAACGCAACCACCTTGGTAACGACTACCCCCCTGTTACTAGTTGCTCTGTTCATGACAGAATTAATGAATGGGAAGAAATTTGTGGAGTACTTCATTACTTCTGCATACAAAGCTGCTAAAATAAATTAGGCAGAACAATTTCCTGACTAAATATTAATATTTGAAATTAGGTTTTACATATGATTTCTTTTCTGTTTTTTTAACTCTGTATTGAGTAAAGGAATATTATAGCGAGGGTTAGTTTCTTCTCTGTGTAAAGTCATAATAAAACTAATGTTGCCTGCACATGTTAGAGCATACAAAAATACTTTTAATATGCATCCCAGTGGTCATTTTAAAATAATATATATCTATTCATGGCTGCATAGGCAAACCATGCCGGCTGGGCCAGTGCCACATGGTGCAAGTTACTTACTTTTACTGCTGCATGTAGCCAGCAGTCGGCTGTAAGTATTTTATTTATCAGCCAATTGCCTTAAAGTGTCAGGGCCAATTTTAATTCCCAGTCTGTCCCTGTACATTTATATTTCTTTATAACAGCTGAAACTTAAAATAAAAAAAGATGAGCAGAAAAAAGTTAATAAATAAAAGTAGGTAGAGAAAGTCAATGCTAAAGTGCATGCTAAACAAACCACAATGCTATGTGATCTGTTATCCAAAAGTCCAAGTGGTGTCCAAGGTATGCGATCAAATTATGTTTCAGAACAGGTTGAAAAATATTATGCTGAGATCCAGTTGATGTCTCCAACTCTAGGGCATGGGGAGTCTTCCCAAGCTTTCGGCTGAAGATGCCACATGATATTAGGGTTCTGGCAGAACATTGGGAGGTAATCGCCTGTTCAACAACATCTGATTGGTTGTCTATGTGAATGATATGTTTTGTAATACAGTTATGGCCATTGCTCCACACAGATTAATGTTTATATTCTTATTTGAGTTTTGCAGCATATAGATCTACGCAATCATGAGAGGAAGGACATATTTGAAACATGATAACATTTAGCTACTAACCAAACGTAAAAATTTAAACACATGTTGTGCTTCAACAAAAATATATTTTTCTTGAAGCACAACATGTGTTTAATTCACACATTTGTCATTTGAAATATAGTTTCAGTTTTCTGTAAAAAAGGCAACCCTAAATATCACACATTCACAAAGCATAAAATAGCTCATCCATTATAATACACACAGACTAACAGACCATAATGAGAGTCCACATTTACAACAGTGGAAAATGTAGACTATTTCTAAACTGTCTAATTATTATGATAAACGACAAAAAGTAGACCATGTAGAAAGCGGCTTCTACAAAAAAAAGTACTGCTGCATACAGAAAATGTACATAGTCTGAATTAAAATATAATCGCCTGTTTTCAATTAGCTATGTGAATAATTTAGTGACTTAAATAATGAAAAATTAACTCTATATACAGCTAAAATTTGTACACAATAAATTAGTTATCAAAATTGCTATAAATAAGTAAACATTTACTGAGTTAGCAAAATATGTACGGCTTGCGTTATTACATACCTGGATGCCAAAATATGTACTCATTACCATTTCAAATTCAAAGAATATAACAAAATAACAGTGAATATTTTTCTTGACAATGGTCAGAATTAATAACTTCTAAATATATGCATACGAAACATAAACACTTTAGTCTTGTCTGTACATCCAAGGTGGGCTTTTAGACTCTGGAAACATTTCAAGGTGCATGCATATTTTTGTATGTCTAAGTGAGAAATGCTAGACCAGCCATTTAATAGAGGGCACAACATAAGCATTCCTAGTCTTTTTAGAAAATTTACAGCGTCCCCATTGCATGCTAGCATAAGGAAGAGCAGCTGACTGACTCATTGGGCAAGGATTGAGGACCCGTGAGGGTCTGGGGGCCAATCCGCCAGTGGTATACCCTTGGGGGGGCAGTCCTTCCCCCGGGTGTGCTCCATCCAGAGGCGGACTATACTGTCTGCTGCTTGAGGAGCAGGGCCGGTTGGGGAGATCATGGTGAAAGGGAGTGGGAGGGCTGTTTAAACAGACCTTCGTATCCCGCTCCCTAGTGATGCACGTCAGCAATTGATGGTGAGGGATAGGAGTTATTGCTGTACCACTGTCAATGTCTGGTAAGGTATATAGTGATGGGAGTTATGCTGTAACACCGTCAATGTCTGGCAAAGTATATAGTGAACAGGAATATAGCTTTGATGAAGTCATTGAACAATTTGCAGAAGTGGAGGCTAGGATGTAAATACATTTACCTTTGCAGAATAGTGGTCACCTGTTTTTTTGTATTGTTATTATAGTAAGCATTATTATCTGCTCAGTAAATGTTATTTATTTAAAGTAAAATAATTTAATAAATACTTTTTTAATTTTAGTATCCACCCTGGTGTAAAATACACTAGGTACAGCCCTGACATCTGCCCCGGGCTGTTCAAACACTACTACACCACTTCCACTGCTTACTTTTATTAAATGGTTCTGCCGCGACTTCTTCGAGTCTCCGGTTGTCAGGACCCTGGTAAGCAGGTCGGGTAGGAGCCCAGTAGCACCCCACGATGCATGACGGTATGTGAAGTGGTACGGACAGGCGAAATAACACACGGCACAACAGAATACGAGGAAAGGTACTGTATTGATGAAGGATATCACCAGCAAGAAAAGGCAGTAGTTTCTAGGCAGGATGCCTACTGTCAGGGCTGACGGCAGGAAGCCCACTGGCAGGGCTGACGGGTACGGAGACCCACTGGGTGGGCTGACTGGTACGGAGGCCCACTGGGTGGGCTGACTGGTACGGAGGCCCACTGGGTGGGCTGACTGGTACGGAGGCCCACTGGGTGGGCTGACTGGTACGGAGGCCCACTGGGTGGGCTGACGGCAGGAAGCCCACTGGCAGGGCTGACTGGTACGGAGGCCCACTGGGTGGGCTGACGGCAGGAAGCCCACTGGGTGAGCTGACGGCAGGAAGCCCACTGGGTGAGCTGACGGCAGGAAGCCCACTGGGTGAGCTGACGGCAGGAAGCCCACTGGCAGGGCTGACTGGTACGGAGGCCCACTGGGTGGGCTGACGGCAGGAAGCCCACTGGCAGGGCTGACGGGTACAGAGGCCCACTGGGTGGGTTGGCAGCAGGTACAGGCAGGTAGCTCAGGAACTAGCAGGTAGCTCACGGTACAGGGCCAAAGCAGAGCGGTCCATGCACTTCAATGCAAAGGCCCTGACTACAGGGCAGGGCAGGTTAATAAAGGCAGGTCCCACTCAGGTGATCAGACCCAGCTGACCTGGTAATCTGATCCTGAGCACTGCAGAGAGAGGGAGAGGGTGGCCACTAGTGGTAGCAGCCGGACATAACGGCAAAAGTAATCATACATGGTCCGGGCTAGCAGGGTGGAATCCTGACACCGGTACACAGGGAAGTTGAAACGTCAGTGTGCATGAGTGCGTACTCTTATGCAACATATGCAAGGAGGTAGTTGTAGGCCAAAACATTAGCCAGAACAATAAACTAGGTTCCTAGTTTTGTACTTCCTAGTTTTAGTTCTTGCTTAAAGTAATAGTAAATATATTAACTATATATTTTTCAGATTGAGCTTCTGTATGTATATATTTATGTATTTAAGATTACTTGTGCAATAGTGTGACGTTGTTTGAAAACCACATATTATATTTTTGGACTGTTTAAAAGTTATATTTTTATGACTGCAAATATTGAAAAATTACATATGTGATGATGTAACTGCAAGGAAGGGACTTAAACAGGAAGAGGTGTGGTCATAATAGAGTGTGGCTAAGGGAGGGGCATCATCACGAGGGGAGACATGACTTTTTATTCTCCAAAGCCATCGATGGTCTCAGTCTGCCCCTTTATTGTAGGAGGATTAAAAGAAAAGAGCTGACATGATGATGAGAATAAATATGTAGCAAACTTATTCAGAAGTGAGGAATGTGATGTGAACACCACTTTCTCAGTGAAATAGTGAAACTGAATTTGTTTTCCTGTGGTCTCAAAACCATGTTAAGACTAAATAGCAAATAAAGACTAAAAAAAGCAAATAATGTAACTATCTACCAGGAGATCTAGGTCGAACCCTAAATGGATGTAGAGACTAAAAACAATATACCAGCAAAAGTTTTTTTTAAAGAAACTGTCAGTGCTTCTAAAGAGTTAATAGGAGTTGAATAGCAATTTCTATAACTCGGTGCAATAGAAAGTGATTTCAATTCAATAAACTAGTTCACAACACACAAAACACTAAAACACAACACACTGAGCTATATTATGTTTCTTTATATGGTTGACTAATGGTTGTGTGATGGTTAATGATTTATGATTGAATGAATGTGGCTTTATCACCACAGCAACAAATAGAATGACCCAATCAAGCAGGGACATTTCACTTTTTCCACAAAAACCCTGATGATGATGAAGGAATTGAATGCAAAGAAAGGCATTCATAGAGGAGCAATAATCTCATGTAGTTATTTATAATTATTTGGAGTATTTCATAATAAAAAATCCACCATAAAAATCAGTGTTTCATAAATTAACTATGATGCAGAGTTACAACACATATATTCTAGCATGTTTAACCTTTGCTCAAAAATATAGCGTCTCTATTATTCATAGCACACAGCTTCCTCAGCATGGCTTGCATTGTATGCTGAATGTTTTCCTGTAACATTTATAGTTGGCTATAGCTTTTCTTCTCTGCTAGTTCATTTATTGATAAAAAGCTTATGTTCTGCATTTTACTTGGTCTCTCATACAATTGATTTATCCTGTCCTCGCACAACAAAGCAGGGATCACAGTAGAGGCCATGCTCAGTTGGCTTACAGATTTTCTCGACTGTGGTTTTTAGAACAGAGGAACTTCGGGTAGCAAACAAATAAAAATAAAATGTCAGAACTTCTTAAAATTGTTATAAACCACATGCATTCACTCACTCTAGTATATTTGCAGTAAAAAGCTATGTTATTGTAGACAGAGCTTTCTGGATTTACTTACAGCTTGATGTTTCCTTATTCAATATACTCTAATATTATGAAAATATGAACAGAAATAAGGTACTATATAGAAGGGGAACAATACTGTATAGTAAATGCTAGGCTGCATGAAAAGAAATGAATGTTTATTGGTGTGTAACTAGGAAAAATAGTATCTCATATCTTAAGTACCCATTTGCCTCCTGGCACTATAGGGTCTATTCACCAAAGGGGGGAGTTGACAGGAGAGTTTGCAGGAGATTTTAATTCTTTCACATTACTATTCGTTATGAAGGGCCAACAATGATATGTTTCTCTGGAGTAAAAGGCTGAGCTGGCCTTATTTATTTCACAATTTAATGGTTGAGGGGAGTTTGAAGAGACTTTAAGGCCCCTTAACAGGGGCTACAAATGTAGGAAGCTAAAATGACCATGATTCTGAGTAATCCCATACCAGGTCAGTGCAGAATACAGGTCATCAAAAGTTATGTGTCAGGAACTAATGCGTAATTTTGAAGTGAAAATCAGCTAATTTGTGAAACTGTTGTTGAATACAGCATGCAGGTAACAGTGACACTAAACTGACGCTAGTTTCTTGAAGCAGAGTTAAATTTGCAAAATAAAAGCCCAATCATCCCCAAAAGGTAAGATCAAGTTTGCTTTCAGCAAGTACCTTAGGTGCCAGCTATTATTAAAATATTCATCTCCTGAATTGTCTTGGGGGCCCTCTACATTTGGTAGTCTTAGCAGATGTGAGAAGCAAACATGATCGTTCTATGTCTGTGTTTTCTCTGTAGAGGAGAAAGGTGTGACTGATTGCTACATAGGAAACACTTGGGACAAAAAAAACAAGAAGCCAGGCTGAAACATATGGAAGAACCTTGGTTTGATAATTTTGATGGTTCTAGACGTTTTTCAACTGAATTTTATTTATTTGTAAAATGTTTTACCAGGAAACACTGATTGACATTTCTCTTGTTTCAAATATGTTGTGGGCAACATATACAATTCAATGCAGTATGTTAAACATTCAAATTTATACACAGGTACTTAATGGTTGTAAGTACAAACTGTAACTGGTAATTAATAATGTCAGGAAGGATTATCCAAGTTTGTAGGAGAAAGTACAAGAGGAAACCTCCTTCTTGCAATTTATTTTAGATTATGGAAGGCAATGTTTACTACCTGTATTTATATCTGTACATTAGATGACTTCTTTGGACAAAGTATCTTAAAACAAAAAAAAGGAAAAAGACCAGATAGTTGGGGTGTAATAAACCCTTTACACTTGTAGATGCACTCACAAATTCCACAATATACATGGGCCCATCTTAAATCTCTCTCTTTGGACTCTCAATCACCACCAGACGTCGACTACGGAAGAATCCACAACACTGGACAGGCTCTTTACAAACCCCTCTCTCGGGGTCCCCGACCACCGCCAAATCCCGATCAACGGACTCCCTGCAGGCGAAGTAGGACCGCACTAGAGGAAAGAATAATTCTTTTATTATATAGATAATTAAAAAATATAAAAAGTTATAAAACATACAGTATATACCTTCTACTTGGACTCAGAGTGGTTATTCACAGAGTCCAAGTAGAAGGTATATACTGCAAAACAAGGGTTTATTTACTCACATAAGTAAATAATTAGTCTAATACCGGACCTCCGTGTACAAGCATGCAGTTTTTTGTGTGCTTATGTACTCAATTGATGGATTAAATGTGCACAGTAAGTTTGCCTGCTCCACAATTCTGAATTATAGATTTGACAATGAGGACAGCTAGTGTAGTTTAAACTGTATGATATTAAAAACGAAGACCCACAGCTCCTTTCTCTTTGTTTCCCTCTTACCTCAGTGAATTGCTGAGCTTATTGCTCTTTTGGGATGCAGATGATTCATGGTCCTCTGACTAATGATGATGATATATATCTTACCTGTTAATTCTGTATAAAGTAACACCTCTGCTGCAAAGTTTACAAGGCGTTCAGTTAATCTGAGGCTGCTTGCAATATATATGTTCCCAGTTATTTTTTATGGGGTAGTAGAAGCATTATTAAACACTCATCTACAGACACCAGACAAACCAGAAGGCTTGTTTTTCTCTCAGAAATCTCACGGTGCTGCCACAACCACAAGGGATTCTGGGTAGGCACATGCAAATAAGGTTAACAATGATCACCTTTTGCCTCTATATCCACTTTATACATGGATCCCTTGAAAGTAATTGTCCGCTGTACAAGACAGCAAAACTAGGGTAAGAGGTGCAGTAGCCTTCTGGTGTCTCTAGATGAGTGTTTTATAATGCTTCTACTACCCCCGTAATTTTAAGTGGAAGGGTTTTCCATCACATTTACCCACCATAACTTATGTAACAGTTATTTTTTAGTAATCAAGAGTTATTTTGCTAGAAAAAAATTGGCTGTTTCAGAAGAAGTTGGTGAGTTTTCAATATTATACTCCAAAATGATACTCAAATTTCACTTATGCCAAAAGGAATGCTTAAAAAATTCTGTATGTGGATATTGGGTATAGTACTCAACTGCTTTCAATCTGTAATGACATGGGACTTCCATTAAAATGTGAAAATGTTGCAAATAATTATTACACCTCTCAGGTTAAATATCAGTACATAAAATTATCAGACTAATTTGCTACTGCAAGATCACTCTGCAATGTTAAATTGTGATTAATTTAATTGCAAACGTGTAAATAAGCCAAAAACGATTCAAACACATTTTCGGTTCCACTTTGGCCCACTCATTTTCTGACAACAAATTTTGTCCATTGCCCATTCAGTTTGGATGAAAATCAGGGGGCATTTTTAATTTGGGAATTACATTTGTTGCCAGGTGCCCACATTGACTCTCATTCACTCTCACTACTTTCATTACTTTGCATCTCCAGGGGGTTGTGAGGCCACTTGCAAGTCTCCCATGCCTCTGAATAAGTATGGCAACAATAAATTTTGCAGTCAGCATGTGAAAAAAATGTGTGCTGCAGCCCAGCCCTACACTCACTAGTCATAGGCTGGGTTAGTGACCTAACATTAGGGGATCCAAGCAGACCTCCAGCTTCATAGTCTTCCTGCCCTCAATGCCAGAGGACAAAATGTTTCCCTATCACACAGGTACAAAACTAGATCTTAGTCAAAAGGCTGTTGATTTACTGCCCTTTGCTTTAAATCAGCCCTTTTACAAATCTCATCAGTACAGGGCAGTAACATCGCGGACTCATGCATGAGTATGTAGGAGTGTGTTAGTATGAGTGTGTGTGTCAATGTGTGTGTTAGCATAAGTGCATCAGTGTATGTTAGTAGCTTGGGTGTGTATGTGTGTGTAAATATGTGTTAGTGCAAAAGTATGTAAATACGTGTGCCAATGTGTATGTTATCATCAAGGGGCTAAGTGGGCCACTTGGCATTTCTTGCCCTAGAAGGTTCTAGACCTCCCCTACTTATAGTGTGCAGAGATAGAATCCAATCACTGTACACTGTACAGCCAGCAAATAAAAATAAACCTATGTTAAGATAAGCATGTTTAAAAACTTGTATAAAAAGATCATTTCTTTAAATACAGATAAATGCTGCTCCCTATATGCCTGCTAGTTCCAAGTAATATTGTTTTTAGACATGCCCGAATAGATCTTCAGGAACATATAAAGAATTTGATACAGAAAATGATTGTGCTATTAGTTCATCGGATTCTTTTATGTATTCTACGAAGACCAAAGTCCCTTCACCCATGAATAACCTGCCTCATTGTCTTGGCTGTTCTCTCTTGACTGTGACGCTGCTAACAGTATCTCTAACTCCCTTGTTTAAGATCACAGACAAGCTATAATTTTTACTGCAATTTCCACAATTGTTTGTTTTCTTGGATACTAGGTAAGTCCTTTATTCTTGTGAGACCTAACACCCCCCCCTCTCCATATATTTATTTTTGCGCCTTTCCAGAATGCTGGGCATTCTCTGCTTCAGGCACACGAGAGGAGTGAGGTGAAATAAACATAGAGCTTTTCCAAGCAGAAAGCAAAAAAAATAAAATTCTAAAGTGCTCTTGAGTGACACTTCAATTCTTTGTCCTCTCCACCTCCCACCTCATGAGAATGCTTTCTTTCCTTGAATCAGAGTTGAAAGAAAAGTCCAATTTTCTGGAGAGAGAGAGAGAAAAGGGAAGGAAACAAAGGAAAACAAGAGGGCATCTATCAATCACAGGCAGGTTGCAGAGCCTGGCCAGAGAGAGCTGCTGCTCTTTAGCAGGAGAGCAGAGTTTTTACTCTCCTCCCATCTGAAACCTTTACTTTTCAATTCAGTTATTATTAACGTGCTGGGAAAGTACACTTTTATCAGCCTTTCTTGGAAATAACCCCAGGAATGAGTGTCAGTCAGTCTTTTGTATTTCCTTTCTTGGCGGTTCAATGCTGTACATTTATGTGAGACCTCTAGGACCTATGAATCTCATGCACATTAGTTTTGTTCATAGCTAGTATTTGAGCAGTAGGATATAGTACCGTATTGAATGTAATGTGTTAGCATGTGCCCGGACTCTTTGCCATGAGAAGATGTGAATTATATCACTCTTGTTCCAAACATCCATTACTACAAATAATTTAACAACGAACAAGAAAGTTTTTAAGAACTCTGTGGTATTATTGTTTAACGAATTACTCTAAGCTGTGCGAAATGAATTTGCAATAAATATATTATATATTGTTACTCTGGTACTGCATTTGTGTCTGTATGTATGTATGTATGTATATATATATATATATATATATATATATACTTATTTATAATATATATATATATATACTGCATATATACACTGTGTGTTTTGAAGAAATGTGTTCTTAAGGTATGTACATGTGTAATGTGTGTGTGTATGTGTGTATATATATATATATATATATATTACTCTTTATGTGTGTGTGGTGTGTATATGTCTGGTTTAGGTACTGTTCAAGCATAGAATGCCCAGTTCATAATACAGACAATTATATATTCTACTAGCCTGTTAGACATAATTATATCTGTTCATCAAATTGTGAGTGATTGCAAGCTGGCAAAAAAGGTTTGTTTCAGCAGCTAGAAAGTCAGACTAGAAAATTCCATGTTAATGCACGTAAGCAGTCGCAAAGAAAACCACTCACAACTTGCATACGCTTGCCCAAAAGATAAGGTGAGTTTAAGTATAAGCACCTTGTGTATTTAATAACCTTCAAATTACCTATAGGTTCCCAATTTTATGCTATGTTTCAACTCACAAAATTCCCCTTACAACCTCAGGGAGTTCTATGGTCACTTGCGAGTCCCCCTACTTGTGCAGGGAGTATGGGACGGTGAGAGGGATGAGTGGTAGTGAGCTGGAGGTTCAGCTTGCGATAATCCGCTTACTGCTGGACTTCATGGTCACCGCATACTCTGCAATACTCTATTTTTTGACATCGTGTCTACTGGACTAATACGGCTTCACCCTTTTACACATATATATATATTTTATTGTCACTGCTAATTGGACGATTCGGTCCATGTGGCCCATAAGTATCAGCTCTGATAAAAGTCTCTAAGAACGTTAGACTGTACACGGGGTCCCTTCTGTACTGCCTTCCTTGTGTTTCTCTGCAGTTCCTTGTTGGTAAACTAGTTTTACCACAGTATCTTTTATTGGGCCACAGTTTTACTGGACCATTTGGCTGGATTTGCCCCGTTGTCCGAAAGTTGCCAGTCCTCGTCTGAACAAGCATAAATAAAGATTGTGTCTTCTTAGTACAATAATTACACAAGTTATGTTAGTGCCTGTAAAATTATATTTGCTTTGTGATTTTACATAATATAATTTTTGCGCAGTTAACAGTGGGTAGTAGTTAGAGTAAAATGTGAAAACTAGTGACATATTTGTATTTCATGAAAATGTTATGGGTATGAAATGTATTTAAATAATTTGAACGTGAATGAACTTTTTGAAAAAAAAAGGCAAGTATGTGGAAACCTCTCGTGTCAGATTTTAAGATTGTTTTGCCTAATTGCAATCACTTCTTTAGCCGACATGTAGCAATTAGTAATAAAAAAAAATAATCATTTTCTCTTCACCAGACTGATGTTATGCTCCACTGTGAAGAGAATTATGTAGGATAAAGTAATATCCACTCGGAAAACCTTAGAAATGAGGAGACGAAGACAGCCCAAGGTTAAAAGGAGACCTTTCAAATTTAACCCCAATATATGTGATCCTTTAGACAGGCAAGGGCCAAGACATGTTCAGCTACATGAAAAGTAACCTTTATAATCACCCAAGGCTGAGCCAAGTCTGTCCTTATTATGGACAGCGCTGTGGATTTAACCCATTCAGTAGTAGGGTATAAAGCATAAGAATGCACACTCTTCTTGTAGAAAAAAAAGAGGTTTAACAACATTAAAGGTAAACCTATTAGTTATCCACATGTTCATAAGAAATGTATTACTATTATCTACTGGACAAACTCCTTGACACCTAAAGATAGCTTATGGCAAATGATAAAATGACTCAGTCTCAATCATCCATCCTGACACTCTTACTAATAAAAGTCTATGCAGGGAAGGATAGCATTGCCATAAAGTGTTAGCTCAGTGTAGTATTTTAGCAGGCAAAACATCTAGGTATGCAGAAAAAGTAAGTTTGTTGAAGCAAAAACAAATAGGTTTCTGTTATTACTAAACTACTTTTCTGTATACAGCACTGAATGTATGATTAAGGAGTTTCAGTGAGACTCCCCCTTTAATTTGACCTTTGCTTTATTACGGAAACCAAAAATTAAAAATTATTTTCCAAAAACTCTAACAGGCATCATTGTCGGTTCTGTAATAAACAACAATACGACATTTTGTCAAGCTAAATATTGTGAAATAATGTACAGACACTTTGAGAAATTCCATGCAGGGAACGAGATTTGGAAATAGCAGAAGAATGGCACAAGGGGTAAAATGACATCATACTATCACATTAAGACTTTTCTCTTTTTTTATTGGTTGTTTTGTTTCACCTTATCTTCAGTTGATTGGGGGCATGCATAATCTTGAAACCAAATAGGTGTCTTCCCAATTTCTATTAAAAAAGGAGAGAGTTGGTACCTTCTGGCCCAGGGGCTGCCCCCCCCTCCAGTCACTAACATATTCCCTGGCACACATGCACTCTCACACTAAAGCATGTACATACAAACGCTAACACACACTTACACATACACTCTCACACTCTCTTACACATATACCCTAATGCTAACACACATATACTGTACATTCATGCTAACACACACTCCCTCTAACACACGCTTACACATCCATCCTTACACACACTCCTAACACACTTACACATCAGCACTCATCCTAATATATATAATTCCATACATATAATACATACTTTTACCTCTCACTGCCACACTGCCCCAGCGCAACCTTACTTTTGCTCCCTAGACTTAATCAGGTTTTGAAGATTTTCATTGACTGAGTTAACAGTTTTACAATGATCTTGTGTTAGATGATCTTGCTAGTAAAAGACAAAGTCTTTGGACCCAAAATTGTATCATACATCTAAGGTGATAAAACTGACTGAATTTGAACACAATATTTTAAAATTATGTTTAAACTAAAATATATGTCAGTTGAGAGCATCAAAGGGATTGTGTGCATTGTGGAGGAGTCTGTGACTAAATAGCTAACCAGTCTATTAAAGCCATCCTAACCCCCAAACAGCCAGCCTGTGCCATCTTTGCCCCATGTTGTCAGTGCCCTAGTGGTGGGCTAAGCATACTATGGTCATAAGATGTGACTAAATCTCCAATTGTTATCATATAGTCCTAGGCTAGTCCTGTATTCATGTGTGTCAGTCTGCAACCTGCTTCTACTCCTCTAGCTCTGTCCTGTCTTTTCTGTTCTTAGTTTCAGATATATCTATATCCTGTTATCTCTTATCTGTACTGCATACCTCCCGCTGCTATTTCACGGTCCTTGTATGCGGCCACACAATCCTGATGGCCCAACACACAGGGAAGTGTGGTTACTCAGCATCTGTTTCTGTGTCTCCGCTCCTGCACAGTGACTCCTGCAATACCATCATCGGGCGTTCTGAGTCATTACAGTCGTGACACACAGTACATGTTGGCATTCATGGTTCCCTCAATGAACTGAAGCTCTCCAGTGCCGGCAGCAGTCGTGCAGGCCCAGACCAAGATACTCCCACCACCATGCTTGACTGTAGGCAAGACACACTTGTCTTTGTACTCCTAACCTGGTTGCCACCACACATGCTTGACACCATCTGAACCAAATAAGTTTATCTTATCTCATCGGACCACAGGACATGGTTCCAGTAATCCATGTCCTTAGTCTGCTTGTCTTCAGCAAACTGTTTGTGGGCTTTCTTGTGCATCATCTTTAGAAGAGGCTTTCTTCTGGGAAGACAGCCATGCAGACCAATTTGATGCAGTGAGCGGCGTATGGTCTGACCCCCCCCACCCCTTCAACCTCTGCAGAAATGCTGGCAGCACTCATACGTCTATTTCCCAAAGACAACCTCTGGATATGAAGCTGAGCATGTGCACTCAACTTTCTCATTTTCTCTCCTTTTTCTCTTTTCTTTTTTTATGTCAATTCTCTCCTCTCCCTTTTCTCTCCTCTAATTTCTACCTTGTTTAGGCATTAATACTATTTAATGATATTGGATGGCCTGATTCCACAGGCTGACAAAGAGGACTTGAGGATCATATTTGGATGGCACCAAATGTAATTTATTTTTTATGTTATTATTTGTTTATTTTTAGATATATGTTTAAAAAATAATATATGGTAGGGGTAGGTAAATCGAATTTCACATGCACCCCCTAAGGATTCAGTTGGAACTTCCAACTGACAAACAAGTGGCTAATGAATCTGCAATTTGCATGCTTTTTTTTTAGCTTAAGTCAACCTGACTCATACAGTCACGTGTATGTAACTCGAGCTGTTAGTTGGCAATAGTGAATATGGGATTTGGACTTTTCAATCAAACATTATCATGGTAATGGTAATGATTTTCAAGAATGATGTGAAAACTTCTTGAAGATTCCCCATTGACATAACTAGAATTGGGGAATTCCATGCAGAAAGACAGCTCTTCAATGGAATCCATCCCAGACTTAAACACAATAGAATTTTGTTTGGTGGTTGCTTAACCCCTTTATCTTTGCAACCATGTCCCATTCCCAGATTTTAATAAAATTTCTGTAAAAGAACTTAAAGTTTATGTGGACAAAGTTTTTAAAATAACACCAATAACACAAAAATACTTTAATCTATCTATATGAAAATATAACTAACTAAGACAATCTAATGAAATCTCTACTTCCATTATAACAGGAAAACAATAATTGACATTTCAGTTGATAGACCATTCATTAATACATTATATTTGATCTTTAGGAATACTGGCCAACTGTTCACATTTATGTTAATTGGCAAAATAAAACAGCAAGTAATTACTAATACTGTTTTAATTTATTTTTGAGCTGTTAACATTCACAGATAATCAGGCATCTTGCTATAATTTGAAGAAGAAAAAAAAAACATGGTACACTGTTTGATTTGCAAACCCTTTTTTTTCTATTGAAGTGATTGGATTTTGCTGAAAACTAATTTCCATGTAAAAGAGTGATATTTGCCATTCTGTGCTTTGCAAACTCATTTTGCTTAATTTACATATGGACTTCAAATGCTCAAGTATTTTAAAAGACTGTTTTTGATGTCCTATATATATTTTTTTTAAGCTACAAAGTAACTGGAGCTTGTTCATAGTATTCTTTGTTATGTTGTCATAATATCATACAATGATATATCTTATGATAATTAATAGTACAAGTATCTTTATTACTAGGGAAAGCCTAAACGTTGCCTAGATGTAATTATTTACTCAAGTCAAATTTTGCCTCTTTGTGCCTTGCAATCAAGTGACGCAAATTGTATACATACCTATTGTATCAAATCTATACATTTAAAAGCCATGTCCTCATGGGAATTGTGGATTTTAAGATCCAATCATAATGGATGAGCTAGAATGTGATCAGACCTTCATATTAAGCCCTATCCAGCATGCCTTACAATTGTTTAGTGCTGAGATGTTCATAGGACTAGGTTTTCAATTTGTAGCGTAGAAGACAAAGAAGTAAGATTAACTTGTGGATGAAAGGTTAATAAAGTGTGTGGGGGGGGTGTTTTGTAGATGGATGTGTATTGTATAACTAGAGGAGACTAAATGTGAAGTGTCTATAAGATTTCACTAGTGCTGCCCCATATCTGTAGAAATTACTTCCTCCGAACCTCCAGCTTTCATCCTCCCTCCTAGTATTAAAGAAAAATCTCAAAACCCACTTTTTCAGAGAAGCATGCCATCTTAGTTGCTAGAACTTCACTGTCGCCAATACAACCACCACACTACCTCTCGCCTTTCTCCACACCTTATGTTTTCCTCATCCTATTCCCTCTAGATCGGAAGCTTGCAAATCTTGCCTATCTTGTTTAATGTTTCAGATGTATTTAGAATTTCCTAATATTATTATGCATGGCAGAAGAGGGTTGCTTTTTATCACATATGATCCAAGAGCACACAGCATTACACATTTTGTTTAAAAATGTTCCATTTTGAAATGAAATTTTCTTTGGCGTGGCTGACTGACCGTACCACCAACAGAGTTACAAATTGCTATGAATTATCTTACTGTTTTATCCATTGAGATTTAGGAGACAAGTCCCTTCTATTAGACTGAACTGGTGACCCTGGCAGTATTGTAGAGCACAGAGTCAAGTAATGGGACCAATGAAGCAATCATAGAACAAAGGGTGCTGCTACTGCAATTGGTGTAGGGAGATCGTATGTGTGTGCTTATTAGCGATTGTGTATGCAAAGCGAAAGCATTGAAATCCTTTACAATCCAACCTCCTAAATCATCATTGAAAACTCATTAGAAATCTGGTGGAAGCTCAGACCCCAGATTGTCATGTGAAAGCACAGAAAGCTTTTCTCCTTCCAACAAAAACTGTAATGAACTGGAAAGTATGGGGTGGAGTTGGAAAACAGATTTTGCCTCCATCAGTAGAATCCTTTACAATGCTTCTCTGCAACAATGTTTGGGTGTGTTAGAATTTACATTCATACTCTGTAAACCATTCTCTCATCACCAAAACATTTTATCTGTCTGACCCCCTCCTTGCCATATGGTAGTGCAGACGGTTCACACTTAAACAAGGGAATTGGGAACCTTGTGGAAGATAAAATACACTGGGGCATTGCATTTTAAATTGTTGGAAATGGAGTTCTCCCTTTATCATAAAAGGTAGCATATGCGCTATTATTCGATGGGTCATAAAGAAAATGCTGCATCTGTTCGAATGGGTGGAATGTTAATTGTATCACATTATTATTATTACACATTATTTATAGAGCGCAAGCAGCTTCTCTAGTGCTGTTTCAATGAGAAGAGCATACTAAATCAACAATAACATTAAAATTAACTACATACAAATCATCAATAACATGAACATACGGGTGTACATGGAGATAAGGGTACTGTTCACGCATGCTTCTAATCAATTCAATCTCAAGTTTTTGCTACTAATTCCAATTCATTCAATATTAGACTTATTTTTTATTATATATATATATATATATATATACACACGCATTATTACTTATTATTTTTTTTATTTTCAACTTGCTTGCTTGGATTAAAGATCAGAAATATACTATGTTGCTATGTTGTAATACAAAGGTAACAATAGCTTTTTTGATAATTAGGTATATATTCCCTGTAGGTGATTGAACTTAATCCATGAATCATATGTAATCAAAACATAAAGACAGTAGCCTATGGATGTGTTTACAAAACTGGAGAATTTGCAGGTGAGTTTCAACTATCTGATATCACTATTCATAATAAAGTTGCAAGTGGAAATTCACCAATAGACTCCACTGGTTTCATGATGAGTGGCATCAGAGAAGTTTAGGGGGACAGTGACAAATTTTAAAACAAACCTGGATGTAGTCAAACAAATGAGCCAGCAGTTGTTCCTCTGAAAATGCATTTTTCCCCACAATAACCTTGTACATTATTGGATCTACCCTATACTGCCTAGCACATAGAATATAATGATATGTTGCCATAACACGCGTATCCACAGATAACTGGTTTTGTAAAGTGAAGATTACATCGGCTGTGCTCAGGCCTGGACTGGCCCTCAGGTAGACCTGAGCATACCTACTGAAGAATACTACTTAATGGCATCTTCCACATATCTTGTTTGCTCATATAGCCAATCTTGTCTTCTGGTGTGTGGTCGCAGGCTGGAGACATGTGGCTGCATGCTGAAAGAGTGTAGCGTAGAGCCACGGGTATGAGTGGGTCCCTCCTAAGCCTGCCATTCTAGCCAGGAACTTTGGATAACTGCAACACGATTTAAGATTAGAACCTCTTGGACAGACTCCTTAACTAATGTTGTATCTATATCTGTAAGTACATCTTGGTTATGTATGTGTTTACGCCCACTACCATGTTTAAATTGTTAGCCTTGTTGAATATGTTGGTGCTTCACAAATACATAATAATATTAATGTAATTTACTGGGGTGAAGTTTAATCCCTAGAACAGCATCGACTATGCTTCCAGGGATAAGGTGGCACATTTTGTGTTAGTGGTGATGCCAGAGGTGCTATTATTTATTTTAAAGTTTAAATTTGCTTTTGTACGTCGTATGTTGCAATGTACTGGAAATAGCAAAACAACTTAAATTCACACACGTAAGCTTTAATGAGTAGTGAGGTTATAGTACTATATTTTAAGAATTTGCCATATATATTTATGGATGTATAGTATGCCTGTTTTCTGTAGATATAAGATGTAAATTGCAGAGACAGCGTTGTAATTTAATACAATTCATTTATATTGGAATACATTTTTTTTCACTCTGGAATACAGAATCTAAAAGCATCAGTGGCAGTGGAAATGGTATCCGATCACTTCATTAAGTCAATATGGTTTATTAGGGAATATCCTCTGTGGAAAATCACCTACATGAAATTGAAGTATGCACATAATGCAGAATTTCAAAGAGAAAGAAAATAGCATTTTTCAAAATTCACATTTATTATAACAACTCATGTGTTTTATTATAGAATTTCAAATATTTAAGATTTACACCCTTTTCTCCCGGTTGGAACTGAGCTTATTGTAATGGACTTTAAGATGAATGTTTCCGTTAGAGGGCTCTAAAGATGCTTGCTTACTGCAGTTCAATTAAAATAAAAAATAACATCCCTGAGATACCATAAACAAACTTTAATATATGAAAACACTGAAGGAAAAATGTAGACATCCAGAAAATTTGGCAAATTGTAATTGGTTAATAAATATTGCCTCCAAAATAGAAAACTGTATTAATCAACTGGTTTTAATATTTAATTATTACAACGGTCTGCTTACTGAGTGTTCTTTAGCACATAAATATTTGTGATTATGGAACATATGGATCATTTTCTGCTTTAAAACAGTTGTACCTAACCAGCATAGGAGACCACAATTTGTCTTATGGCTCCTTTAAATGGTTGCTCCAGTCATCATATGCACATCAATGCGAACAGATCTCCTGGCACGTTATATACTTACTTCCAGTCAACTTGAGAACTTTCTTGGAAAACACTCTATGTGCATGCAGAAAGCATTTCCATTGATTGGCTACTTGGCTTCAAGCAACCAATAAGCAGGGTGAAATGTCAGACCATGGATGAAGTGTTTCCATGTAGTTCTGGAGCTGCAACTTCTCCCTTGCTATTTACCAATTTTTTGCAGACTCAATGAATGCATGTGAAAGTATTTACAAAGTACCTTCATATGCATTAATCATTCCGAGGGTTGCCTGCAAGTGTCTCTTTACGAGAAAAAACCCAAAACAGCAATGGAGCTCTATGATGGTTACAAGATTTGTGCTGACCTGTTTGTTACACATTCTTTAGATCCTAACATTATAATGCTGCCTGCTATATTTCTGAGGCCGTGAGAACTTGAATTGTTGTTTATTACCAAAATAATACATTGTGTGCAGCTGCCTGTCAGAGAATAAAAAAAGCGATACTCATATTTAATTACCGTATCAGAAGTACCTTTACAATTCCCTCCCGTCCAGACATCAGCTAACCTGCGCAAAAAAAAGTTGCCTATTTTGACAACTGTTTTTCATATGCTGTACAATAGCAATAATAAGGCAATTACATGAATTAAGGCAACATTAAATGCATCGAACATTCATTGTTTATATTGCATTCATGTGTCATATAAGATTTACATACGGTGCAAAATATTATAATTAAATGCCTTTTTTCATTTGTTTCTACATCTCTGTTTACCAGGCTGTTAACATGTTCATTTAAGGTTTAGATTATATGTTGGACTAAACTGCTCAGTAAATATTGGAAAGAACATAGCAGGTATGCTGCTCAAACAGACCTTACAGATGCACATTATATAATTAGCTAATCAAAATAAATTACATAGGATTAACGATGAGCCAAAAACTCAAATCGTTTTGGGTGATAATTATGTGTAACGGTACTAAATATACCTTTTTTTTTCTTCGTAGTTGTAGGTCATCTGGTATTTCCCATAATTCAATGCCGAGTTGGTATAGTTAGTATTACCGTATTTGCTCGATTATAAGACGAGGTTTTTTTCAGAGCAAATGCTCTGAAAAATACCCCTCGTCTTCTAATCGGGGTCGTCTTCTAATCAGACCTCAAATAGAGGTCTGATTATGAGACTAAGATCCAGATCCCCCGCACCGCTGCAGGGGACCTGGATCCTCCTGTCTCCCCCCCACACACACTTACCGGTGCTTCCTGCTGTATTGCCGGGGCAGCGGGTTGACGTCTACGCGATCCGCGTAGACAACGTCCGCTGCAGCCGGAAGGAGGTGCGGCTAGCAGCGGGGGTTGTCTGCGTCCGTCGCGGATACCTTCCCCGACTGTCAGAGATCTCTGACAGCTGGGGAAGGTATCCGCGACGGACGCAGACAAACCCCCGCTGCCAACTCCACCTCCTTCCGGCTGCAGGGGAAGGAGACGTCAACCCGCTGCCCCGGCAATACAGCAGAAATTGGAAGCACCGGTAAGTGTGTGTGTGTTAAATGGGGGCATAGGGCATTTCTGGAATGCCCTATACCCCTATATGCCACTCTGGCACTTAGGGGGTTAAAAGGCATATTATGGGGCAGCATATAGGGAGGTATAAGGCATTTCAGGAGGCAGAGTGGCGTTAAGGGGGCATTTAATAGAGCACTCTGCCTCCTGAAATGCCTTATACCTCCCTATATGCCACTCTGCCCCATAATATGCCTTTTAACCCCCTAAATGCCAGAGTGGCATATAGGGGTATAAGGCATTTCTGGAGGCAGAGTGCTCTATACAATGCCTTTTAACTCCCTTAATGCCCCTCTGCCTCCTGGAATGCCTTATACCTCCCTATATGCCACTCTGCCCCACAATATGCATTTTAACCCCCTAAATGCCAGAATGGGATATAGGGGTATAAGGCATTTCTGGAGGCAGAGTGGCACATAGGGGGTCAAAAGGCATACCATGGGGCACAGTGGCATATAGAGAGTTAAAAGGCATATCATGGGCCACAGTGCCATATTGGTGTGGCAGATGTGCGTAACTGGGGGACAGGTTGGAAAATACAAGGAAATAAAAACAAAAAAAATATTTTTCTCAATCATAGCTTTTATTTAAAAAAATAGTTTACATGAATTAACATTTACTGGTAAAACTTCTTTCCTTTAGGGTCATCTTATATTCAGGCTTTTTCTTTTTTTCCTAAGTTAATATTCAGATTTTGGGGGGTCGTCTTATAATCATGGTCGTCTTATAATCGAGCAAATACGGTATGTTATTGAACTATATTTGACAGATTTTTTCCAGCTACAAATAAAATATTTGGCAGTTAAAATGGCTTTATGATGGGTCATGGCAACATGAAATTGAGTGGTAGGTTAGGTTTACAATCCATTAAGGGGTATTTTAGTTGTTGATGAGATGCACAATGAGGAAAGATTTTATCTCAAGTTATTAACTGTAAATTGTTAAGAGCCAGTTTGGACTTTTTCATCAGAGCTGTGACTCAGGATCTTGGCAACTGGGCCCGGTCAGAGGTTGCAACTACGCTGATGTCCCATCCAGCTCTGGAAGTGGAGGCAAGAGCAAGAAGGTGCAGAGGCTTTGCAACCAGGTGACTGAAGTTCACCTCTCATCTCATAGAGTGTGCTTAGGGCAGATGCTCCATGAATATTTCAGCCATGTTCCTCACATTACAAAATTGGTCCTGCACAGTCTAATATCCATTCAGTCATTAGCTACTAGGAAAACAAAACATCAAGCAAAAACAATAGTTGTATAGATTTGGACATAAAGAACTAGTTATGTTCAACATTACTAATGCGAAAATAGCCCAAACTCTATATATTAGGAAACATACCATGTTAGGAATAGCCATGGAACACGTATTTGCAGAGTAAGCCAAGTGCCTCCTGCCTCATACATTGACAAATTCCTTTTTTATTAAGGGTAAGAATAGATAGCAGATTCTGATTATTTGCTGATCTCAATGGCCTTTAGAAAATATAATGCATGGGTGTTTGAAAGAAGAATAATTAGATGAATTGTTTATGTCATAGAACTGTTTTTCACTCACAACTAGATACCATTTTCATACATTAATGAATAGGATATAGGCTCGTGGTTTTACCAAAAATGCCCATTAGTTTTCTTATGCAGAATAAACTGTTGCATGTTGCATTCAATACCATGACAATTTTTGAAGATTGTGTTATTTGTGCATCTGAATTAGAATACTATTACAATATTAAAAATTTTTTTTTAATAGGCTGGTATATTCAATATGTTTATTTTACAGCACTGATTGACGAGGGAGCTTTAAAATTATCTCTGTAGCATAAGGACCAGATTTAGTCATTCATTTAAAATACTTGATTATATTTGTAGACCGCAATCAGCAGAATATTTAAAGGAAACGATGAGTAATGTAAGTCAGAGAAAATGTAATTTGTAGATCATTCCCTGCTGAGTTCCATAGAAGGGCTCGTTCAAAAAAAATGATAACATTGAACACAAACTTTTCATGTTTGGAAGAGAGGGAGAAGTGGGCTCCATAGTTTATTTATTTATTTATTAATTCTGCCAAAACACAAAAGATAAAGAGAACAGTGACACCAAGAAAGACACTTCATATTGTGCTAGTCAAAAGAATACTTGTAATACCATTGCAATAAAAAAAATATGTATGTTTAGTCATCCTGGTACATATTCATCTACTTTCTGCAACAGTCCTCTACATGTTTTCTCTTTCCTTACCAGCTGCACTGAGGCTCTTTGTAGTACAACAACCTAAATGTAACTGCAGGGGGAGCCGTAGAGTTTGATTTAAAATCATTAGTGAGGCGGAGGGTGTGAAATGTCTTTGGCCTACACTCTGATGTCAACCTATGCTAAGACCAATTACTAGCAAGTGACCAAAACTATACATACCGTATATGTATGCAAGCTATGCCTACATGTTAATTTGAATTGATGTTTTACATTCCAGTTTGCTTAATACCTTATAGTTTTCCCTACAATATTACCAGAGTCACTTTTACAGTACAAAACCTTTTTATCATTTTATTTATTGGAACCTTTCTATGATACCATGAAATAGTACTTTAAAGAGTGTTATATAGAAGTGTTATATATTTTAATATGTTTAAATGATCCGATTATAGTGTGAAAAAATAACTGATCGTATTAAAACTATTTCAAATCATTATTATGGCAGGGTTTTTTTTAAACTTTTTCAACTCATATCACATTTTCTTACAAAACGACTAATTTCTTCCCCCAACTTCCTTAAATCCACTCTCTGTTCAATGTGTGATAATCACGTGATAATTTTCCCATTAAGAAGGTTTCTAAATGCAGGCTGTATTTTTCTACCCATGCTTTTATATTTTTCATTTCTCCATGTCATTACATGTCTAACAGAACATCACTGTAGTAATTGCCTCTCCCACTTAAAACCAAACAAGCAATATGTCAAAGCAAGCGGTAAAGCTAACACAATGTCAGGTATGTATAGGACCATGAACTAGTACAAGAATACAGAATGCCTGTCTGTGGCATATTTCTAAGAACCCACATATAAAGCTGTATAATATTTTTGAATATATAATTAATACATTATTAAAAATAATCGAAGAATGGGTACTAAATTTGGGTAAGATCTGGATAAAAAGACATATAAACTATTTGGCCATCCTTTCTTGAACATTGATTTTTAATATGCAACATCATACAGGGTGACATCACACATAAAGATATATGGTACTATGAACCATAATTATCTCTAATTCTTTACCAAAACTGTTCAAGGTCTGAGCATAGGAATAATCAATATCTAATTTTCCTGCCAACGATTTGCTCCACCACTAGAGGGCAATCTCTCTTTGACGTGCTAACATAAGCAACATTATAAGCATTCCTTTACTTAATGAATGCTAATGCTTCTAATGAGAGAACACAGTGAATGATCATAATAGCTCAATCACTCACATAAATGGGATGCAACATACTTTAAAGTGCCAATGCTAAGGACCAAATGCTATATTTTATAGTACCCTTGGAAATAATGAATCAGTGATGAAACTAGCAAAGACTACCTTGCTTACTGTAACAAAGCCTGTGTGTAATATTTGTGTTTTTTTGTGGAATTGGAATATCATATAAAGCAAATATCAATATCACTTTTTCTGGTTGGTATTCCACTGTCTCAACTCTCTCCTCTGCGGTCTAGCCTAAATGCTGCTGCTAGGCTTATCTTCCTTGCGCACCACTCTTCTTCAGCTTCCCCAGTCTGTGAAATCCTCCACTGGCTCCTTGTTACCTTAAGAATTAAATTTAAAATCCTGGTACTAACATATAAGGCCCTCCATAATACTGCTTCTCTATTCATTTCTGCCCTCATAAAAAAATACTCCACTACTTGATCTTTATTTTTTTCCCATGGGCTCTTCTCTTCACTTATCACCTCTTCCTTTTCCCATCTACTTCAGTTATGCTGCCCTATACCTCTGGAACCAACTTCCACGGAACCTTCAGCATTCACCCTCCCTTCCCAAGAAAAATCTCAAAACCCACTCCTTTAGAGAAGCTGCACCATCTTAGTGTAGTTGCTAGAACTTCCCTGTCACTGATACAACCCCCACACTAACTCTCACCTTTCTAGCTTGCAACCCCCCTAATCTATCTGTTTCTCAATTCTAGTCTTGTCATACCCCTTGAATAAATGTATTGTAAGAAGCGCCGTGTAAATTGTTAGTGCTATAGAAAAAAAGATAATAATATTACTTAAACCTAAATTTTGTCTTTCCTGTTTAGAAACTGGATAGTTGCCCAGGGGCCCGGCCTTCTAGTGGAGTAGAGGCCCCAGTGCATTGCTTTGTCCAAGGTCCACAAAGTTGTTAAGTCGGCCCTGGATGGCAGTGTAGCCCCCTTATTAGATGGAAGCCTAGTAAATATGATAACAATTGATGGATACGTTTAAACCAAAAATTGCTAATTAACATATAACTCATATAATTTATGCTATAGCTCCAGTACACATAAATTGTGCCTACCTGTTCATATGTATATGATCTCAATAGCTTATGATTTTGTATAACATAAAAGGAAACATTAAGTTGATGGTTGAATGGATTTACATTTTATCTCCTTCATCTCTTGAATTCATTGCTGTAATGAGGACACTATGGTTGGCATGTTGATGTGTTTTCTTTGATTCTTGATGTTCTTAGTTTCCAAATAATAATTCTGCCACATTTATTTATTTCTGTAGGAATATAGTTTATTTGAAAATTACAGTGGGAATTTAGCACAGATAAAGCTTGGGTTCCAAATTAAGTAATGAAGCCACAAATCAAAATGAACAAAAGCAAAACAAGGCATGTAAAGCCCAAACATCTAGACTATAGAGTATTAATGATGCTGTTTTGACAACAGTGAAAGCAAGTAGACGGTGAAACAGATAATTGAAGCCCCATCGGAAGATCCGATGTAGCGGAGTATCACGCAGAAGTTCACCGGCTGCCAGAGAGGAGGATCCAGATCCCCGGATCTGCTGCAGGGGATCTTCCTTTGTGGCAGCCGGTTAACGTCTGTTTAATGCGCACAGACAGCCTCCGCTGCTACTCGTAATGTCCGCTGGGGCTTCTATGGCGGAGAACCGGAAGGTCATGTCACGCTGGTGCTCCGTCATAGAAGCCCCGGTGGAAGTGCTGGCAGCAGCGGAGGTTGTGTGTGCACATCACACAGACGTCCACCCGCTGCCAGAGAGGAGGATCCAGGTTCCCTGCAGTGCTGCAGGGGATCTTGATCTTAATGTTATAGTCAGACCTCTATTTGAGGTCTGATTATAAGACGACCTTTTATATAAGACGAGGGGTATTTTTCAGAGCATTTTCTTTGAATAAAAACCTCATCTTAAATTCAAGCAAATACGGCAATAGCATGAGAAAAATAAATCCCTAACTCTCTAACCCGATGTACATTTCTTGATCACTAAGCGGAAAACCCAGCTTTGGCGCCAGGATTTAAAGGTCGCCAGCAGGGGGCTCATCTTGCATCAACCAATGAAGAGTCTGAGCTGCTGGCCTTCCCTGTTGATTGTTGTGGGAAAGGGCAGCTGCTCTTCATTGGTTGATGCCAGATGATCCCCTTACGGACCTTTAAATAATGGATTTATATACAATGTATAGATACTTTTCATAGATTTAGTCATGTTGTTAAATATGACAGTGTTCACTTTAAAGTTCATTTCCAGGGCCTTGACGGTTTGTATTAAATGTTAAATTTAATACACAGTAAGAGATACTCTACATATTTGCAGAAATCATTGCTAACAATGTCACCATCCTGGTTCTTCAATTCTTTAAAATGGAAGATAATAATAGCAAATAAACAGTTATAGCTGCAAAGGAGGAGCCAACTTTCGTACTAATGTCTATGTATTTAGAATGCAATGTCATCATAGTCACTGTTGTTGTAATAGTCAGGTGTCCTAGTACTTTTGTCCATATAGTGAGTATGTGAACAATATGCCTTGTGATGCTATTTAGGGATATTTAGGGGAATTAAGCAGCTCCAACAGTCGTACAGCAATTCCACCTGACTCCGTGCCTCTGGGTAGCTGAGTCTGAATAATGATGCTCAGTAGGTGCTTTTTCAGACTTTAAGACCTACTGAGTTCACTGCAGAACTGGATCATAACCAAGGTGAACTTGGCACTATAACATGCCTAGACATAACAAAGGACCTACTAAACATAGATACATAGAAAGTGAAGGCAGAACCATTAGGCCCATCCAGTCTGCCCAACTAATTACTACCCATCTTCACTACCCATAAAGAGAAAAAAAGCTAGGCAGGTATATGGATGTTCATAGATTTCTTCGGTTAGATATAAACAATTGAATTTGGGGTTCTTATGTATATATTACACAGGGGCATACCTAGAGTTTTTGGCACCCGGGGTGGATCCAGTATGTGGCATGCCCCCACTTTAAAATATAAAGACACCCACAACAAAATTAATGTTGCCAAAAATATTAATTTCACAAATTAGTAAACTGTATGTCAACTGGAAAAAGGTAGAGATCTGAACAAATAAATAATTATAAATAAATTAAATAGTTTACTCCTATGACTTTATACTGAGCTAGACATTGATCATGGTACAGCATAACCCCCATCACTATATACTAAGCCAGAAATGTATGTGATAGGCCTCTGCCCCTGAAACAGCCTGCCTGCTCCACTGCCCCTGAAGAACCCTGCCTGTGCCACCTCTGCCCTGAAAGAGGTAGCCTGCCTCTGCCACCTCTGCCCCTAAAACAGACAGCTTGCCTGTGCCACCTCTGCCCCTGAAACAGGCAGCCTGCCTGTGCCACCTCTGTCCCTAAATAAATTTATCTGTGCCACCTCTGACCCTAAAACAGCATGCCTGTGCTACCTCTGTCCCTAAAGCAGCCTGTCGGTGCCACCACTTCCCCTGCTCTGCCCTGAAAGAGGAAGCTTGCCTGTCCCACCTCTGCTCCGAAAGAGGCAGCCTGCCTGTGCCACCTCTGCCCCTGAAACAGGCAGCCTGCCTGTGCCACCTCTGCCCCTAAATAAATCTGTCTGTGCCACCTCTGCCCCTGAAACAGCCTGCCTGTGCCACCTCTGTCCCTAAAGCATCCTGTCGGTGCCACCACTTCCCCTGAAGAAACCTGCCTGCCCAACCTCTCCCCCGAAAAAGGCAGCCTGTCTGTGCCACCTCTGCCCCTTAAGCAACCTGCCTGTGCCACATCTGTCCCTTAAGCAGCCTGCATGTGCCACTTTTGCCCTTGAAACAGCCTGCCTGTGCCACCTCTGCCCCTGAAACAACCTGCCTGTACCATCCAGAGCCGGATTAATGTAGGGGCTGATGGAGTGGCAGCTCCAAGCCCCTACCTTAAAATAGGCCCAGTCAGGGCTGCCCCACCGGGAGATTTCCCAGTGGGCCGGCTGGTCCAGGGACCAGTGAAGCATCAAATCTGTCCGATTCGAAGTGGCCGATACGACTGCAATCAAATGTTAAAGAGGCCGGCTTGTGGACGCCGTGCCGCCTAATGCCTCAGTGAGACTCTTCATCCCGCCCCCTTGAAGATGCTTGAGGGGGCTGGCTCACACAGGATCAGAGTCAGTTCCGTGGAGGAGTTATTAGAGGAGCGCACAAAGTGAGTAGGCAGACAGGTGATCAGGGAAAACATAACTTATATAAAAAAAAGAGTTGTGGCATGATGATGGCTGTGGACCCATTATGGGTCACTCATATTGAAAGGGGGTATCAGTAAGCTCTAACATGATACTAAAGGGTGGGTGTTTGGGTGTCGGTGTGGCAGAGCCCATCCTAGTGTGTGTGTTTGCGTGTTGGTGTGGCAGAGCCTGTCCTGGTGTGTGTTTGGGTGTCAGTGTGGCAGAGCCTGTCCTGGTGTGTGTTGGCGTCTCCGTGTGGCAGAGCCTGTCCTAGTGTGTGTTTGGGTGTCGGTGTGGCAGAGCCTGTCCTCGTGTGTGTGTTTGCCTGCCTTTGTGGCAGAGCCTGTCTTGGTGTTTGGGTGTCAGTGTGGCAGAGCCTGTCCTGGTGTGTGTGTGTGTGTTTGGGTGTCGGTGCGGCAGAGCCTGTCCTGGTGTTAAGCTTCTGCCATAAAAAAGGCCCCCCAAAATCCTCAGCACCAGGCCTATGATGCTCTTAATCTGGCCCTGCCTCTGTCCCTTAAGTAGCCTGCCTGTGCCACCCCTGCCCCTTAAGTAGTCTGCCTGTGCCACCTCTGCTAGTAAACATAACATTCACTCGATCACTCATTCATTTACAAAACCTTTTTGATTTTAATAATTTCATGTAATTAACATTCAAATGGAATGTAAAACATTTGCATAAATAATTTGCTTTGTATTGACCACTTGTAATCTGTTTTACAATTAATTTGCACAGCAATAAATGAGGTATAAATGCTTTAACATACATTAACGTACCTGAATACTGTCACAGATTTTAATGTAATAGGATTAAATTTTATGCAGATTATAGAAAAATAAATTGCTTACATTCTGCTTGGCAGTATTGTCAAGAGGATTCTACTTTCTTTATGTCACTGCAATCCTATGTATAACCAGGATGCATTACACACAGAGATTCCCTCATTGTGATTTTTGGTGTAATCAGATTATTATTCAATAATTTTCTGTAAAATAATAATTTTTGCTGGCCTAACCACAGTACCACAATCTTCCTAATCTACAAGACAATATATTATTCTTTTTTGGATATGTATTTATACTTCATGTTTTATAGAGTATTGCTACATGATTCCTGCCTTTTCTAGTGTCTTATTACCAACAGCTCAGAATTCTCAATTTTTTTGCTGGTAAAAACAAAGCCCAGGTTAAACGTATAATTTATTGTGATACCTGGAAACACATATATATATATATACGTTAAACCTGGTATGAATGGATTAAAGGAAGCACAAATTTAAAAGTGTTTTTTTTTCTCTTTTCTTTGTGGAGAGTGAATTTCCCCGTGTATATGCTATTTTCTATAAAATGTCACTTGTGAAATAGTTTTGTATATTTTGAACATGTGAAGCACCTGAATAGGAAACTGTTCATATTGCGATGTGCCTTCTCTGTTTACAAGTGGAAGAAGCAAATACACAGGAGGAAATGAGGGCAAATAGGCTGGTCCAGGAATAGGAATGAAGCAAAACTTTGTAAAACATTGTAAAAACCATGTAAGATCAACTACGAAGACCTCTGTAGAATATGCAATTATCACTGCTTTTACGATAACAAAATTAATTTACTGAAACTAACTATGCCTTGTGCTTTTTTTTTTATAATCATTATGGATGTGTTGGAGACACTCTGGTTAAGGTAGTATTACAGTTTGTGGAATTAGAGATCCTTTCCTGATGTATCTACCCTCACTTAATAGGTAGTTAAATCCTGAAAGAGACAATAACGTAGTAAAAATGGATTAGGAATTCAGTGGCATGGAATTGGCATGGAAGTCAAGAATGATGCTCTCATGTCACATAAGGTGGATTTGTAACAAATATATAATGGGTTTTTTTTCTAATCATCCCTACATGTTTATTTAATGTAATGAAATTAAATACATAAAGCGTTTAAAGTGGACCCATGAATAAAGATAAACGTATGAAATATTCTGTAGTACCTGGTTGAAAAAGATAAAAAATAATATGTCAGAATTGAAGGTATTAGCCTTTTACTAATTGCATCTCTGTATGCATTGATGTTCTTTGCTCATTGGTTTTAGGGCATCATCATTTTAGTATTAGAAGTCTTATGAGTCATGACCAAATCTCATAAATTATGTTGACCTCCAGACACAGTGATTCATTCATGTATACATAATTGTGTGATTTTCACCCAAATAAAAGTTTGTGAGGATGGTGCCCATCACTTCATAAACAGACAATAATGCTGATACAAAATATTAAAACAGTAGGCATATTGCTATATCAAAGTGTTAACTAAACAAGCACTACATCACTGTTTCAAAAAGCAACAACAAAGTCATTATTTTACCCTTACCGAAATATTTCATCATGGATTTGTTTCATTAGTTAAAACATTCTGCAACTGAGAAGTAAAAACTAGCACAACACCAATTTCATAAGAAACTATTCTTTATCGTTAGGTGAGGAAATGCTCATAGAAGTTTGCATTATCTTTGGACAATCATGGTGGTTGTGAAATGCGCTGTATACAATTATGTATATGCATCTTGAGAGTTTAAAGAAATAATACATTGTTTGGAAGTTTCGATTTTGGCTCTATGACCATATGATGTGATACTTTCCTTTTAAGAGACCATTTCACATATGCTTATTCAATTACAACTCATACTTAATTTGACTATCTAATGAAGACCCTGATTGCCATCACACTAAAAATTAGGTTAAATCTATGTGAAATCCCCTATTAATTATTTCTAATTTCTCTGTTTTTTAGAACTGATCTCAGCCACCCAACCTTAATGTCAGATGCATATTAATTTGTAACGTTAGTTCGTAACTTATCACACTCATTTCCTCTAATGAATGCTCAGTCTTTATGTTCCATAATACTGTAGGTTTATGTTTGCAATACACCTTAACTATTTTTTCTCTGTATTACATTTTTAGAAAATGTCAGTGTCAAGGAGATTTTATTTATGGGGGTTAGATAAAGGTTGCTCTTTGCTCATGTCAGTAAGCAGGTCATTTGTAATGCTTTCTGGGAAGTTTCTTAAAATGGCAATAAAGTTGTAATTTTTTTATTCTGAATCTTTTTACATAATTGTTTTACAGGAAGCTCTGAATACAATGCTTGCCCTTTTTCACCTGCCTGTTCTGGTAGATTCAAAATCCATGCCAAGAAATTATTTTATAGAAGTTATAAATACTTCTTAGTTCTTAAGCTAGATTGGGCAACAATTGGTTCAAATATTGTATTTGTCTTGTCAGTTGAATAACGCATTAATGCAAGGGCTTCATGATGGTGCATAGAATGATGCATATTGGGTACAGGGCAGGAAACCTTAAACAATGGCCTATTAAGTATAGTATGCTTTAATAAGTATGCAGCAGAAGTATATTTTTATGTAGCATTTTTTATGTAGTACTTTCACAGATTGACTTCAACTTGACATGTTGATGAGTACAGTGTCAGTGCTTCTTAATCGATAAGTGTGTTGGCCCACCAAAAATAATACCAACTTCTACTGAACTATGGAAGACAATTAACCTTACTATTTAAAATATCACTGCTTTTCCATAACACAGCTATTCTGCTTGAACTTCCCAGGGCTACTTCTCTTGAGTTATCTGTCTTCTGCTTTTTAAAAGATACAAGACTAGTTTGTGGTTGTTAAATGAGAAGGGATGGCTGTTCACAGGGCTATGGATTTGGAGAATCATTGTTATAATCACGGGATAGTAAATTATGACTTTTCTCCTAGATATATTTATGTGCATTATTACCAAACCATGAAATTTGTCCAATTTCCATTCTAAATTTAGCAGCCCCCCAGGGCTCTGAGCAGGCCGCTCGAGTTCCTCCATATTAAACCCATCAAACCATGTCTTTATGGATCTTGCTTTGTGCACAGGAGCACAGTCATTATGGAACAGGAAAGGGCATTCCCAAAACAGATGGCACAAAGTTGGAATCATACAATTGTCGAAAGTGTCTTTTTATGCTGCAGCTTAACTTTATCCTTCATTGGAACAAAGGGGCCTATCCCAAACCCTGAAAACAGCCCAAGGCCATTATGCCTCCTCCACCAAAGTTAACTGTAAGCACTATGTATTCCAGTTGGTAGTGTCCTCCTTGCATCTGCCAAATCTAGATTCATCCATCAAATTCCAGATAGTGAAGGTGTATTTCATCACTCCAGAGAACGTTTCCACTATTCATGAGTCCAGTGGCAGTGTGCTTTGTTTTCAGCTGCTCCGCCATGGAAAGCCAGTTCGTGAAGCTCCCAACGCACTGTGCATGTGTTGGCCAGTTTGGGACTCTGTAGTGAATGATGCTTCAGAGGACAAGCTATTTGTATGCACTTAATGGCCCTGCTTTTTTATTGTGTGTGTGTTCTATCGCTTTATGGTTGAGCTGAGGTTACTCCCAGATGCTTCCACTTCACAAAATGTGCACCTACAATGGACTGGGGCAGATATAATAGGGCAGAAATTTCATTAACTCAGTTATGGCAAAAGTGGCATACGGTCAGCTTTCTCAACTCTAGATGTTTCTGTATTTATTAATGTATATTTGCCATGTATGTGTTAGCTGTTCCTTTTAAACTGTACAGCGTTGCATAATTTTGGCACTTAATAAATGAAAGATAATAATAATACATAGACAATGTTTGTCTATGTAGATGGCTGCCTATGTTCTTGATTTTATACACCTAGTAGCAATGGTGTGGATTAAAAATTAGGAAGGGTCCCAACATACTTGGAAGTAGGAACTACACACAGATAGATCATGCCTTGCATAGCCCAATAACTAATCAACATTAGAGTGTTTTAATCTCTGTAAACAAGGCCGAATACAATAGGTTAGAATCTCAAGAGGTGGCACAGCAGAAAGCTAGGCTGGAGCATTTCTTAGACCGTTATGCAGTTTAAGTGATAAGTAAAATACAGCTCTACAAGGTTATTTAAATTCAAGAAATCTACTGTTTGCTTCTTGATCCAATTATTACTGAATAAATAATGTGAAAAAAGTTTCTTGGATATTTGGATATATGATCTGAGGCAAGTGGCTCACACTGCATGACCAAACATAGTAGAACTGCTTTCTTTGTACCATTTCGGCCTTATGACAAAACTAAAGTCATCTTTTATAAAATGTTCTAATCTGCTCTTGCCAGATAAGGATTGTATTTGTCTTGTGTGGTTTTGTAAATATCTTCTTATTAAACTAATGAAAGTGCTTACTCATGAAACCACCAAACATTGCCTCAATATGAGTAATTCCATTCATGTGCTTCCATTTTTATCTCTCACATCCACTTTTGGATTGCATAAAACCTTGTAAGCAAGGGATTCATTACCCTTCATGTTTCCTTGTTTGTCGACTCCATTAAATAATGACGTGATATAAAATATGTTGGAACTTTATTAAATAAATAATATGATTATGGCAATACTATTACTTGTTTAGGAGACTAAAATCATGCTCGGGATGAGACAAAACAAACAAGGTACTGTGTGTTTCATCCATATGTTTGCCATATAAACCTCAGAGTTTATTCTCAAAATAGAACATATAGAATATTTACATGCTTCCATTAAATGTGCTGCTTGCTTAAGAAATGACTGATCTTTATTCAATATTTGTCAAAAGAAATGTCAATTTCTTTATCTCTATTTCTAAATATAATCTGTAATCAAATGATTTTAGGATGAATGGTGAGTATAAAGCTTTATTTATAGATTTTAACATCCTTAAAGTCCTTTAAATGTAACCACATATGCATATAGTCCTTTTCAGAAGATCATGGAATATATTGATGATTTTTATTTTCTAAAGTGCCTGGCTAGATTGATTTTTAGATGCTCTTCACATGACTAGTTTTCCATTTTTTTTGGTTGATTTCTTACACATGCCCTTCTGACTGAAATAGAAAAAATGCCCTTGACGCACAAAATTTTGTTTTAAAAGTCTTAAGTACTCAGTTTGTTAAATCGTTAAATCAAAGGCAAGGATTTCTTCCATGTTCACATGAAATACAAAATAAGATTTATAGCATGCATGTTTCTTATATGACATAAAAATCGTATGTTAACAGGGTTCTTTTTCTTTCGCTAAATCAAGCTCTGGGAATGTGGGCAAGCTATGGGAATGTGGGCAAGCTATGGGAATGTGGGTAAGCTATGCAGATGGCAATTACATTATAGTAGATACATCCTAAAATTGCCCTACATGATTAACACATCAGAGTGATACAAATAAACCCAGAATCACTCTGGGTAACAATAAAGCAACAACAAAATACAAGGTTTTTACATGAATATAAATATTTATTTATACAAAGTATACCATACTTGTTAGTTCTTTCACTGCAGCAGATTGGGTCTTGTAGTGTGCAGCTGCCACACACTGTATAAGTATTAACAGGTAACATGCATACCAAGCCTGCGGCCATACATACGTCATGGGGCGGTCACTGGCCTTAAATTGCTGTTTAAACAGTACTGTCAGGAACAATGACTTTACTACAGACTATGAAGGGCCAACCACATCAAATTATGTGCAAGGCAGTCCTGCCTGATGCATATTTAGCTATTTTATATTATTCTAATTTATGTTACATGTATTTTTATGGCGCCAGAAGATTACGTAGCCCTGTTACAATCAGTGGAATAATTTAAAATCACATACAATAAGAAACTGTTTGAATAGAAGAAGAGGGCCCTCTTATAAACTTACAATCTAGTCAGTGTTTGAGGGGGAAGGGACACAGTAGGAGAGGACTGCTCGGGTGATAGGGTCCAGATGTAGAGGTTGTTGATCATTCAGACAGTTTGATTAGACTGATGGCTGAGAGTGTTAGAAGGAAAGATTGTAAACTTCTTGAAAAATGTGGGTTTTCACATGGGGATGAGATGCCTTTACCTGAGAGTGGTTAGTAGTGTAGAGACTCTTAACTGCGGAATGAGACTACTGCAGCTACAGTTCCAAGCAAGCTTGTTTCCAAGTGAGGCCGAAGAATTTATAGGTCTACCTCACAAGTGGTCAGAGAAGGTGATTGCCTATAGAATGCAGATCTTTCACAACTTGTCTTAATTGCAATGAAGCTAGACAAGAAGACATTAAAGACTAACCCTTTGAAAGGAGCAGGGTATGGAGACAGGCAGGATAGAGACATACCAAGTGAAAACAAGGGGTTACAGCAGGAAATGAGGGGTTCAGAGGTGGATCAGATGTACTGAGATAATCATATGAGAAGGAGATGATTGAGATTAATGCAGATTGCAGGTGAGTAGTTGGATGAATGCTTGAAGACCACGGATGGATGTCTGGATAGTCCAGTCTGACTCTTATCCATCCACTTGGGATGCCTATTATTAAAATAATATCAACAATTTATGCAGCACCTTATATCATGCATAATTTCACCGGACGTGTTCCCTTATTGCCCCGAGTTCAAATAAGAGCAAAATGATGGAGAATCGGGAAGAAGACATCACCACAAGTTCCCACTGGCCAATGTTCATGGAGATGCTGAAGAAGATAAAAGATTGAAGAGAGAAGAGAAGGGAGAAGATAAAATATAGAAGATAAAGAAGAAGATGTGGAACTGGAAGTGGATGGCAGAAAAAGGTAAAGAAACATTTAAAAGAGTGAGAGAGTGAGCAAGAATGAGAGTGTTAAAGAGTGAGTAAGAGGTTTTTTTCCCCAATAGCTTTTGTAGATGCAAATAAAAGTGAAAAAAAAGTATTTAAAAAAAAATGTCACTATATTTCATATTTTATATAGTAAATTATACAGCATGATCAAAATAATGGTATCTAGAAAGCCCTTCTTGTCCTGAAAAAAAAGCTATATAAAACTTTTTTTTGGTACAGTAAACGAGAAAGAACAAAATTGTCACGAAAAGTATTACAATAAAAAAAAATATTAATGAAGATACAGAAATTGTTTATTATAATTTATTGAGCAGCTCAAGAAATATTATCAAAATATTTTTTGCTCTGTCATTGAATAACACTTAATGGCAACATTCATTATATTCGGTTGTCTGTCCTCTTCCATGATAATTTAGCTAAATAACAAACAAATTAAAATAACAATAAAATAAGCCACTCAAGTGATGACAGTTATCCATAGTTTGGTACGTCTCTATTGCTTAAAACAACATTGATTCCATAAATTGAATGAGGAGTTATATAAACATAAATTCCAATACCTTTCACCATGGTAAAGTACTATTTCAGTAAGTCCTGCGCTTGTGGTCTGTGGTTGCAAAAAAACCCAACAAAGTAGATGTTTGTACAACATTGCAAAATGTATGTTCAATAATATCGTTTTCCTGTAATAACACAGCACAAATTGTAACTTTCCCTTAAACGATAGAACAAACACATATTGTGTATTTTCCTTCATAGGAAAGTTAAAACAGTTTATACTGAGTGAAGGACCCATTGTTTTTTTAAAGTGTTAAAATGTTTAACTTTAAAATATTTTTTTTAAAACAACCTTTTGATTGCTTCTTGCTTTATTTTGTTCGTCATGTTAGATTAGACCTAGGGGTTTTTATATATGATTGTTGGTGAGCAACCTTTCTTGGGTTTTAATGCTTCAGGCAATCAAGAAAATAGTAATGGTATACTGTGTGTGGACATAGGCATGCCATCTGAATAGACAAACTTTGGCAATTTAATGGGTCATGAGCTCAGTGACTTTACGGCACTGTCATAGGATGCCATGCAAAATACACTGGGCTACCACTACCGGTGGTAAGAAACATATGTAAATTCGTTCAGGCTCACCCTGTGGGCTTACTAGGAGGCTGATGGTGCTCCATAGAGGTGTCCAAGAAAACTCTATGGTGTTTATCAAAAAGAAGAATGAGACAGGCACTCTTGCAGTCCCTGTGAATTTATTGTAATTCCACAGTGTATACAGCAGTGTACTCTTAAGCCTGTGCAGGGTCAGAACAGTGGGTGACAAACAAAAAAACAAACAAAGGTTTTATGAAAGTGAAATATATCTGGATATAAAATATTCACATATGATTGGACAACCAATCAAAAGTGCACAACAATAAGTCATACACATAGGATGCCACCTTTGCTACTTGTCAGTTTGTGAAAATTCTGACCTGGTAGATCTGCCCCAGTCCACTTTAAGTACTATTATTGTGAAGTGGGGGCCTTTAGGACTAAAAATAGCTCAGCAACAAAGCGGTAGACCACGCACACTGAAAAAGCTGGAGCGCAAGATGTAAAAATCATCTGTCTCCTGTAGCATCACTAACCACAGTTCCGAAGAGTTCCGAAATCAGCACTAGCACTCTGTGTTGGGAGCTTCATGACATGGGTTTCCATGGCCGAGCAACTACACACAAGCTGAAGATCTCTATGTACATGGCAGTACAATCAGTGCATGGAAAGTGTTAACATACTAGCATTTGAAATAGCCTGGTGTGTCTAGTTTTCAATGTGCATAAACCCATAAACATTTACCTTATTGATGACAATTCAGCCCATTTACCCTGTTAACCCAGCTAGTTGCTTCTTCTGTAAGTTGTAGGCCAAAGCAAGTTTTAGGTTAAACATGCATGTATAAAAATGTATTTTTGTGTAAAAATGTTAAAATGCTTTCAATGAGCCTTTGCATTTCCTAGTTTTAGATCTTGTTTACAGTGAAAGCAAGCATATATATATATTTATATTTTTCAGATTGAGTTACTGTATTTATATATTTTTGTATTTAGGATTACCTGTGCTATATTGTTGTATTTCAATTGGTGCCGTATTATTTAATATATATTTAATAATAATTATATTTTTTGGTGTTGTGTGAAAACTATGAATTTAACTTTTTTTTAAATAGTGGAAAGTTATCTTTTTGTATTACTACAAACACTTAAAAATTAGATATGTGGGAGTGTAACCGCAAGGGAGGGGCTTAAACAGGAAGTGGCATTAAAATGTAAGTGGGGGCATCAAAGACTCAGTCCACTATTGTTTGCAAATTATTTTGTAGGGCTGAAAGTGCATTTTTTATTTAACATCATAGAAAATACACATTGATTTTGAGCATCTCTAAAAATACCTCTTTTTATCATGCATCTGTTATGAATCGAAACACCAAGAAGTATATTAACAAAGCCATAAATGGAAATTATTTCACATTAATGCATTTTCGGCTTTTCATAAATGTAACACAAAATGTTAATCTGTAGAAGTCTAATGATCCTAGGTGTTATGTAATCCTAACTGAATTCCCTAGAATTTTTTTTAAAAAAAACAAAATTTTATTTGGGCAATACTTTTGTCTTTCCTTTATAATGTTTTTTTTCTGCTGCCATGATAACAAAGCAGTTTATTGATGCTTTATACTTGAGTCATCTGGCACTGAAAAGATTTAATAGTTTTAATTTATTTTTGTTTTCAAAATCTTGTCCTTTTATGCAGTAAAGTGCTAAATGTTTAATGGCTCCTGTCACAATGTAACATATAATAAAGAACTTTTGAACAGCACTACTAAAAATCAGGCCCCAGATTAGATTTGTAGCGTTTGTTTTTCTCATAACTATGGAGAAAAATTTGGCTATATAAGGGGATGTGCTGAAAATCCTATAAAAAATATATTTGCACCCCCCCTGTTTTTTTCTCTAATGTATTTAATCCTGACTAGTAATTTACAGTGTTTAAACTTTTTACAGTTTGCACACAATTTGTGATTGTGGAGTTGTTCTTAATCTTATGTTATGATATATGGCTCCACATGGTCATGTAATGCAAGGGCATGTGATCCTGCACTATGACCAAGGCCGCTTTATTCAGTGGGCAAAGTGGGCATTTGCCCAGGGCCCACTAACCTTCGGGGCCCACTGGCAGCCATGTGGCCGTCCCATCACCAATGCCAGGGCCGCGCCGAGGCGGCAGGCAGCAGGGAGAGGAGGAAAGAAAGGGGTGCCAAGTGGTCGCACATGAAAAAGTTTTTAGCAACCGCTCGGCCCCATTAGTGTGCTCAGCTCCCTACTGCTGCCCTGACTACGGTGGTGGGAGCTCGAGCGCTTGGTCGCAGTGCAGCGCTTCATGATGAGCGCTGGAATATGCTCAGCAGTGAAGCTGCACTCGCAGCGGCAGGACAGAGAGACTGAGGCCTTGTGCTCCCACCACAGGACTTCACCAGGGTAAGTGAACTGCAAAGGGGGGTACATAGTAAGAAGGGGTAGATAGTAAGGAGAGGGGGTAGATAGTAAGAAGGGGGAGAGGGGGTAGATAGTACCGGGCGTGGCGGGCTAGGAAGATGATTTCAAAAGATGGCCACATACTCTGCGGCCATCTTTAATTCTATAGAGATGGAGTGCTCGCCTCTGTCCGGCCCCAGCGGCACCTCTCAGCTCTGCTTACCACAGCAATGCTCTAAACACTAGCGCTTAAATGTGCAACATTAGAACCCAGCCAAGAGCACATTGGACCTCCATTGCATAAGGATCCCCCTCCCTGCTGCCCAAGGTAAGCCACAGGGAGGGGAAATAACTTTTATATATCTTGTATATCTTTTTACATATTTTCCCTCAGCCCCTTTTCCTCACGATATCCATTATGCCCCATACAGCACCTATCCCCTCCACTACACTACCTATCCCCCCCACTACAGCACGTGTCTCCCCACAGTGGGGGGGAGTGGCTGTAGTGGGGGGGTAGAGGCTAGTAGTGGGGGGAACAGGGCTAGTGCCCCCACTACAAGCCCTGTGCCCCCACCTACAGCCCCTGTACTCCCCACTACAGCACCTGCCCCCCCACTACAGGACGGGAGGGAGGACCACTATTATATTGTTTGCCCAGGGCCCACCAGAGACTTCAATCGGCCCTGACTATGAAAAGCACTGCATGATGGAAGATTGTTAATGTGGCTAAAGGAAAAAGAGATGAGGAGCCCAGGGCTGAAATTTATTTCAGAGTCTCCACACAAGGCTGCTAATATGAACACTCAGGGCTTCAGCACCTGAAGCCACCGCTTGCATTTATTGATAATCTGAAAACCAGCATAAAACTGAGAAATCACTTGTGTCTTTGCATTTTCTGTTCATTTTCTAATGTTCAATACAGCTGAAAACAAAGAAAAGCTCAGCTCCAGTCAGAGAGGTGGAAGTGGGAATAAATCCTTTTGTAGGAGTAAGATGCAGCCAATTCTTCCCCTGCTGCTTATTATTATTATTAGTCTTCTTCAGAAGGTTTAGGAATACAACGCAATCCAATGGACATTTGGGAAGATCAAAGTAACTCCATTGAAAAAGCCATAAAGATCAGTAGAGATGCATCTTGTTTTAATCTTTCATCTAAATTAATAATACCTGGGCTGCCTGCCAGAAATGTATCAATCTCAATTGTTCAAACCATACTTCACAAGGAACACTACACTTGATACATTTGTAGGAGCAGCAGTTCAATTTAATAACCTTGATGTGGTTATTTTATTGGGGCAGTGATGCTAGACATGCTGTATTACTTAACCACATCAGGACAAATACAAATAAATAAATACATATATACATATACAAACAGTATACAAACAGTATATGTCATACTATGAATTTATATTGTCCTCCATGTGCATAGGCTGGGTTGTTATTATACCTTTCTATGGTGCGTTAAATTCATTTATCTGTTTCTAAATATTCCTAGGTATAGTTTTTTTAAAACCATGCCTTTTGACCACAAAAAGATAAGATTGCTCAATGTTTAAGCCCCAAAGATCTGTACCTGGCTACATTTTCATCAAAGAAAAAAAAAGAAGTCTGAGGCATCAAAGTGATGAATCCCCTTTCTTGCTGTATACCCTGACAAAACCAGGCTCTTCAAATTAGTATCAGAAATTATGGCAAATGCTGTTAGAACTCCTCATAAAACTAATTAGGACTCTAAAGGGAGTTTTTATTTAAATCCAAATTTATAATCTCCCATTGCTTTGAATTTAGTTGGCATTAAACTGAAAACAGATTAGCTAACTTCATTACTTTGTGATCTTTCTAAAACATGTCAGCACACAGACCCTGTAAGCGTGTTTACAACATTTTAAGGTTTTATGATACTAGGAAGAAGATTATAAGCAAGTAAAGTCAATGTGCAAATTAGCTGCCTTACGACGGTCTTAATTATTTTTGAGGACTTTAATTAATCCCAGAACTGCAATAGTGCAGAGCAAAGCAAATTGTAAGGGACAGTGGGTGCAATTTGTCATTTGTTTGCAAGCTTTCTGCTGCCTTTGCAAAACTATCTCTATCTTTGAGTTAGTGAAATTCTCTTTGATTAATAAAGCTGTTTGAGTCTTTTGCCCATATGAAGTCCGATTATCTTAAAAAACTGACCACTTGGTGGCAGTACATTTGTTTTTTTTTATTGAGTATAGTATTTTTACCCCATTGGCTATAGTTATAATACACCATTAACAAACTATCATATGTGATGTTAATAAGACAGAATGGATTAATTTAATCACTGGTTATAAGAAATGTCAATTTATGACCTTGGGGCCACCTGGCTTTTAACATTGATTATTGATACTTGATTGGTTTAATTACATCTTCATTAATGGAAAGACAAAAGGCTAGTTAAGGAATTTCATGAGGCATTTAGAAGGAGAACGTATTTTATTTACGCATTTTAATGTAGAAACCGATTTTCTCTTTGTGTACAATTTGCTAGGGCTTTTGGGGCTAGGGGTTCATGCCCTGCAAAACATTCCAAGAAACAGGTAGAAAGAGAGGGAGGAGAAACTGAATCACAGATGGAGACAGTACCTTAGGTCAAAATTATCGCACTCTTAGTGACATGCTCTCACTCAATTGGAGAATCGAATGCTAATGACCTTTTCTGCTGCACCTGGTTTCCTGGGCGTTGACCTTCCCTTTATATATCTGCCCAGCCTTTCAGTCTGGTCCTTTGTATTGTAACGTATACAAACTACTGCTGCTGCTCTGTGTTTTGGTCCTGTGCTACTGCTAGCAGCTTTCTGTTGGATTCTACCCGCTTTGACAAAGCTCGTCCTGATCTTGCCCATGGCTCCTGATTTGACTTTTGTTTGTGAGAGGCCTCCCAGTCTTGTGCCCTGCCTGAGGGCCTCCTGGCTCACACCCTGCCCTCTGCCCTGACTTAGTGCTTCCTGCCTTGTGCCCTGTCTGTGGGTTATCCAGACACAGCGTCCAGTCCAGAGACTTCATAACCCCGTGTTTATCTACAGCCTGTACCCTGTCTGTGCTTGACCTGAGCCTTCCATGTAACCAGTGCTGTTTGCACTTCTGTCAAACTAGTACACTGCAATAAAGAGTTAACTTGTAAACCAGCCTGGTGTGTTACTCTCACATTACTTGTCTGTACTTACCTGTTTGTCGTTATGCCTTTTGGGGTACAGACAGAGCCCCAGGTATCCCCTGCAACTGGGCTCCTACCCATCCTGCTTAGCTAAGTGCTGACAAAAATATTGAATATAGCAGATTGAAGATATAAGAGAGAAGAGAAGGGAGAAAATAAGAGATAGAAGGTGATGAAGAAGAAGATACTTAAGTGCAAATCGTCATCAGAGAAGGTAGGGAAACTTTTAGCGAGAGTGAACAAATATGAGAGTATGAGAGCGTGAGGGAGAGTGTGAATGAATGGGAGTGAATGTGGGCCCACGTATTTCACACAAAAATTCAGAGCTTTTTTGCTCCATTTCTGTGGCTTTGTATGAATCGCCAAATTTAGCAAGATTTGTCTGTCTGACATGTAATTAAATCACAACCTATTGAATGGCTTTTAAAAACTGAAAGCAATTTTTGCCCATGATCAACCCCTGATGATACCTCTGCCACTTAATGAAGAAGCAGCATTCATAAAATACAGTACATCCTTTTTAATACCCACTGAACTAACTCTTCAAGAAAGCAGGCTACCTTTGCTGTCCTTCATTATGTCTCCTTGAAACTTTTCACAATCTCTTTAACTAATGCCCTCTTCTCTATACAGCCCTATAGCAGTTGTTGGCCAATTACCCAACTTCCAAGACATTAAATTATGGGAATACTATGGGACTTTTTCCCAATAATAGAAAGATGCGTCCTGTTAAACACCCCCTGTCCTTTGATTATTTAAGATAATTCGGGTGCTGGGGTTAAAACTCTGAGGAATGAGACCTCTTCAAGTGTGTTACAGTAATGATTTTAATTTATAATTAGAAACACATTTGTGAAACACTATATTAATTGGTGTATCTATAATGTATTCTTAATTTATCCACTTAAATCAAGAAACTCACTCATGTAACAGCTGTACTGCTTAAAGGTGAAAGAAACAAGTCTCTACTTGACTTGTCAAGAGTGCAGTAGTGTTACATATATATAATTTCTGCACTATGCATTTCCTACAACAATAGAGTAACTTTCATTCTATTCATTGCTATTATGTTAAGCTGTGTATTAAGTGTCAATGTAACTGCAGGGATGGATTCCATGTTATTAGTTAATTTGAGTTAGAATAATGTGGCCATCTTGTTATATGTACTCTCATAACGAACTCACTATTTTTACTTTCTGTACATCATATTTACCTTTAAGTAAATCTAGTCTAGTCTAGTATATCCTGACTTTTCATCCTACAGAGACCTTTGTAGAGCAACATAAGGCGTAACCAATAATAACACCTGTATGCTACATCTAGAATGTAACCCTTGCTTACAGAGACATCTGTTTAGCCACAGGATAATGCTGGCAGGGTTACTAACAAGGACCAAATTATAAAGTAAAGCATATGTAAATTTAAGCCTGTTTACAATTTGCCTATCCCGAATATTTATATGATCGTAAATGCAAATTTTAGGGAAGTTGTACCAAACATTCACAGCATCTAGCATGATAAAAAAAAATACGCATAGCCTTTTAAATAGAAGAGATGGAGATTTCAGCACAGTACATTACTTAACCCCTTAAGGACAATGGGCGGTCCCTAAACCCATTGAAAACAATACATTTTGAGCCCGTACATGTACGTGCTTTGTCATTAAGGGGTTAAATAATCGCATGATTAAACATTAAGAACCTCTGACACAGGCATGATATAATACCCAAGGCTCGGTCTTCCCTCCAGAAGTAAATATCTTATGTTGTTTAATAATAGAGTACCCCACTCCGTTAGTGCTTAGTAATTTACTTTGACAGTTAGGTAATTTGCTATTCAGTCCCTTAGTTGTACGTATATTGACACAAAAGTTAAAATAATTAAACAAATAATTAAAAAAGAAAAAAAAACAAACTCAAGGGGACATGTAGTTTTGATTTTATTTAAATATACATATCTCCAGAAATGAAAACTAAAAGATATGTTACCAGCAATCTGTAAAAATAGTGATATAGGCTTTTTGGAAAAGAGCACTTTCTATGTGCATTAGTTTTTAAGTATATTCCATTATAGCTACCTCTGTAAACATGCCTTGGTATAACATTTGTTTGGTGGTTTCTAAAATGTTAATCATTATATTAGCATTAGGTCTAAAGTGGGATTACAGTACCATAAACATACAGTTGGAGGTTTATAAACGATATTTATATAAGAAAGGTTTATATAAGGTTTATATAAGAAATTGGAATTATGGTTTATTTTTCTGGAATGGAAGGGGGACATCTAAAATGTCTTGGTTTATATAGCACCATCTTATTTCATGCAGCTTTTTAAAAGGATCTATTAGCTTCATACACGCAAATTCTTATGTCCATTGCCAAGGCAAGACTGAGGATGATGAGGCGGTCCTGGCACTTTAAGGCCAGCTACCATCAATTACTTAACTGAGGCCAATGGCTGTCTATGAGCGGCAACACACTACGTTTTTTATGGCCGTACACCGCAGGACCAGAGATGCTGCAGGAGCATGAAGTGATGTGGACATTTGCTCGATGTGTCAGATGGCCAGTCCGGGCCCGCCCATTGCCTACAACAATCAATATGCTGAGCCAGAAAAGGTAAGCTTCATTTATTTGAACTGGGCATACTTGTATTTTTTCAATGTTTGTGCTAACAGTATACAGTCCGAAAACTAAAGGTTCATATATACGGTATGTCCTAGCAATTTGACCCTCTATAATCTGATACTGTGTAACTTTTTAAAGAATTAATGCACTGTTACTTGACATTTATCAATTTACTAAAATAAATGTTTGTGGTAAATAAGTTGTGACAACCCCATTTGCATGAGGCCCATAAAATGACACAGTTAGGGTTCTTAAGCACGGTCCTCTAGGGAAATCAGGAACACCGACTTACAGCAAAACAGTGCTTTATTTTTAACTGTTCAAACTCAACACCCCAAAACCAAATCATAAAAAGAAACAACCTAGCTCCCAATTGGAGCCCTCTATAACTACACTATGCTGGCAAGACTGACCAGCCTAATCACCCACTACCTCAACCTCCCAGCCAGACCCAGCTACGCCAGGCTCTGGAAAACCTCCCCCAGACAGCACACAAAAGGTCCGGGTAGGTAATGCCTCACTTGGCTCAGTGATGGTCTTCTTCAGGGACTCTCCTTGCCCTGGAAGCACAGGGAAACTTCCTCTTCCCCAACAGTCTCTCTGATTATCAGGCTGCAAGGAGTTTTAATGTTCAGCACCTATGCCTGATGCCGGCTCCATAGGAATCCTAGACCGGATCCTGCAGACTTCTAGCCTCTTGGAAAAGCCAATTGGGGGGAACGGAGCATTGCCCCACCCTGGGGTTTACAGCCTCACAAAGTAAACAACATATCATACCTTAAACTTATGTTTGGCAATCATGCAACAGAAACAGTATAACAATTTGATCTGGGGTTATAATTAATAGTCAATTTAGTAGTATTTTTCTCAATGACTATAAACTAAAGTGCACTAGGCTTCTGTGATCCCTATTCTTAATTATTTGCTCATATCGATTCCTATTTTTAATACTCAGCTTTCCATGGAGTATAATTGCACTGTGTACACTATATTTCTTTGTGCTTTAATGTCCTATTGAAAGTGTCAGAGCTTTTTTTCTACTCTATCACCCACTAATTATATAGCTTAACTTAATGAACACTAATGGAATATGAACTTGAAAAAACTACCATGTCAGCTCACTGACTTAGAAGCCAAAAGAGACGAGACTCTCAATTTATGCAGGAGACCTTGGAGAGAATGAACATGGGGAGGTTATATGTGTCTAAAAATAGAGGATCTCTGACAGAGATGAAAAAGATATATAACTAAGAAAAGACATCATAGGGATTTGAAGGTCAGCTCTGGACACTTCTTAACTTCAACAGATTTGATTATGTATTTGTTTTCAATATCCTCTATGAAAGACATATACATATAAACCTAATGTAATTGTTTGCAGTTATTACGTTAGCATGCAGTCAGGCAAATGACGGGTGATACTGTAAAGTGGGACCAGTTGTAGAGTTTATTGCTATAGTGTAAGAAGCTCTTCCCTGGAGCTACTTACTAAAGAAAGGACAAATGTTGTGAATCATCAAACATTGTTATCACCTTTATGCTCGATTGATCAAAATTATAGGCACTTGCAGAGTCTAACATGTCTTTAACAGTATCTTGTATAATCTGCTGTATTCAATATACTGTATTTGGATTCACACAAATTGCAAATTTACAGAATTTTGGGAAGTTCTGCGCACTTGATGCTTGTCCCTTCCCCTTGTAAATGCTGATTGGCCAGACTGACAAAAAAGCAAGGAAGAACTCCAATAGGTTACTGGACCCACCAATCACAGTCACAACCATCAATGAGACCCCTACCTCCCTGCTTTTTTTGACTACATCTACCTATCACTCATTGATTTGGACCCTTCTACACATAGTTTCTTCCACTTAACCTCGTCAACGAGGGCCAAAATGGCTTGCACTGATGCAAAATCGGCTTGTAATGATGGCAGCTACACACGACGAATCATGACAAATTTTTGGCACATTTGAAATTTGTTTTCGTCAGTTTCGCCAGGGGATCACCCTTGTTTCCGTGATTCGTACGAACACACAATTTTCGTTAAAAATAAAGTTATATGGTTGCCTGTGAAAGATAAACTTGGTTATTTTTCCTTATATTAATTTGCTAGATCACCAGACATCAGCATGAAAACCATGAAACCATTTTGTGAAGACCAAAAACAACTGCAAAAATGTTCTACTCTGAAATAGCATAAAGCAAGAAAAATGATATAACGTCTACTATTTTTTGGCATATACATTTTAATTAATTTTCCTAGAACATGTTCTATCCCTTTAAATAACATTTTTTTTAAATGTAAGTCGGAACACGGCCATTGCAAAACAAATGTTATTGATGAGCATATATATAGCATTAATGCTTGAGCATAAACTCCACATTGTACTGATGGCATAAAAGGAAGAAAAGAAATGAAGACATCAAACATACCTTTTCACTATTCTGTTTAAACGGAAAAGGGTTGATTTCTGCAGCAAACTTTTTGATATTTCTTATCAGACTGAGAAGATTATTTATAATTGAATGCTCAGCCACTGTTTTTTAAAGAGAGTAACAGAGCTTATGTAGAGCTGATCAGATAGAAATTGATTTGCCGACATTTTCTACTCTTCCCTGTGGTGACACAGTCCTATTAAAACCACCACAAGAGTTATTGAATGTATTAAAGATGCTACACTGTCTAGTGTTGAGATATAAAAAGGTAAATCAAAAGGAGAGATAATATGTTTAAAAGATGCACACAGAAGAAGAAAAAATAACAAATCAACAGCAAAAAAAGAAAAAAGTGCCTTCTGTTACATATTCAGATGCCAATGTATACACTACTATGGGGCTCTCATCAAGGCGCAAAGAAAAAACAGACAACAGAAGTTTGCAAAAATGATATAAATATACAAGGGACCCCAACAAAACAAAAAAGAATGACAATCACCGGTGCTGCTTTTAAAACATAAGCAAATGTCAACCTCCCCAGGAAACAATCAGGGCCAAGATGAAACTGAACGGGCAGGAAAATAAATGAATTATCAGAAAGGGAATGTGGCAAAAACTAAACAAAAAATGTCCAATACACATCGTACAGGACGGCAGTGTCACTGTCCCGGCTCCGGACGCAGCCGGGAGTGTCTCCGTCCCGGCTCCGGACGCAGCCGGGAGTGTCTCCGTCACGGCTCCGGACGCCGCCGGGAGGAGGTCTGGCCGCGGGTCCCGTACGCCGGCCGTTCGGGACGGCGGTCGGTCCTCCGCCCGCGGCACTAGTAGCGGGCGAAGGGTTGTCCACAGGTCCCGGGAAAACGTCCTCCCGGACAGCGGACGACCCTCCGCCCGAGGTAGTAGGACACGGGGAGGCTTCTGCCCCGGGAACAGTAGTTCCCGGAGCCAGTATACTTACCCGTCCTCCGGTCGTCGGTCCGCCTCCCGGGCACGCTGCACGTTGCAGGAGGATTGATGGACGGCTGGGGGGCGTGGTTTTGGTCCTGGTCTGGGAGGGGCTTGTGGAATGGCGCCAGTTTTAAAAGCCGGCTGTGCCTTTCACAAGCACCCTGTTGTGGTCTTCAGTTCGTGTATCTAGCTCGTGCATCTTGTTTCCTGTTTTTGACCTTCGGCTTGCCTGACTCTCCCTTGCTCCACGATTCGGTACCTTTGCTTGTTATCTCTGGTTTTGACCCCTGGCTCGTCCGACTACCCGCTCCGTGTATCAGACCCCTGGCTCGTCCGACTACCCGCTCCGTGTATCAGACCCCTGGCTCGTCCGACTATCCTGCTTTGTGCTCCTGTCTCGTGCTGTGCCTTGCCGCGGCTGCTGCCGCTCAGAGTCTATCTCCAGCTGGTGGGAGGTTGTCCACTGTTGGGATCATCTAAGTCCTGGACTGCTGCTGCTGGGAATTCCCCTCTCAGTAGCGGTAGTTTGGGCGGAAGAACTTCTGCGGGGACGACCTTCCTTAATAGTCCAGCGAAACAGTGACATTACAACAGGGTCATGGATCCATCTGAGCTTGGCAAGGTACTCTCCACCCACGGACAACGGCTGGATTCCCATGAAGTCCGTTTCTCCAGCATACAGGACACTTTAGACCAAATGGCCCGGGCTATTCAAGTTTTGGTGGCCAGATCTGATCCTGGCTCTGGGGGTTCTCCGTCTGCTTCCTCCACTTCCTCTCCAGTCGCGACTTCTCCTCCTGCTGCGAACACCGGGACTTCCTCCGTTCCCTCGTCTGTGAAACTCCCTGCTCCCGCTCGCTACCATGGGGAACCGGAGGCCTGCCGGGGCTTCCTTAACCAGTGCTCCATTCAATTCGAACTAACTCCTCACTTGTTTCCTTCGGAAAGAGCCAAGGTGGGATACCTGATTTCCTTGTTGTCTGGCAAGGCACTAGCCTGGGCTTCTCCCTTGTGGGAGAGGGACTCTCCTCTTGTGTATAACTGCTCTGCCTTCATTTCGGCCTTCCGGAAGACTTTCGACACCCCAGGCAAAGCTGCTTCTGCGTCCTTGTCTCTGCTTCATACCACCCAGGGCTCCCGTTCGGTCGCTGAATATGCTATTGAATTTAAGACTCTTGCAGCTGAGGTTAATTGGTCCGACGAAGCTCTCATCGCGGCCTTCTACGATGGCTTATCAGAACGGCTTAAAGACGAACTTTCCACCCAGGATCATCCTGCTGAATTGGATGATTTCGTCGCCTTGACACTCAAGCTGGACAATCGGATCCGAGAACGTTTGTCGCAAAAAGCCATGAAACGTGAACTCAGTTTTTCTCATCAAGCACGCTCCATCTCTCCCACGAATCCTTCTATGTCTTCTGAATCCTCCGAAGAACCCATGCAGTTGGGAGCCACCAGACTATCCACCATGGAAAGATCTCGCCGTAGATCTGAGGGACTTTGTTTCTACTGTGGCCTCAAGGGCCATTTTGTTCGCACTTGTCCCAGTAAACCGGGAAACGCTCGCACCCGGACCAAGTAAAGGAGCCTTGCCCGGGTGAGCTTAGTACCGCTCCTACGTTTTGTAACAATTTACTTGTTCCTGCTTCGCTGGAATGGGATGGAAGAAAGGTTTCAGTCTCCGCCATGATTGACTCTGGGGCTGCTGGTTCATTCATTGATAAATCCTTTGCCCTCCTCCAGAAGATTCCTCTCGTCGAAGTACACCCTCCTATCGCCGTCTCGGCCATTGACGGACGACCCCTTCAACCCTCCTTCATCACACACCCTGTTTGTGCCGGAGCGGGAGAGGGAACGCGTTATGTCCTGGGGTCATGCGTCCTTAACCTCGGGTCACCCTAATGCCCAGCGAACCTTTCGGTTCATTCGTAGACAGTTCTGGTGGCCTACTATGCATATTGACTGCTTTGATTTTGTCGCCGCATGTACTAGGTGTGCTACTGCTAAAAACTCTCATGTCAAACCCTCGGGGTTACTTCAACCCTTGCCCGTACCCTCCCGCCCGTGGTCACATTTAGCCATGGATTTTGTTGTGGATCTTCCCCCTTCCCAGGGCTTCACCGTCGTTTGGGTAGTAGTCGACCGATTTTCTAAAATGGCTCATTTTGTTCCCCTCCCCAAATTACCCTCGGCCCCGGAGTTAGTTCCTGTGTTTATCAACCATGTCGTTCGTCTGCACGGTCTCCCGCTCCAGGTTGTGTCTGATCGGGGGGTGCAATTCACAGCTCTGTTTTGGAGGACCTTCTGTGCCTCTCTGGGTGTTTCCCTAGCCTTTTCTTCTGCCTACCACCCCCAAACTAACGGTATCACGGAAAGAACCAACCAGTCGCTTGAGCAATTTTTACGTCTTTTTATTAATGAACACCAGGATGATTGGGCTTTACTTCTACCTTGGGCTGAATTCGCTAGGAATAATACTGTTCACGAGTCCTCCAAGATTAGTCCTTTCTTTTGTAACTATGGTTTTCACCCTTCTTCTTTGCCTTCTTCTTTCGCTCCTTCTCAAGTTCCGGCAGTAGACCTGTATGTAAAACAATTACCGTTAGTTTGGGACGAAGTGCGCCGTTCTCTGGTTAATGCTGCTCACAAGTATAAGCGTTATGCGGATCGGCGTCGCCGTTTGGGTCCCTCCTTCATGAATGGGGATAGGGTATGGCTCTCCACTAAGAACCTTAGACTTAAAGTTCCGTCTATGAAATTTGCCCCCCGTTATATCGGCCCGTTTCGAATTCGTCGTAAGGTCAACCCGGTCGCTTATGAATTAATTCTTCCCCCCTCCCTTAGGATACCCAGGGTTTTTCATGTTTCTCTGCTCAAACCCCTCACCTGTAACCGCTTTACCCGATTGACTCGCCGTCCTCGTCCTGTTGTCATTGATTCCCAGGTGGAATATGAGGTGCAGTCTATTTTAGATTCAAGAAAAATTAGGAACTCCGTCTCTTACCTGGTCCACTGGAAGGGGTATGGTCCTGAAGAGAGATCTTGGGTTCCTGCTCGGGACCTACACGCTCCTGCTTTGCTCCGGTCTTTTCATAGGAAATTTCCGCATAAACCTAGTATGTGTCGGCCTATGGCCGGCCCTCACAGGGGGGGTAATGTCACTGTCCCGGCTCCGGACGCAGCCGGGAGTGTCTCCGTCACGGCTCCGGACGCCGCCGGGAGGAGGTCTGGCCGCGGGTCCCGTACGCCGGCCGTTCGGGACGGCGGTCGGTCCTCCGCCCGCGGCACTAGTAGCGGGCGAAGGGTTGTCCACAGGTCCCGGGAAAACGTCCTCCCGGACAGCGGACGACCCTCCGCCCGAGGTAGTAGGACACGGGGAGGCTTCTGCCCCGGGAACAGTAGTTCCCGGAGCCAGTATACTTACCCGTCCTCCGGTCGTCGGTCCACCTCCCGGGCACGCTGCACGTTGCAGGAGGATTGATGGACGGCTGGGGGGCGTGGTTTTGGTCCTGGTCTGGGAGGGGCTTGTGGAATGGCGCCAGTTTTAAAAGCCGGCTGTGCCTTTCACAAGCACCCTGTTGTGGTCTTCAGTTCGTGTATCTAGCTCGTGCATCTTGTTTCCTGTTTTTGACCTTCGGCTTGCCTGACTCTCCCTTGCTCCACGATTCGGTACCTTTGCTTGTTATCTCTGGTTTTGACCCCTGGCTCGTCCGACTACCCGCTCCGTGTATCAGACCCCTGGCTCGTCCGACTACCCGCTCCGTGTATCAGACCCCTGGCTCGTCCGACTATCCTGCTTTGTGCTCCTGTCTCGTGCTGTGCCTTGCCGCGGCTGCTGCCGCTCAGAGTCTATCTCCAGCTGGTGGGAGGTTGTCCACTGTTGGGATCATCTAAGTCCTGGACTGCTGCTGCTGGGAATTCCCCTCTCAGTAGCGGTAGTTTGGGCGGAAGAACTTCTGCGGGGACGACCTTCCTTAATAGTCCAGCGAAACAGTGACAGGCAGGCAAGTAAGCTCTATGGAGGAACGAGTGCATGGCCCAGGGTCAGGGCTATGGCAGTGCCCAGCCAAAATATGCCATTATATTTCTGTATAATAAAAATGTTTTAAAAAAAAACAATAAAAACAATGTTAAATAAAATATGCCATTATAAAAATAACAAAATGAAAATACACAAACTAAAACATAATACTGCTCTTTAAGACAAAATTATGATCATAAGCATTTACAAATCTACATAACAGCACAGAAGTGAGTACAAGGATTACTGGCACCTTTGGTTGAACCATGTCTGTGGTATTAGTGTATGGTATGTATCAGAGTATGGTACTCAAGTGTCATGGACATACCTGTGAACTTTCGGGCTCTTGCTAGCCGAGCCCACCCATTCAGGTAGTGACCTGGAATCCAGAGAGCCAGGTATAGTCAGGAGTGAGTCTTGGGTTTGTGGTATGAGTGAAAGAAGAGAGGGACATGTGTGTACATGCATGTGTAAGTGTAGCTGGTGTTAGAACAAGTTTGCGTGTTAGTGTGGGTATGGGCGGGGCAAAGAAATACTGCACCCAGGAGCTATTAATCCCAGGGTCACCCCTGAAATCAGTCAATGTATACAGTAGGTCTGTGTATGAATCAGAGAATGTATTATGGGCTATAATACCTTGCTTTCTGAAAAGGTTGGTCTTACTACATGAAACATCATGATTCTGGTCACTGTAATGGTTTTTTGAAAAAAATCTGAAGTGCGACATAATGCTTATGTATGTCTGCTAACGGGGTGTGAAAAAAAGTTGACCAAGCTGTTAGCACAGCAAATTAATGCCGTAGAATTAATTAAATCTTTTATAAAAGTTGTGTATATCCGGGAGAAGCAACTCTGAGATTCATTGAAATGGTGCTAAAACCTATTGGAGGCACAGGTCCCCACCGACCTCTCCCATTTTGTTCCCAGTTGGATAAGGGGGTTAAAATGCATAAAGGATACTTTTTTAAAAAAAATAATGAAGCCTACCACAATATACTGCGCTATTTTTCTTCTTGCCTATATTTTTTGACATTTTTTATACTCCCCCATCAGGTTGATGTTATTACTCCCAGAATTCAGCACACTAGGCAAAGAAGAGGTGAGGGGCAATTGTTGTGGGTTTTTGTACAAATATTGTGAGTTTCAGGTGAAGACATGAAAGTTGTTATCACACCCTGTCGACTGTTGCAGGGTACTTGCATATTAGGCATACAACCTTAATTTAATCTGGTCAGCCAAGTTAACCAATTTGTTGTATTTTGGAGCTAACCTTGCCTTGTGCAAAAACAATGAAAGTCGTATTGGCACCTGAGCACAGAATATTGATAGTCGCTTCTGTCAATATCTTCCTTATCGGTAACTAAAACATTTAAATACAAAGATGCTTTCAGGATACATTTTGTCTGATGTGTTATTGGGCAATTTTGTGTTCCCAGTCTTTTTAAAGGAGTTGACTAGACAGCTGAAGTAACTTTGAAGGTTTTATAAAGCAATGTAAAAATATAGGTTTGCAGAATTTAGCTGATGATGTCATAATTACATGCAGATTAAAATACCGTAAGGGATCATGCTTAGAAAACAACAGGTGGAGGATGTGTTCACAGTACACTATGGCCCAGCCCAAAACACACATGTGCAATGTCCACATGTCATTAATATATCTACAATAAAGACACAGATGCATGCTGGATTTTAATGGCCACATGACAGGGGTAGCCTCGACTCTCGGGCTAGGTCATCCCAGATAACCACCCCCCAATAAAAACACAGACACCAAATGTGGGATGAATAAAGGCCACAGCCAATTTATTAACGTCATTGCCACGCAACCTGTAAACATAAAAAGGTGCATTAACACGGCAATGACCCAAAATACCATAAAACACCCGTAAGCTTGCCAGGACCAACCGGGGCCGAACCGTAAGCATAACCTTATGGGAGGGCATACCATGATGCCCCTCCCCCACCTGAGGTTCCAGCAACCGCCCAGCCAGGAACCTCCCACCGACACTTGAACACCAGTGGCAATAACCACATAACACCCCCCGGCAACCTGGCAAGCTACCGCCCCCCGGCTGTGACAAAAACCTGAAACAAAACAAAGAAAATTAGTAACAAGGTCACATAACCACAGGACACATCATAAAATAAAAGGGAGGGAGGGTGGGACAAACACACCGGGTATGCTGGCACAACAAAAAGCCCCGAACCCCCTTATGCCCCATCCTTATATACCCCCTTCACTTCCTCCCCCTCCCCACTGAACTTTCTATGACCCCCTGACCTAGCCCTGCTCTGCATCCCTGTCAGGGCCCCTTCCGTTCCATTCTGACTACACGGACATCAGTGTTTATGAAAACTATCCTACCATTTCATTGTATATTTAACAAACTAACAAATATAACTATATTAACTTATCACAAAGTTGGTAGCCTGAACTAGCTAAATGAACTTATACCCTAAAAATTATATGTGCTCCTTCAGTACTCATGTAGGCGTAATATTGATCTTACTGGGTGGCTACTGCCGTAATCTCCAAGCCACAATACTACCCTCCGTTGTCCTAATACATGTACCTCGGACAAAACACTCCTGCACTGTGACCCCCGCCAATCAGGCTGGCTATTTTGCACAATTGGAGGCCTTACCACAGTCAATACCATAGTATGTAGTGCCCCTGCTTACCTTACTTCCCTCAGCTTTGCAGGTCGGCCCTGTGGTTATTTTAGCAAGATTGTGAAATGGCTGCACACCAAATAACATTTACAGGTTATAGCAGAAATTATCTTGGATGACATTCAAAATACGACTAGGTTGGAGATAAAAGGATAAGATTTGTGAAAGCGAGTGGACATCCATAGACCCTGTGAAAGTCCAATTTAACATTTGTCCACCCAGCGAATGAGTGCTCCAGTAGCAGTAGTTCATACCATGCTCAGTTTAAAAATAACATAGAGACAACTTAATAAACATGATATTCAAATAAATATTAGTCGGCTGCCATATCCATATAACACTTGTCTTGCATTTTAGACTAAGGTGAGGTAAGTAATTTAAGAAGTAAATACAGGGCCAAACCAATAAAATTTAAGATATAGGGAATTTTTGGTCAAACACACCAATGCCCCATCAATACTAGGTACAAAACAGTTGTAAATCAGATGTACCCATTGTTATCACTCACTTAAAATGAGACACTTCTGTGATTATAGACCCATGCCACCCATCTATAGCCAAATACATACACATCAGAGGGGATTAGTCAGTTTATAATTCTAGTTGTCTCCTTGCAGAATGAATGAAATACTCTTGTAGACTGTGAGCTCTATGGGAATGAGGGTTTTTTGTCAGGGGATAAAGCAACCTCATGTTAATGTTATGTGTATTGCATATTAGACAGTCTGCTTCAAATGGTTGGGGTACGATAAGTCTGATGCAGGATCCTTTGGTAGCAGACTTGTATATATATTGATATTGTTATCCCGCGAATTGATGCCTCTTTTTATACATGACAATACCACATTATTGCCTAGTTTGTTGTCTATAACCATTCCCAAATCCTTCTCATTTGTTGTTATCAAGCTTTGGATTCTCAGACTGTTTTTACACATTTCCAATGTGCCTATAAGACTTTTTATACTAAGGGATATAGGGATATAATATTAACCTTCTCAATCACCTGTCACCTCAGAGAAACATTTCGTACATTTTCTGGAATCATTTCAAATGGCACTGTCATTTTTAATGTCACATTGTATGCAACATATTAAGCTTTGTGTTCTTTATTTAATCATTCTCTTTTCCAATGCCAACAGCCAACACAGGCATTTAATAAAAAGAATGTCACCACGATATTGGTGTGTGTCAGGGATGAGCTGCCAAGGGCTATGTCTATTCCGAATCATAGCAATCTATCTAATGTAATCCTTTCATTTGTGTTTTTGACTTTTTTTGTTGTTGATTGTTGTAGGTAAATGTTCCTTTTGATAAGACACATACCAAAAACAATACCAAAGAAAACCTACTAACAGACAACTTAGAATTTTTACATGTCCTCCTTCAACTGTCAAAATAATTCAGATCTAGAAAGACATTCTTCCTGTTTTGGACCATTGCAGTTTGCTGTATATTTTTGGATCTGTTAACATGACCAATAGTAGATGGTTTCCCTGTCTGACCAATAGTAGAAGGTTCACCTGCCCATTCATCTCTGAACACATGGAACCAAGGCTTGTTTGTCATGCAAGTAGGCATCAGTGATGTAGTGATTGCGATTGCAATTGCGGGGAAACTCACCAACTACACATTGGTGCTTTGGCATAACCCATGAATGCGAAATGGAGCTCCGTGGAGGGAGCAGGTAGGAGATCTCTGCGCCATAGTACAGAAGTACCAGGAGCCTGACATAAGGTGAAGAGTGGTTGCAGATTGGCTATTAACATATAGCCATTGGAACTGTAAATGCATAAATACACAGATTCTGAAAAACAAACTTGAAGACAACTAATGAAATAATTTTAAATATAAGCGAAAGTGAAAATTGGGAAGATTTTCTACATTTTCAAAACAAACAAAAGGGCCTATAAATCTAGCAGTAAATAGCTTAACATTTTTGATTTCAAAAAGATCTGTTTGTGTATTTTTGGAATTCGAATAATCACATATACACATAAAGCAATTCAAAATATCTTTAAATATTAGTACCAAGTATCCATAGGAAACATTGGATGGCTATACACAAACAACACAAAATAAGGTGACAGTGAGTTCCATTTGGTTAACACGAGTCAGGGGAGCCTGATGTTTTTTATTAATTATTTTCAATTTCCTAAACTATAATGTCACATTCCTTTTATTTATTTATTCATTTACGTTTTTTCTTGGCTGATTTGTGTGAGCTACAGGTTAAGGAAATACAGTTTGCCATTCATCAAGATCTCCACTTGCAAACAACCCGTATATTGGTGGTGCTTTGCAAGTTTAAGTATGTGAGGGCATGTAACCTCAGTCAAGCCTTGTCAGTCAAATTAACCCTTAGCTAGACTGAGGACTCAACCTTTTAGTGTAAAAATGGATTTGTGTTTGGAAATGAATGCCGTATTTGCTCGATTATAAGACAAGGTTTTTTCCAGAAAAATACCCCTCGTCTTATAATCCGTGTCGTCTTATAATTAGACCTCAAATAGGTCTGACTATGAGACTAAGATCCAGATCCCCCGCAGTGATGCAGGGGACCTGGATCCTCCTGTCTTATGCCTCCCCCCCCCCAACTTACCGGTGCTTCTGAGTCCCCGGTGCTTAGTCCGGGCAGCGTGTAGAGCTCTACGTGAATCACGTAGAGCTCTACACGCTGCCCGGACTAAGCACCGGGGACTCAGATGCACCGGTAAGTTTGGAGGAGAGAGGGAGTGTTAAATGGGGGGGCATAAGGCATTTCTGGAGGCAGAGTGCTCTGTGAAATGCCTTTTAACCCCCTTAATGCCACTCTGCCTCAAGAAATGCTTTTTAACCCTCTATACGCCACTCTGCCTCTTGAAATGCTTTATACCTCTCTATATGCCACTCTGCCCCATAATATGCCTTTTAACCCCCTAAATGCCAGAGTGGCATATAGGGGTATAAGGCAATTCTGGAGGCAGAGTGGCACATAGGGGGTTAAAAGGCATATCATGGGGCACAGTGGCATATGGGGGGTATAGGGAATTTCTGGGGCAGATGTGCATAACTGGGGGGGCAGGTTGGAAAATAAAAGGAACTAAAAACACAATATTTTTCTCAATCATAGCTTTTATTAACAAAGAATTAACATTTACTGGTAAAACTTTTTTTCCTATAGGGTCGTCTTATATTCAGGCTTTTTCTTTTTTTCATAAATTAATATTCAGATTTTGGGGGGTCGACTTATAATCAGGGTCGTCTTATAATCGAGCAAATACGGTAATTATTTTCTTTTCATGAAGAACCCATATTTGTTCATCTCACAGAGTTGAGTCTAGAATAATTTTTAGTTGTTCTAGATCAAACAATTGTCAAACAACATATAAAGAGTCTAGAATGATCCCTTAAAATCCATTAGGCCTGATTTAGAAAGTGGAAAACACAACCAACTGCTAATCACCTGGGTTAGATATTAAATGGAAAAAATCTAATGGCTGCAATTAGCCGGTTTTACTATACACATTTAGCTTGCATACACTTTATAAGCCAGCACTTGAGCTAACTGATGGTGAGTATATGGCCTGCAGGGTGATGTGTTCGGAAAATAGCTGGGGAGTGGGGAAATAGTGCACAACTTTTTAAATCATATCCATAAACAGTTCTTCAGTATAATTTTATGCAATCTTCATATGCTTTGTTCTGTGTATATTTATTGCTTTGGATTATTTTGCCCAAGCTTACTTTATAGGTATTAAAGCTATACAAAACGGCATTTAAAGAAAAATCTATTTCAATGGTCAATTCAGCTCAGCACCAGCAATGATCAATACCGTTCACAAGATATTATAAAAAAAAAAATAAAGCAATAAGTGACATCTCTTACATGCTGAAAAACCTCAGTACCCGATACATAACCTGATCAAGAGACTGCAAAGAATTGGATACAGGTTTAAAACAGAACAAAAAAAATAAATAAACGTATTGATCTGGAAAAAGAATCCACTTGTGGATCTTCTGATTGTAGCACAGCCTTTTTTTTTATAGATATTTGATTGCTGTTTCAATGTATGCTGATAGTGCTGTGATCAGGTAATATATTTAAAAAGATAGCCTTACTCTTTAGAATGTGGTTAGATATATTTAAGAAATTAAATGAAATGCTAAAAGCTAAGTATAGCCTGTGTTTTTTTTGTATCTTTGGGGATATATCATTTAAACATAAGAAACTATTTGCCAATATCTGTAACATATCCAGATATTTACAAGCATGTACAAGAGCACGTGCCTTGAGGCCTGAATGCTTAATAATTATTATTTATTGATGTATAAAGTCCAATTATGTTCTACAGCACTGCACAATGGGTAAACAGGACATCTCAAATAGTGGATAACAATTTTCTCTTACAGAAACAAAAGGTAAAGAGGGCCCTGCTCAAATTATTTTACAATCTCGAAGGCATTGGGAAATATTACATATTCATTGTGCTAGACCAGGTGAGTTAGGACTACGTGAAAGGAAGGATGTTAACCTACCCCGTTTATAGGCTTCCCTAACGAGGTGAGCACAGGAGAGTCTGATAGGCCAGTGAAGGGCATTCCCAAGTATAGGAGCAACCCTTGAGAAATCTTGTAGGGATGCATGGGAAGTGCAAAGAAGAGCTGAGGACTGACAGATTGTCATATGAGCATTGAGACCTGGTAGGAGTGTATTTAAAGATCAGTGAGGAGATGTAAGTATGGGAACCGCTATGAAGAGCGTTGAAAGCAAGAGTCAGGATTATAAATTATATCTTGAAGCGTATGGGTTACCAGTGAAGAGACTTTAAACCTTATAAAGACTGGTGAACTCATTACCTCCCACCAAAGGGCACAGATCGTTTTAAAGAAATTAGTAATAATTTACCAGTGTTATCAAGTAAATCCTGATAACGGGAAGTATTTTAGGTTTCATGAGTATGCCATGCTATAAAATGTCTGATTTGTGAATATCCAGTTAACAATATTTTTTATTTTTGTAATTTTCTGTGGAAAACCAAAATATCCATTATTTGACCCCATAGTTCTTTTGAAAGATTCTGAAAATTGTATAGAGTTAATTGCTCTAAGATAATACTGCAGTATTTTGTCGGAAATAAAAAGACATGCGTTAATATGATATATTATTACAATTTTCTTTGGGATAAAAAGTGCTTCTATCATACCCATGCCTTATACCCATACTGATTTCTGAACAAGGTCCTACCATACAGGCAAACTAAGCTGGTAGAGAGCACTAGCCATGAGGCTCTTCCATATGTAAGCATGCACATACAGGGAGAAGAGAGTGCCAGAAGGTTGGCTAGTGCCCTATAAATCCTGTTCATGTAGGTTATACAGTCTACATACCTCTTGTCTCAGTTAGACTCAAATAGATGTGATTTTCTCAAACAATATCTAAGAGGTCCGTTTTACTGCAGCCAATTTTGCACTGGTAGGATTCCTGGTAGCTGATGCCTTATCCTAAGGAGCATGTGTGAATGTATAGCTGAATTGCAGGATTGCAAAATACCCTTCAACCTTATCAGGACTTGTCCTAAAAGAAACCAAGCACTCAACCTTCTGTGAACCTGATGAGAGTCAACATCATCTACAGAAAGCAAAGGAGAGGCCTAAAACATGAACAAAGACCGGTTACTATGCATCCACTAATAAAGTTAGGGGACAGTTGACACCTTTTGAATAGACAACTGAACCCTGTCCCACCTATTAAAAAAAACAACCAGACATACTCACGCACAATTGCTTGCACACTTTAACTCTATGACTTAAAATAGCTTATCTTGCCAGGGTTCACTGCAGTCTTGGTTCTAGTGCTAGGTGATGTAAATTGCATAATGTGACCCTTCTGTTAGCCCCCTTCCCAGAGCAGACTGGCCTACATTACATTTATTTATATAGCGCCAGAAGATTCAATAGTGCTTTACAATCAGAGTCGGGAGAGGAGAGGATTGCTTGGATGAGGGAGAAAATCTGACAGAACAGGGAAGGGAATTCTAGAGAAGGGGTACAGCATGGGTGAGGGAGTGGGATGAGGTAATGATGGTAGATAAGAGATGAAGGTAATGGCTAGGGGTATATTTGGATAGGAGAGTAGAGAAATAAGGGGGTGAAGAGTTGTTAAGGGCTCTGTAGGTCAGGAGTTTGAATTTGACTCTGAAGGGTATGGGGAGCCAGTGGGGCGATTGGCAAAGTGGCAAGGCAGATGAGGAAAGGTGACAGAGAAAGGTTACTCTAGCTACAGTGTTGAGGGGGGGTTGGAGCGGTGGGAGAGGGGGAGACCAGTTAGTAGGGAGTTGCAATAATCCAGGCGGGATATCACAAGAGCTTTTTTTGTTTTTTATCTGACCACAAATAGGAAAAACTGATTGGAAAGGTTATTTATTTGCCGATGCTAGAGATTGCAGTAAAGAAAATACTTGTCACTAAACAGGTTTTCTTATATATATATACCTCTCTTGAGTGTTGTGTTTTAAAAATGTTGATGATTCTGCCAGTGTTCCATTCTGTGAGTATATCACCAATGGGCAAAACAGTGTTAATTAAGAAATTGATCTGTTTAGCAATAATATGGGCAACAGGGCATGGAAGCTTAATGTCCATTGTGGTTTCCAAGACTTCATGTTAAATCTATAAAACCGTCACCGAAATTAAGACGAAGGGTTTTTGCTTAAGTGACTGTTTCCAACTTGGTTCAATTTGTTACTGTATTTCAATTTGTAACCATGCTATATCCATATGCGAGCTTAAATGAGAGTTGAATTGCAATTCCAATATTAATTAACTAGAAAAAAACACTGATGTTACTTTTTTGTTTTAAAGACAATGGAATGAAATGTTTGCGAAAAGATTTTATGTTTTTATCAATAAGGAATTCTTAGTTGATGAAAAGTATACAAGTGTACCATATTGAAAGCTGACATATTTGGCAAAATACAATACAATATTTTATACTCCAAACTGAAATATCTTGTAAAACAGGACTTTGGAAGGTTTAAATGGAACAAAACCCTTAAATGCTTGGCTGAGTAGTTTTGGATGGTACTATTTACATAGAAAAAATTATTTACCATGACTTTCTACCTCTTCTGACTTGCTCTTGAGTCCTTTTGGGCTTTCACTGTGAAGCCTAATCCTAACAGCATTATACCCATCACCATGAAGGAGTAACAGCTGAAATGTCTATATGATCATATTGCAGATAATGATCCATGATGTCTATATGTAATTAAACATAATATGCCTATATCAATCAGTTTGTTTTATTTTACTAAAGGTCTCTTTTATTAGGTATGATATTTGGTATCATTGACCAAGATATCTTGAAACTATAAGTGAATTATAATATCTTCTATATTATTATTTTACATGCATAACATATACTCTCATTACTCACAAATTAATATAAACAGGCCCTTTATTTTTTCACTGATGACTAAAATTATTTCTATGGAAATTCTGTTTAAAGCTACTAAGTTTATTACATTTCTGAAATTAGATGAATAATATATGCAGCTGACATTTTATTGAAAGTAGGACTATTAAATATTGAACTGGCAACAAAACCAGATTTGCTGTGGATAACAGATTGTAAAGAAAAGGTCCTAGTGGAGATACACTATTATAACACATAAAATTTGCACAGGTATACAGGAAAAAATATCTTGAGTGCTGAGCTGATGTTAGGAATATGGTACGACTTAATTAACATGATGACCTTTGCGACTGCATATCAGCCTTGCTTAAATGTTAACTTCCCAGTGATTAGGGTCTCTTAAAACAATTTCTTGCTATATACTTCCACTTATCCCATGAGTGGGATAACCCTTTGAAACAATGATTACTTTGTTTTTTAAACTATTTCCTAGTTTCTTTGTACAGTATGTGCTGTGAATGCAGTTTAGATAATATTCAGCATCCTGACAAAAGCAAGTGTATTGGGAATATTAGTACTCTCTCAGCAACTTTGATAGTAGGGGAAAAATAAAAATGCAGTAAATATAAGAACTTTAAATGGCTTTAGAATGCAATAATGCAAGATTTAACAGTATAATAATCTGTTGCTTTTGCCTGCAATGATCTAATTATAGAATTTGCAGATGCTATAATGCTTTGGATGTATACACCATACAGCTATTCCTCTTTGCCTTGAATTACTTCGTATTTTCAAGGAATTAAGTTTACATGGTTCCTATAATGCCTCATAAAACAACTTTTGTATTTCATTATTGTTAAATATGTACAATGAGCCAATCATTAAAAACCAGCCTGCACTGGAAGTAAGATATGCTATTGATGTTATTTTTCTTTTATGTACATTGAATGTTCAATGCTTAAACTTACTCCTGGAGAGTTTCCTGATATTTTCTATACTACAGACAATAATAATGGTATGGAAGCAACATCTGGCAGAGAAATTACTTGAAAATGTGTCGCTTGACTCCTCCTCCTCTGGCTCATACTCTAAATCCAGTTCATCTTCATCGACATTGTTAATGAACATATCCTTTTGCACTTGGCACATGGCAGAGTAAGATCCATTTGTTCTGCAAGGGTTGACCTTCGCTCTTTTTACTTTCTTCTGGCTATCATCTGACCGTGCCTGCCCATCTCCGCTCTGGCGAGTTAAAAAATGCTTCACCATAGACTAGCTTACAAGTAATCTTCTGCATTGACTGCACCAAGGCACCAAAACATGACCCCTCTGTTAGTATTGACTAGAATTGTGCCTTATGCTGGTAGGCGGGGTGTAGAATATTTTATCGCTACTACAGCCAGAATGTTCACTAGTACTGCCCAACCCAGACATTTCCAAATCCAGTTTTTGCTGGTAGTGTAAATGTGCAACTTACTGAGGAACAATATATCTAGAACTGAAACACACTACACACTACACACATTGCACAGTCCCCTGCCCTGCCTTATTTGTCACCAATATTAATGATTTATTGTTTTGTGTTTGTCCACTAACTAGAGCATTTTCTGGTAGGGTAAATGTGCAACTGTCTAACTAATTCAGGAAAGCATTTTAAGTATTTTTCCTCATTACAGGAGATTCGTATGACAGGGCCGGCCCTGCCATGGAGCAGAGTGGGGTAATTGCCCCAGGCGTCACTTTTGAAGAGGTGGCACTTTGTCTCCCAAAGCACTTTTTTTTTAAGCGGATTTCGCTTATCAAGTTTACAGTACCCGTTCGGCACCCCTCTCTCTCCTCTGCGAGCCCTCGGTCTCAGTGCCGGCTTGTAATGCTGAGCGCCGGAATATGACATAATTTCCGGGGCTCAGCAGTAAAGCAGCGCGCGCCGCGGCAGAGCAGGGAGACTTGCTGCAGGACTGCTGGAAGGTAAGTGAAGTACAAAGGAGGGGGGGTAGGGTAGATAATAGGGAGGGGGGGTTAGGGTAGATAATAGGGAGGGAGGGTAGATAATAAGCAGTGGCGTCGGCGGGCGGCATTTCAAACTTCGCCCCAGGAGGGACTATGTCTTGGGCCGCCGGCCCTGCTTATGAACGCACAAAATTGGCAAATTTTGGTAAAAATAAAGTACGCACAGATCCAAATGAACAAGTCTAGACCATAGCATGGCATTGGTCTTCATAATCAACAATCGAATGAAGATTGCTATGTTCTTAATAAATAACTAGGTAAGAAAATGTTTTGAACTTTTAGACCCATGTAGTGTTTAAAGATTAAAGACTAAATGCAAAGGTTTGTACTGAAATAACTACATTACTTCTCATTTTGCTTACTAAAAGCCACTTCTGTTCAGACAGTGCACTTTTGCTTGTTTAAGACTCCTACGTTACCTATCAAAATAATGTACTAGGACTTTTTGACAAGCTGTAACAAGCAATGTAGTAGGATGAGCAAACTAGAAAGTAGGCGGATTGCAAAACAATCTTATAAGACAAAGGATATATACAGGAAAAGTTGAAATGAGCCAAAAATATAAGTAAGCAATGATAATTTACGGTTTTTAATTAAACTATTTAACTGTACAAATGTACTCCAGCTTAGATTACCTTTTTTCTTTTGCCGTATTTTATAAACAAATTGAATTGACATTTTGTTCCATAAAGAAACATTGCATTTAGCATATGTTCATTTGCAAGTAATGTTTACACGCAGATTCATATAAGAGTAGTGAATATTTTACCTTGTTACAAAACATATTATACTAGGAGACACATTATACACTAGGATTACCTTGATACTAGACAAGTGATCCCATCCCATCCCATCATCAAAGATACTTTATTGAGTTTGGAGTTTGGTAATATGTGTGACTTTCTGGTGTTTAATGTACATTTACAGAGCCTACAGACATAATTGGAATGATCATGTTTGTACTGATTTATAAGAGAGAAGTGAAATCTGTGATTTACTCACATAGCTTAATTGAGTTAGAACCCCTATCATATGATTGCGGGACAGACATGTTAATATATCATTGGTTTACCTGTGAGTGTCCATACCTGAATTATTTCTTGAGGAAATCATGTCAAATATACATAATCCAACATTGAAAGAAAAACAAAGTTACTTTATTTGCAAACTCAAATTTGAACAGTTCATATCTGCCTTAATCATTTGTGTCTTTTCCCCCATAATTTCAATACATGCTTAGTCTCAGAGTGCAGTCTCGGCTAGGGAGGTTTGAGTCTTTCTTGGCACGTCTCCTGTGTCTTCTAGTATGGCTTTGCACCTACCAGGCAAATAGCAGACATATATCCCACTTCTCCATACCATAGAAGTCTATAAATTGTCTAAATCAGCCTGACTTTGATCATTTTTCTTGTTAATATATTGTCTTCCCTAATAAAATATTGCGGTAGGAGTACATGTATATTATTCTTGTTTGCTGATCACCTTAATCAAAGTTTAACTGTCGTTTTCATTACCTCATTACCTTAGTGTGCTGCTTAGAATCTATTGCTCCTAAAATACTTACAAAACTAAGCAGATTACCACTCATATCAGTTGTCATTTCTCAAGGAATACAATAATGCTAAACCAAAGAATTTGTTTAGAGCATTCCAAAAAACATGAAATATTAATAGGAAGAACTGTCATCCTTTGAGTTTTCATCAAAGTTTTAGCTCAAAGATATTAGAATGAGTAATGGGAAACAAAAAACCCTGAAGGCATCATAACTGTAATTACAGAGAGAGGCTTACAATCCTGATTGGCTATATTTAAATCCACAAAAAATGTGCTGTTGTAAGAATAGGTGTACAGTAGACAATAAGGGGAAATAATCTCCCTCGGGTAACTGGAGAACATCTGGAAGTATATAAACCATTTATTGGATAGGGGTTATGGAAAAAATCATACATTTTCCTACAAATCTTTTCACGCATTGGGTGATTAGACACTGTAAATGCACCTAATGTTATCTTCCAAAAACAATACGGTATGAAATATTAAAGCCGCTAAACATGGTGCAACGCCTAGATGGGGTGGAAACAAGAATTGTGGACAGAGGTGCCTTAGTCTAACACCAGATATCATATCCCCAGGGTCTTATTGCAGTAGCCAAAAATATGTTTTTTGGTAGTTTATTAAGGGCACTGATATTTAATTTGTCACACAATCTGTTTTTTTTATGTCCAATTCCATTGTGATGAACATGTCTTATTTCTAGGTACAGGGGTCTAATATATCTGAGAGTCTTGATTGCTTCCCATTCATGTGGCTTTACATATGTGGTATTTTATTTCAATAACATGAAGAAAAATTACAGTCAAAATGACATAAAACCAAAAGGAATTTACATCTTAATCTTACACCATCTTAGAACAAGAGAGGTTCTAGTGAGGCTGACAGTTGGGTAATGGTATTGTCTGGTAATGACCTACAAATATGAGGTGAGCGCTGTAAGTTTGTTTTGGTAGGGGTTAGCACTGGAGAAAAGGTTAGAAGGTGGTGGTCAGACAGAGGGAAGGGAGAGATCTGAAATCTGAAAGGGAGCATGAATTAAATTAAGTGGTGCATATATGTGATAGTAAAACAAAAATATTGAAAAACATCACTAGCAACAGGTGTTAGAGATATAGTGCTGATGAGAAAAAAAACTACTACTACATACTAAAAACTACAGACTGTATACATACATACTGTATGTATGAAAACTAGTTGATGCATGTATATGTACCATTATGCCCCAAGTGTATTTTTAGGCATTGAACTTATGTGCTTGCTGTATCTTTGCCGGCCACACCAAGCTTTACTGGCTAGTTTTTTTATATAGCTTTTCATTCATACACTTTCAGAAATTATTTATATATATATATATATATATATATATATATATATATATATATATATACAGTATCTTACAAAAGAGAGTACACGCATGAGATGTCTGCTCTCTTTGAGTAAATAAGGCAGCTCCCGTTCTGCAAAACGGGAAAAAAATAAAATAAAACAAAGAGTCATGATTCATTACTGCTAAAAGAACCACATGATTGTCTGTTCTGTAGCTTAGAGGCACAATTCTCCTTTATTTTATTTTTATTGACATTTTTAGAATTGGTTTACTGCTGAGCACCATCAATTGTAAAACACTCAATAGCTACTATTGTCATCCCAGTGCACATCAGACAAATACACAATATTTAAATTAGAGGTGATCTGATAACATGTCAGCTCAAAGCCATGCTGCAGGATACAATTATATTTCGTGCCTTGGCTGAATAACTGGCATAGGGAAATATGAGGTCTTGGCAGAACTGTTTCGAACAGCCCCGTAGGGAAAGAATTGGACGAAGGGGCCCCATGAATGAAGTGCCGGATGAGGTACCCAGTTGAAAGCCTAGTGTTAAGGGTTAAGGCATGACTAGGCAAAATTTTAGCACCTAAGGTGTTAAGCCTTTGAGGCACGTGCAAGACCAGAAGGGAGGGGGTAATTGCCCTCCCTGAGGGGATATATAAAGGGGGGGTTTATGCTATAGGGTCAGTATTTTAAAAAAATATTTTCCCGCCCATCCCTCCCTAATTTTTTGCATTAGCCGGGGGCTCAGGTTTTTTAAGCTGGTACGGTGCAGGAGTTAACCATCTAGGTGTGGTTACTTGTGGTGCACAGAGGTGTAAGTGCAGGACACTCCAGGGGCAGCTGCCCCTGTGAATCGTATGGTCGTGTGACTGCCGTGCTGAGGGACGCTGGCAGTTCCAGCAGGGATACAAGTGGATACGCCCATACCAGCAGGTTACTTCATGGTTATGATTGGTTATCATTGTTGTTGTGATTTTGACGGTAAAATGTTTATATACTGGGCCAAAATATGTTTGGCTAATAAACGGTTATAAAGTTATCAATGATGAAAACATTTAATAAAGGTTGAGTGTCGCGGTGCTGTGTTATATGCGGTCCGCACCACGGACAAATACAATCCATAGTTGACAATTAATAAAGTTTTGAAATAAAGAATTGTCTCTTGTTTTATTTAGAGGGGGGGGGGCGAAACTGGACGCTACTTCATTCATGTGGATGTAGCCACTAGGTATTGGAAGCATTAGAATGGTGGTTTACAACCCGAAAACTTCATATGATTTTAGGTCAGATTATAATATTTTTTTCTGCAATGATTATCCAGAGCAAAGGTTGTTAACATTGCTAGAAAAAATAAAGACTATTTCATTTTTTTTAGTTTTTAATGTATTATATTTTAAAAAATATCATGAATATATCATTTGGTTCCATTTTAATATTGCATGCACTAATCACACATTATAAACAAAAGGAACAAAATGAAGCCAACTAATACCATTTTGGTCCAACAGGATGAGCCCTAAATAGCTTTTGCATCAAATCTATCTAGTCTTTGGTTCTACTATCTTACATCATCAATTACATTGTAACTAACAAACCAACATTTCTGACTTACATCTATAATTTGAGATGTCAGACAGGACTTTATATTTCAATATATAATTTAAGCGGACTAGAGTTTTCAGTTAAGGTGATTCATTCATACAAACCAGAGCAAGTAGCCATAAGAGACAAGAGTAAAGTATTAAGGACAACTCAATGAAAGTAAACTAAACCATGATGAATGTCTACCCACATCAAGATACAATAAATAATATCTTTGGGATTTCTATTTGGAAATCTGCAAGTTCAAAAACTTCAACTTTGCACCTCAATACCTCTGCCAATCAAAGGGTTCAGACTGGACAGACTGATATCTAACATTAGGGATTTGCTGTAGAATGTAGGTCGGTATTACTTATTTCGTAAAATATATAGCTTCTCTTGAAGTTGGCATATCTGTAATACCACTTATTAAGAACAATTGGGGTAGGACACAAAGTCAGACACTCAGACATACCAAGTTCAGAGGACATTGGAGCACGCCTCTACAGGAGCACAGGAGTAATTGAAACCAAGAGACAAAGAAATGTAAGGAGATGGGAGCTCAGAAACAAAAAAACACAAGATCCGCACCAACTGGTCCTACTGACCTGCCAAAGGAGAGTGAGAAATGGGGAACAAGCTGGCTGATGGGAGCCTGATACATAATATAGTCATGTTACGCCAGATAGACAGCACTGAGTTAATGCACTTGCTTTGCTTTTAAATGCAATCTTTTTTTTTTCCTGAGAATTTGGCCTCCGAGTTGTGAGCTGGGAGTCTAGCAAGCACATTCATTGCCAGGCTTGTGATTGCTTTGTCTTTCCTCTCCAATCCTGCTCTCTTTTTGCAAAGAGCTCTTTAGTGACTCTGTTGGTTTGGATCCAGACCCAGTTACTTGCTTTCCTAGATTTCTACTTAACCACAATTAAGATCGTAAACCAAGTTTTTTCGAATTCAGTTTAAGTCCAAATGTTTTAACAGGACTTTTAGGCCTTGGTACATGTGGCATATCTTAAGTATGCAACCACAATCACATCCACTTCATTTTACAAGCACCATCTTTACAAGAAGGTGACATTCACAATCATATTTAAAGGTGTTGCAGGGCATGTGCAATAGCAAACTGTAAGGATTATCATTCTCATTTCTCCTAACATCTAGTAATGTCATTGTATTTCTCTTCTTCTGTAGTCTTGAAACCCCTCGCTGGTAAAACTTTGTAGAATAGGGGAAGTAGTTGAATGTCTAGATTTTCATTTTTATGGCCATCAGCAATTTGACAAGTAGGTGGTACAAACCACATTTGGGATTTGTGTTTAGCTGACTGGAAACTGCCCTAGGCAAGAAAAAAAATGCAATTAACATGTAATGATTTTCTTTTCACAATTTATGTTATTTAAATGAGGACTGTTGAGAAATTTACAGCAGCGAAGGCTACTTTAGTAGCAGAGACATCTTAATAGCAGTGGTCACCTTTTCTCGTATACTTTTGCTGCTGTGATTTGGCAAATATGCATAGATTCATATAGTAAATGGAGATAGCTTCCTGTAATGCGTACATGAGATTATTCACTAAGAAGTTAACTCTGACCAGACTCAACTCCAGTCACATGCAGGCTAACACTTGGAAACCAATTTGCAGGTTCACTAATCTAAAGTACTTCCGCTTTTACATTTTGAAAGTTATATGCGAGGGCATGTGGGTTGAATGGAAATTCAATATCTTCACCCATAACTTACAAAATTCACAACCTCATGCTACATTAAAGATAAAAACAAAACAAAAAATTCTAGGGAACAGTCAGTTGCTCCCAACCCCCTGCATAGTGTGTACATACAGCCATATATTATGGGTTCAACCAACAGACCTAAATGCTGCAGTGTTTTCAGGGAGAAGATACCAGTACTGAGCAGATCACAGGAATTCCACAGAAATCTGCGTTTTCACAGTAACACACGTTAGCCAAGTCCTCTTGCACACGGCTACTGTGGCACTGAAACAACAGCCCTGTTTTTAAAGCTTGATCTGTTATGTTTAGATGTTTACTGCCAGGATCTAACCTTGAAACGCAGCTTCCTTATTTGTGTCTTTAATGAAAAAACTTGATTGGTTTGAATAATTATTTACCTCATGAATAAAACATTATAAAGCATTCCATTAGAAACAGAATTTAACCACAGTTACTTGGCACCTCTACGTCCTAAGACGTACCCCACACTGGCATTATGCAGCTAAAGGAAGTGTTCGCCTCTCATTATACTTCCAATGGTACTATTATGTTATTATTACTCTGTTGATATAATTTGATTTATCACTATTTATCAGTTAAATATTCATGTTTACCATATTCTTGTATTATGTGACATATATATCCTACAATGCTCATGACATACATATCATAAGTATATGTTCAAGAAATTGCTACGTTATGCCCATTTGCAGGTACAGGAAATTTCTTTACCCCGAGAATATATATATATATATGCAAGTATGCATAAAATGGTCAGCAATCTGCCATATATAACATTTGCCCAAAGGTATACCAATAAACATTTGTACGTGCTATAGAGATAATGACAGTGATAGAGTTTCTGTTATTATGAGCACATAAGAAGAAAAATCTGTAAATGGAGACTGGTTGTAGCCTGTATAATCAATGGCAATTTCGAGCACTTTAAAACAGCAGGGAGAGCAACACACAGGCTACAAAACAGCAGGGTTGTTATTTTATAAAATAATAGCAGAAAAGAATAAAAAAAAATACTGTGGTCCAGTAAGTTTCAAATCTGATAAATTTAGTTATGTAGCTTGGCACAGAGATACATTAATGTGCCCTCAACACAGGGTCAGGTGCAGTAGGATGGGTGCACCAATGTGGTCTTTAAAAATTATAGACGTAATGTATATAGTACATAGCGGAAGACGGCAATCTTTTTTTCCCCAAGAGATCCTGTGTCAAGAAGAGGCATGCACATGAGATCTTAATTTTAGGCATTGCTTTACATTTTTCCTCATTTGGATCTATTCACTAAGAAGTTGAGTGGTGAGTTGGATTAAGGGTTGGTGTGTAAAAAGAAACATACGTGCCCCCAACTCTAAGTCCCTCAGCGGGGATGACATCTGCTGTCAAATTCTACTTTCTGGTGTTTCAAGGGGATCCCTAATCATGTTGCACTGAGAGCTTATGAAAACATAATAAAGAATTAGTACCACTAGTAATATAAAATAACTATTAGAGGAATATTAATAAATGTTGTTGTTTTAGTATTAAGTATGTAAAGGAACCAGTACATTAGCCCAAAATTTAGGGGCAGAACTTTTCGTTTCAAGGTATTATTGTATTCTTTTAACACAGACACTTCGGGATTCACAAGGTTAAATTTGGTGAAAACATGCTGTGGAGCTGGGCTGGTAAAAAAAAGTAGATATTTTGATGGAAGCAACCTTTCTTTTTTTCACAATTTAAGTTATTATCTATGATGATGAGCCGACAACTACAGTCTTAAAAAAATAGTATATTAGCCTATCATGTGATTTGTATGCAGTGCACACTTAAAAACTTCCTTTGCATCAAGAATATCCAAGCAGGTTGATTTGCTAAAAATACAATGCAGTAACTCAAAATGCTAGACCCACTGCAAGCAGTTTTGAAGAGCCCCTCTCTAAATGGCTGTGGCTCAAGACATTATTGCATGTGTGAAAACAGTATTCACGTATGTGATAACAAACACCCTGTGGATGTCTGATAATAAATACACACTTAAATCTGTTAAGAGGTTAACTATATATGTATATATATATTTCCAAAGTTAGAGTGTAAGCTGTTAGGTTGTCACCTAAATGTAACTATAGAAGAAATATGGAAATTGGCCTGGCCTTCCCTTGGAAACACATGTCTTTACTCACATGACTCAAATGGTTAAATGCAGCCAACCTAAACATATAGGGGTAATAATTATCACTAGACATATAAACAACTAAAAATCCAGAGAGAATTTTGTATAACAAAAAGCTGCTGTTGTAGCTAAAAAAAGGTTGTAATACTTTCACTAATGAAAAAGCACAATTGCCACATACATTTTTATACACAATACAGTAGAAGTACAATTAATAAAATCAATACCCTGTTGAAGCATATAAAACAAAAGAGACACTAACAATATGAATACTCTTTCCTGTCCAGCAAATGATTTCTTAAGGCTACAACATAAACATGGTCAACTGTTCTAATCTACATGGGAAGAATGACAATTAGGCTGACATGATTGTTGATTTTATCACCATACCTCCGGTTCTCCGGGGCAAGACCCGAATCCTCCGGGTCGTGGGAGTGGGGTCTTGACACGCCCATTTTCCCTTTAAATGGGGATGTTTCCCGCTGTCATTAGCAGGAACGCCCCTGACGTCAGCAGGACCTCCCACCAACATCAGCGGGACCTCCCATCAATATCAGCAGGACCTCCCACTGACATTAACCCTTACGAAAAAATTACTGCAGTTTTACTGCAGTTATTTTTGTACGGAAGTACAAATGCAATAAAGCTGCAGTACATTGAAGTACAACTGTAGGTTTGCAATATTAAAAAAAAATGTGCAGTAAAACTGCAGTACAGTGAAGTACAAATGCAGTAAAACTGCAGTAAATGTGCAGTAATACTGCAGTAAAAGTGCAGTATTGCAGTTTTTTCATGTCCAAAAAACTGCAGTATTACTTCAGAATAAACTGCAGTCATTTTTCGTAAGGGTAAGGGACCGCCCGCTGACGTCAGTGGGCAGTCCTAGCCACGTCCAGCAAGGGAAGGCTCCGGGTAGCCGGAGCCCAGAAGTTCCCAGGTATGTTTATCACTTATTGCTATTGTTTAGGGATTTTATGAAAAATATTCCACAGCACTGTACAATAGGTAAAAAGAACAAAACAAATAGTGCATTCCATTACAATTTGGATTTACAGAAACAAAAGCTGAAAAGGGCAAGAGGGTCAAACCAGCTTACAATCTAGAATACATTTGCAGACACTTTGGTATGTCTAGGTTTGTAATTATCATGATGTTGAAATTTTATGGTACATCTTCATGTTAAAATACCTTTGTGCCTGTCAATCAATGTACATTGGTTTGTCATGTCCCTTTATCTTCAGTGACATACTGACAAACTTTATAAGGACAATCACACTCCAGCAAAGGCTGAGTCTAGCAATGAAAAGGCCATTCTGCCTTAAATTATTATTTCCGTTTGTTCATAGTAACTACCCCCAAAACAGTGCTTTTTATTTCGTCTCTCTCTCTCTCTCTCTCTCTCTCTCTCTATATATGCATTTATCAGATATGACGGAGTATGCAGGTGAGGTGTGAGATGCGTATTGCATCTTATGCTTATTATTATAGGTCCCCTGGCTGATGGAGGATATGAACGACTAAATGGGTGGCAATTAGTCAATAGGCCCATTGTGCAAAGGCATCAAGTACATATATATATATATATATCTATATATATATATCTATATATATATATATATATATATATATATAGCCTTTTACTAGTTCATGTCCATTCATATGACTTGGAGTCATTTTGGACTTGCCTGTTGAAAGGAAATCAAGTCTCCCCTGCCATATATCAGCTGAAACTCTCCTCTGCTTCTCCTGGTCTCTGGGCCATAGCCCCATAATCTCCAGGTCCTGGGTAACGGCATTTAAACACTCCTCACCTATGACCATTTCCCCTCCCACCCACATACAAAAATAAAGCAGTTTGCACGAACCCCCCCCTGCTTGTCAGAGCCCCTCCCCATCAAAAACACCTGTTGATAATGTTGACTTCATCGTGCTTCCAGACGAGGGAGGGCTCTGGGGAGGCAGAGCCTGGAAGTTCCCCGGTGTGCATATCAGCAGTCTGATATAAAAACATTGATTTGATTTCAGAGAATGAGTGAAACCAAAAATAAATCAGTCATGGCCAGGGCTAGACCAGGGACAAAAAGCAGCTCTGGCACTCTAAGATGTACGTTACCTTTTTATACTCCTGCAGTGTGCGGCCATGTGTTCAGGTGTCGGCTGGACACTGCAAGGCCTGATCTGCCGCTGAATTAGTAATAAGGCTACATATACGGTATTTGCCCGGTGTGCCAGATGGCAAATCCTGGCCTGGTCATGGCTGCTAATCTATGCGGATATATGGAAATTCTCAATGCCCTAAATTCCAGGACATGATTTAATTTTTGCACCCTCCTGGCTAAAGTATTTGCTCCTATTCCATCAAAGGGATCATCATTCTAACCTCCAAAGTGAATGTCCTCACAACATTAGCACATATCCCGACGATACCAAACAGTATTTTGAAATGCTGCTTTCATAGATGGCGACTGCAATAGAGAAACACAAAACGGGAGAGGTTATAATATCACTTTTAAGGTTTTTTCTAATAATTTCGAGTTATTATGCTCCCAAAAAAAATCTCATTGCAGGCAGTAAGAAAATCAATTTCTATCAAAAGACGCAATTGCCCTAATTCCATTGTATTAGACTAGTTTATAACTAGATCATGATATTCAGGTTGTTTTATGTTCAATATAAAACCGCATTCCCAAGGCTGCTCATTAAACCTCAGCTTTCTAAATAAACAATGATGCAGATCAGGGAGCAGTCAGTAGGGGAAAATCAATAGATATGGTTTATAAAAATAATGTAATCACTTGGTGTCTAGCATATCACTACAGCTCTAAGTTTAGGTTTGTAATCAATTTCCTTTGGCATATCTCTCATCTGTGTACAAATGCAGTTAATGTCCCCTGCTAGGAAACCTCACAGGTAATGACTCTTTCTCTACCAAAAAAAGCCTACAGGATTCCGTACACACCGAGATCTTTCTCTCCCAACCAATACACAGTTAATAAATGGAAATTCACTCATATTTTCTTCACAGCATGAATAGTATTAAAAAATCATTAGCCTACTTAATAGCCCCAGTGATGATACAAGCTGTCTAAATGGAGGCTGAGAATCTATATTTCCTTGGAATCTGTTTAAAGACACATTGTGTAGTTTTTCCCCCTAATAGCTGCAGCATCATACAAATTAAGGTTGTTGAATTAGGACTCGTAATAGTATTTTGACTGATTGGAGGAGGTTGTTATCCCTTGTTTTCTGGGATTTCTGGTGGGAGGAAAATGTTAGTTACCTAACGCTTGCAACCAAAATAGGACACACGGTAGTTTTTCAGCAGTTATGGTAACATTTAGCACCAACTGCTGTTATTACATTTTTCATGATGTTCAGCAGAACAAGTGGATGGCTGAGAATCATGAGATGTATATTCCACAGCAGCTACAGTGATAATCTTTAACACTCCAGTTGCTGAGTACTTACTTGCCATGATGCGTAACACACCAGACTGGGAGAGAGTCATGGGAGCTGGAGTATTGACTAACCCTAGCTGCAATACACATTTGTGTCTGCAGACTGCAAACTGCGTCTCTGCCCAGGCAGAGTCTCCCTGTCTGTGAATAAGCAGCTACCAGATTAGGAGGAGACCAGCAAGAGGGAGAGCAAGAGTGCAGACCAAACCACGCTTTTTCTGCCTCTGTCTCTAGCTAACCTACTCTAAACAGTCTGCTGCTGCTCAATGGGCCTCTTTAAATTACCAGGGGGGAATTGCCCCTTCTTCCCCCTCCCCCACAGACGACCATGCCTAGGAGCTTGGGTAGCTCTTAGACAAATGTCGCGCTTTAGTATGTAAACCCGTACCCTTCACATACATTGGTATACAGTGTGTGGATTCTATACAGTGCTGAGCAGCATTTATCAGATGCCAAGTTTTAAATGGCTGTGGTTGCAACTCTATTGGAGTGTTAGGATGAGAATTGTAAAGATGAATTATAGGTTACGCTCCTGTACAAATGGCAGCCTTCTTTCTATCCCTATTCATTAAAAAGGGATGCTCCAGGCAACATATGTACTTTAACATAATGTATTTTTCCCTTCCAAATTCATGAATGGCTCTGCAGAACCCTTCCATATGCATTTATCGCTTTCCCTGCCCACAGCAGCTTGCAAAAGATGTGTTCAACTGAACACATCTACTGCGCCCATGTGTAGACTCAACACCAGCCAGCTCCAGAACTTGCTTGTTGAAGAGTTTTGAAGGTATAATAAGACTCCATGCATGTATGAACAGATAGCTTTCCCTGCCACTGATTGGCTGCTTTAAGCGATATAATAAAAGGGGGCAATATAATAGAAGGAGGTGATGTGCTCTGGAACTTCTCCTTAAGATAACTTTGGTGCTCCTGGTGTTCATTCTATTAAATGTGGATTTTAACATTGAGGCTGAGACTGGCCACCTGGCAAACTGAGCAAATGGCCAGTGGGACAGTGGCGAGTTGTGCTCAGCTAATTTTGGGTTCTTTAGTGTGTGGCATCCAGCTGGTTACGTGTAGCGCCACACTGCTAGCACCAGGACCAGTTTTCTTCTCTAGTCTGGTCCTGTTAACATTCACTCTATCATTTTGTTTTAGCTTTTCACAGAATGCTTCATTTGGATGTATGCACCCGCTCCTGCTTTAGATTCAGATTTTTAATAAGGATGTTCTTAAAAGTAAAAGTATAAAGTGGCTTGTATAACAAAAACATATGAATAAATGAAGGACATAATTTACAAAGGTTAAAGAAGAATCAGCTGTTATGTTAGATAACAGATGTGAGGAGAAGGTTATTAATTTGAAAGTTCTTGTAATCATGACTCTTCTTTTAAGAAAGAGCTTAAAGAGAGTTGTGATAAAATGCCTTTTTTTTTCTAAGATACAAAGACCAAATGAACTAATCAGGAAATGAATGTAGTGTCAGCTCTAGACTTTTGATCAAGATGAAACTGGACTGACATGAAATTCAAAAGACACATCCCCAGACTGAAAAGAAACTCTTGCTCTAAAAATGAATATTCATTATTTAGCTCACATAAATTAACATTTTGGTAAAAACAGTATGCGGCAAAGACATCTTATGAGTGATCTGCTTCATTGATGTTCATTCTGCAAATATAACCAAACGATTGAATGACAATTCAACTTACATTATAAATTCTGGTTTTATATTTGTTTCTTGTAGAATAATTTGCCTCTAAAATCATATTAATTTCATTCATATTGTTGCCGTTAGTTAATGCTTTAATTGCCCTAAAAAACTCCTGGATTTAATTGTTCTGACATATTTAGATATTTTATTTTAAAAAAGGCATTATTACTAAATTGTATACAGAGAAATAGATTTTTTTTCATGCTGTTAAAATCTGATCTGCTCACTTGTTTTTAGCTGATCCCATGTTTTTTACATGATTAAATCCTTCTATCCTTCATGACACATAACACTACTTTTTTTTTATCATTTTTACAATGACATGGTTCATCATCAGGGCCGCACTGGAGATATTGAGCCGGCCATGGCACGTGAAGGCCAATGGATGTCTGATGACATAAGTGCGACCATGGTCTAGATATGTGTGGCCGGACACTATGTTTTTATGTCCATGTACTATGTGGCCGGCAAATTCAACACCAGATCTTCCCCTCCAGTGGTGTGTGATGCGATCGGGCAGAGGCCCACCAGGCATTTGCCAGGTGTACCAGATAGCGAGCTGGGGTGCTTAATCATATTCATCCTGTACAGTCCAGGAACCTAAGTTTTAAAGTGTTGTGTATACCTTATCTGTGTTCTTTGAGCAAACAATCCAAAACCAAGTTGTCAGCAGACAGCCGTCTAACCACAATTGCAACACACACAAAGATGAGTACACAAGTATTTTGCACTGTGGGGACAGTTACTCTCCTGTTCCAGGGTTCCCAGACAAAAGGTCCAAGGTAATGTAATTAACATTACAGTAATTGGGCTAGCATTTGATACAAGGTTCTTCAAATAGTTCATAATCAATACTTACTGGAGATGCCATCATTATACCATTGGATGGTATGCTAACTTATTTTTGACAAGAGGTACTAACTTCTCAGGGATTCTTGGTTGGTAACGATGGCTGACTCCCCTATGTAGTATTTGTTGGTGGTGCCAGGCCAAGCTGGGGTTGAGGTGAAGGTATGGTGGGACTGTCAGAACTTGCCTGTTATTGTGTGCAGCTGTTTGCAAATGCTGTAGACTTTCATACAAGGTCCACGAGCATGAGCTAGTTGACAGGAGTATCTGGTAGATAAACTGGGAAGGCAATGTGCAGGCAACGTACCAAGCAACAGAGAAACAACAACAGATCAGTGGTGCAAAACATCAGACCATGGGTGGAGGTGGGAAGCTCCAGCACTGCAGCTACATGTTCCTCCTCAGGTAAAACATTTGAAAAAAAATGGATGATGCATATGAAGTGCCCCCTTTTTTTATCTGCTTATATCATGTTACCCTTTGATATGAGAGAATGGATATTGCCATAAAAAAGATTCATGTTCTCATTGCATTTCTTTAAAGATGTGTATTTCACTTTATAGGCTTAATTACTGTGATGTTTAGTGATTCTGTTACATGAAAAATGCAACTTCAGTATGAATCAATTATTTTCATTGTGTAGTGTACTTAATCGTATAAGATGTACAGGATTTTTTTATTACCCTATATCTGATATAAACATAAACATGTAATTCATGAAGCTGGTATGTTGTTTTCCCAGAATCCCTTATTTGGCAGTTTAGATAAAATTAGATCTTAAGTGTCTAAAAATTAAAAAATATGTAATGCACTATGGATTAGAAACCCACCATATGCGTATACCGTGAAGGCAGCCATCTCATCTTCCTGTTTTTAAAGGATCTGTATGATTATTATTCACCATAAAGTTATTGTTTCTTTACATTCCTACCCTACACTTTTTTCATCTCTAGCTTTGGTAGTTACACAAATGTGTCATTAATAATTTCAATTAATACTGTTTTACACATATTTTTACCTAGCAACATTTGTGTTTTATAGTTACATATTCAGTAAAATATGTGACCCTGTAGTACAAAGTGCTTGAGATGAACAACTCTAAAAAGATCAAAAAGAGATAGCATTTTAAAGCAGATTTTATTTTTTTACATCTTGCCATAAAACATACTTCATTTTATGTCTTTCCTGACAACTGGAAAGCTTAGGACACTATAAAGAACTACTCTCTCTAATTGGAAAGGACACAGTTGGCAGGGACTCACAAGGGTCGAATGTTAGGGAAAGAAGTTCAACAACAGAAATAGACTCACAGGGCCTGACATGGGAAAACCACATATTCTTAGAGCTGAAACCAAGGTTTTTATGGTCATATACGAGGTACCTGTAACAGTGGCAAGCAACCAGTAAGGATAAAGCACAAGTGATAATAAAGAAGAGCAAAATAATACAGGGGCTGATACATGTCTCTTTAAGGCTCATCAGACCAACAGCAAATATCAGCAATACTTCATAGTTGTAGGTTGTTTATATACACTAAATGGACAAATGTATTGGGAAACGTGACCATTACATCAACAGGGACTTTAATGACATCTCATTCTTAATACATATGTATGAAGTTGGTCCCCATTTGCAGCTATAACAGCTTACACTATCCAGAGAAGGCTTTCTACAAGATTTTGGAGTGTTTCTGTGTGAATTTCTGCCCACCCATCCAGTAGCACTAATGTTGGATGAAAATGCATGGCTCGCAATCTCTGTTCCAGTTCATTCCAAAGGTGTTCAATGGGGTTGATGTCGGGGTTCTGTGTGGGTCAGTCAAGTTCTTCCTCATCAAATTCATCCAACCATATCTTTAAGGACCTTGCTTTGTGCACTGGGGATAGTCATGTTGAAATAGAAAAGGGTCTTTCCAAAACTGTTCGCACAAAGTTGGAAGCATATCATTGTCTAAAATGTCTTGGTTTTTCCTTCACTGAGCCTTACTAAAACCCTGATTCCAATTAAGAGGTGTGTCCCAATACTTTTGTCCATATAGTGGACGTTTTATTAATTATTTATTTTCCTCTCCCTACATTAATTAACTTTGAACCTAGACTAGATTTTCTACTTTAGACCCACCAGCCAATGACTGCTTGTTATATTTTATGACTCCAAGGGTGAAGTAATGAAAAAATGAATGAAGAAATTGTTTGTTTCTTCTGATCATTCTTTGTTTTTTGGAGATTTGTACAAATGCAAGAATTAGGCAAAATTACTTAAAAATTAAGCTTGTACAAATCTAATACAGATGCCAGTAGGAATAGGGACCTAGTATATCCTCTATAATCATACAGCTGAACATTATTGGTCCTAGATAAAAGTTTACATAGATTAATCTGGTGAGATGTATTTTCTTATGCGGTTTGTATTGAAGTACAGAATATAGATGTGTGCATAAGGTATATGACATTAATACCTGGTTACTTTGACATATAATTGAAATTATAATTTATCAATGCTTCAAGGAAACTTTCAGGAGGGCAGAAATGTCAACCAGGTACTCTCCCTTGAAAATGGAATCATCTGGTTGTACCAACGTAGATAGCCCATCTCCCTCATATTCAACCCTGTATTATGATCCCTTAAAAAGAATATTATTATGTATTATGGTCCCTTATGTTGCCCTTTTTAAGCTACTGCATTAATGTTAAATTTACCTGGCTGTAAAATGTATTTATTAGACAGTTATGCTAATATTGCAGTGGCTAAATGCCTTTAGAACAGCACTTACCAACCCAGTCATCATGGAATGCCAAGAGAATAGGATTTAGTAATTAACACATTTTATTCCAAATGGACGAGTAAAAAAAAACTTAGACCATTGGTATGCCTTGAGGTTTAGGTAAAGAACCGCTGCTTTAGAGACATAATTTTTTGCTGCTTGCACTATGGTAAAAGGAACCTGTCATAAAGGAAGAAACCTACATTAATCAATTGAGCATAAACCCTGTTCACCACATAATTATATTTTTTTAATAATTGATTTCCATTTTCCACCTATACTTGAACTCATTATGGTATTGCATAGATGGTTGACTTTTTATTAACCCTTCTTTTTTTTAAAAAAGCCTTTTCTGGTACAACTACTGGAGCTCAAGTTTTCCGGGATATTTTCAATTGCATCGGGTGAGGCACAGGCAAATAAAAATCTCCTTGGGACATGATTATTTAGACATGTGTGTGGGGTGTTCCTTTATCACTCGAGAAAAGTTAACTAACTCTTTCAGTGCCATCCATATATGTGATAAATTGCAACTGGACCCCAGGCACCCAGACACACCAGTAACCAGGATGCATGACCCAAAGAAGAAGGGTGGCAGAAGCGTGGCAACTTGCTGCAGTAAAGATGGGGTTTTGTGTGAGGTAAGAGGGAGGACCCAGCTGTGGCTTGTTTGGCTTGTGTGCAACTGCTCAGCCATAGAAACTCATTTGTGCTGACGTTGCACCAGAGACAACTTGCAACTCTGTGCACATAGCACAGGTGGCTATACTTAATACATGCTTCAGCACTCTTATTTGTGGCTGAGCTGTTGTTACTTCTAGCCACTTCCATAATAACAGCACTTACAGTGAACTAGGGAAGATCTAGCCGGGCAGAAATTTAATGAACTGAATTGTGACAAAGGAGCAATGCTGAGCACTTCAGTGTGACCCATTATACCACCACTGTTTGTTTATGGAGATGACATGCCTATGATTTGACTGTTGGTAATGTGTGTGTGGCTCAAACACCTAAACTCAATAATTAGGAGAGGTAAGTCACCTTTTGTCCCTTGCAAGTACAAAATACATATTAAAATGCTTATAAAGCACCTTTGTTAAGAAGGCCCTTAAGTAGCTTTCAGACCTTTTAGCTGTGAGTGCTGTGGGTTGTGAGTGCTGTGGGTGCTATTATGTTGTAACTGTTCTTAGCAACACAGTAAGCTTTCAAAAAGAACATTTTGTCCAGTTATGTCCCTGTATATTACATGAGTTCATTTTGTATAATGTTAATGTTATTGGTAATTTAGTTTTTGTCCCTTTCTTAATAGAGCTACTGAATCTGATGTCACTCTATAAATATGACATAATGTGATGATGCAATATTGTGAGTTATGAGAGTGCTTCTGAGTGTTGTGAGTTATGTTCTTGTATGTCTAAAGTACAAGTATGTGTGCTGAGTTGTGCAGGTGGGGCATAAAGTATTGGTTAGGCTTGCTGTGTGCATAGTATACAGTGAGTGGAACAACAGGGGGGGCATTAGACAGGCTCGTAGGGGCCCCACATTTTGTGTTATACAGATCTTATAGAAGAGAACAAAACAAGGAAAATCATTTCTGTACAAAGGAGTGTTACTTGTGATGAGTATTCCCTGGTTGAGCAACTGAGCGGTAGGTCATTTATTTAATGAGCAGGGGAACATAAGCACCCCCAATTGGGGACTTACTTTAAATTACTTTTAACTACTCTATTCCACTGAGCAAGGAATGACACTGACACTGAGGGTCATGTATGAGGGATTATTTATCCTACCTCACAGAGCATAGGATGAGGAGGGTATAGGTGAACTTTATACCTCCCCTAGGGTTTATTTATTATGAGCCACACCATAGCACTCCATAGCACACAGGGTGAGGGAAGAAGGGCAATCATGGGCCGCTTTGGTTAATAGGGGGCTGTGGGGAACCCTGTTTCTTTATAAAAAAAAAAAAAAAAAAAGGATTTATATAGCTTTTGTACTAATTATCTTTCCACTAACAGCCCCCCTTAACTTGCATAAGTTAAAGTTGCATGCATTTTCAAACAGGTTGTATATTAGTTAATACACACCTTGTTTTGCTAGTGTTAGTATGCAAGGGCATGACACTTCAGTCAAATCTGGTTAGGTGAATTAATTCTTAGTTTGTCTGCTCACTGGACTTCTTTGTGAATAGGCCCAAGTTACTTAAAACATAAACAGAATTGATTATGGTTCAATCAAGTAGTGGGTCTGTTGGCAATTCATGACATCTTCATACAATAGGAAAAAGACCAACACGTACTTTAAGATTCAAAGCAACAATACTACATAATAGTGATTCCATGTATGACTCTGTTTCCATGTTCTTTACATATGGGAGCTGTGGCTGCTTTTAAAGGCTATCTTTTTATATGCATCTATTATTTTATTCAGATCCGGTAGCCTATGCAACATGTCAGTGACAACTAGGATGCCCAAGGGTGGAGGTATCTTAATTTATTTAGTTAGTATCAGGCCCGGACTGGGACAAAAAATAGGCCCGGGCATTTCAGACTGAGCAGCCCATTTTTATGAAAAAACATATATGTACATACATATACATATACATAATACTTGGTCATTCAACATTGGAAGCCTGAGGCCACAATTTAGTGCGACTAATCCTTGAAATAAATATTATAGAGTAAATAACACAATACCTTATCTTTTCCACTATTTCAGGGTGATTTCAGGGCCTTGAATGTTTTGTCCCCTGAATTCACTACAAATTCAGGAGGGCATTTTATCTCTGGATAAGTTAAAATGAAATAGTTCCCACTGTAAATTAAGGAAACAGATAACCAAACACACACACCAGGACAGGCTTTTCCCACACCGATGCCCAGACACACACACCAGGACAGGCTCTGCCACACCGACACCCAAACACACACCAGAACAGGCTCTGCCACACTGACATCCAAACACACACACCAGGACAGGCTCTGCCACACCGACATCCAAACACACACACACACACACACACACCAGGACAGTTAAAGAAAGAAGAAATGTTTCAGCACTCAACTCCCAGGAAGCTGGGAGCTAGCAGGAAAAAGGGCAAAACAAAAACAGAAAGCATAACAAAAATAGCAACGTTTCGGCCAAACAGGGCCGTTTGAGCTTGACAAAGACCCTGTTTGGCCGGAATGTTGCTTTTTTGTTTTGCTTTCTTTGAGTAAAGTAACCTAAGGATTGGAAGCTGATTGGAGTGCTGGAGTTCTTTTCTGTGTTCGTACACACACCAGGACAGGCTCTGCCACACCAACACCCAAACACACACGCACACACACTAGGACAGGCTCTGCCACACTGACACCCGAACACACACATCAGGACAGGCTCTGCCACACTGACACCCAGACACACACATCAGGACAGGCTCTGGACAGGCACACCGACACCCAAACACACACACACCAGGACAGGCTCTGTCACACCGACACCCAAACACACACACACACACACACACAACAGGACAGGCTCTGTCACACCGACACCCACACACCCACCAGGACAGGTTCTGCCACACCGACACACACACATACACACACACCAGGACAGGCTCTGCCACACTGACACCCAGACACACACATCAGGACAGGCTCTGACACACTGACACCCAGACACACACACCAGGACAGGCTCTGGACAGGCACACCGACACCCAAACATACACACACACACCTGGACAGGCTCTGTCACACCGATACCCAAACACACACACACACACAACAGGACAGGCTCTGTCACACCGACACCCACACACCCACCAGGACAGGCTCTGCCACACCGACACACACACATACACACACACCAGGACAGGCTCTGCCACACTGACACCCAGACACACACATCAGGACAGGCTCTGCCACACTGACACCCAGACACACACACCAGGACAGGCTCTGGACAGGCACACCGACACCCAAACACGCACACACACACCAGGACAGGCTCTGTCACACCGACACCCAAACACACACACACACACAACAGGACAGGCTCTGTCACACCAACACCCATACACAAACACACACCAGGACAGGCTCTGCCACACCGACACCCACACACCCACCAGGACAGGCTCTGCCACAACGACACACACACATACACACACACCAGGACAGGCTCTGCCACACCGACACCAAAACACACACACAACAGGACAGGCTCTGCCACACTGACACCCAACCACAAACACCAGGACAGGCTTTGCCACACTGACACCCGCATCCGGAGGGTTTCCACAGACGGTTTCACTCAGCCTGCCTGTGGCATCTTTGCCCCCATAACAGCCTGCCTGTGGCAACTTTGCCACCAAAACAGCCTGCCTGTGGCAACTTTGCCACCAAAACAGCCTGCCTGTGGCAACTTTGCCACCAAAACAGCCTGCCTCTGGCAACTTTGCCACCAAAACAGCCTGCCTGTGGCAACTTTGCCACCATAACAGCCTGCCTGTGGCATCTTTGCCCCCCTTACACATCCATGGTATCACACACACATATTCATTCACTTGTTCACAAATATTTATTCACTAATTCACAGATAATCATTCACTCATTCAGATATTCATTCATACATTGATACTCATTAATTCCCTCATTCAGATACTCATTAATTCCCTCATTCAGATACTGATTTACATATACTCATTCACAAACATTCATTCACTCACTCCTTCACAGATACTCACTAATTTACTCTTTCATTCAATCTCACATACACCATACAGCCTCCTTCACCCCCTTACCTGAACCGATGATGCACGAGCCGCTCGCAGACTTCCGCGGATCTGCACAGGGGAAGCAGACGCACAGCAGGGTCATGTGATGTACGTCACGTACGTCACATGGCTCTGTTGGATTCCTGCGTCCCCCTGGCCGTGGAAGGGACACTGCCCGAGCGCGTCTGCCGGTAAGTAGCGGGCCCGGTCGTAGTTGCTGCAGGCTTAACCCCTTAAGGACCGGGCTCATTTTTCGTTTTGTACCCTGTGGGACCGAGGCTGTTTTTGTGGTGCTTGTGTTCAGCTGTAATTTTCTCCTCACCCATTTAGTGTACCCACATAAGTTATATATTGTTTTTTTCAGGACAAGATCGGCTTTCTTCAGATACCATTATTTTGATCGTATCATCTTATTTACTATAAAAAAAATGGTGAAACATTGAAAAAAAACACATTTTATGACTTTTATTTGAAAAATCTTTTACTCACCTAAAAAAGCAAGTAAAAAAACTAGCTAAATAGATTCTACTACTTGTCCTGAGTTTAGAAATACCCAATGTTTTTATGTTGTTTTGCTGTTTTTTGTAAGTTATAGGGCAATAAGTACAAGCAGCGTTTTATGATTTCCAAATCTTTTTTAACAAATCTGGTCAGTCTGCCTCCATCTCCTCTTTGGAACATCTTTGAAGCCGGTTAACTCATTCAAACCATATATTTTTGAAAACTAGACACCCCAGGGTATTACAAATGCTGTTATTTTAACCCTTTCCATGCACCAATTATACAACTACACTTTGTCAAACTTTGTAATAGTATATATTTTTTTTTCCATACAAATTGTACTTTAGTTATAGATATACAGGTTCTGGTATATGTCACTGTCAAACAACACCCCAATGTGTGTTCAGGAACATCTCCTGAGTGCAGTGATACCCGACAAGCATGGGTTTGTCGTGTTGTTTGAGATTTAAAATGCCACATTTGGGAAGTGCGCTTTTTTTGTCCATTTTGGAAAGTCTGTACCTATGCCCTATCTTTGAGCTCGGCCACTCCAATTTACCCCATCAGCCATTTTTTTATATATATTAGACACCCCTTGGGTATTTGAAGTGCTTTTATTTTAAGTCTTTGTTGAGATTTTTGAGAAATTTTAGCACTTGCTCAAAATAATAAACTTTATTTTTACACATTTTGCTGGTACTGGATGGTTCATCTAGTGACAACACTGCATAATTATTTTTAAATGTTAGCACTTTTTTTCCCATTTTTTTTAGTTTTTTAATATTTTACTAATCACATTGTGATTAGAAAGCTGGGCTCCATTGACTTGCATGGTTGAATGCAGTACCTGTATTCAACCGGCAAGTGGAGCCAGAGTTCTCTAGAGGGTCTGGAGACCGTCTAGCGAACTTTTAAAACTTTTTTACAGGTTTTTTTACAGGGCGGCCGCCATCTTGCTGATGGCGAAGATCACCGGCTGCTGCGGCTGTGACCGCTCTCCGGAGCGGTCACAGCCCATCCAGAGGTAAGTGTTTGGTGTCGCTGGATGCCTCCTGATCGAGGTATTCCAGCGACACCATTTAAGTTTAGGAGGCGATCGTTGATCGCCTCCTAAACGCTTTTAAAACGGGCGTCCGCCGCCATACAATGTATGGCGGATGTTGGCCCCGCCGGGGAGGGGCCAGACATGGCCCCCGATGCCGATCTCGGCCTTACTGAATGCCTCGACATCGAGGCATTACAGTAACGCCGTTTAAGCGAAGAAAGTGATCGTTGATCACTTTCTAAGCTTATTTAATTTTTTGACGGTTCAGGACCGTCAAAGGTCATTTAGTGACTGTTATGTCATGACGGTCCTGAACCGGCAAAGGTCATTAAGGGGTTAAGGGGCAGGTGCCCCTTTTGCCCTGTGTTAAGGACGACCGCATAGGCCCAGTCAGTCCGGTCCTGACTGGGCCTATTTTAAGGTAGGGGCCTGGAGCTGCAGCTCCATTAGCCCCTAAGTCAATTCGGCCCTGGCTGGCCCGGCCGTGGCCCTGCTCCGGCCCGGCCCACCAGGCAAATGCCCGGTGTGCCCGATGGCCAGTCCGGGCCTGGTTAGTATATTTACTTTGAATAAATGTTTTAAAACCAAATTTGATGTGATTATGTTGTGTCCTATCACACTGTTGTAATTGTAATGCTCGACTTTTTACTCTTAAGATATGCAAAAACATAATACTATGTCTCAATGTTTGAAATACTCCTTACAGGAATAGAATTTCATACATATAGAATAGAATATAAAATCAGAGCTTTTTGGCTCACTGTACATCAATAACTAAGAATTCCAGTACTCAGACTATATAATATCTGTAAATCAAAATGAAAGATGGCTTCTATGACTTTGGTTTACCCTTGTCCAGAGTTAGAAAACATGTAGCCATTCCATTATTACTAGATCACAACTCCCTTTGTCCTTAGCCTTAGTTGTTAGATGGTTTGCTTAATTTGATAACATGTATTATGGTAAATAGTGAACAGCAAGTGTATAGGGTGAGTGTGTATTTCTGTACAGTTTTAGAATATATGTATGTGCATAAGTTGTTAGTGTGTGTGTTATTGAATGACAGAGTGTGCATATGTTAGTGTATGATGTTAGCATGTGTGTTAGTATATAGTGTGCGTATGTTGTTAGTAGTGTGTGAGAGGATGCTGTCAGCCTTTCTGTGTGTTACACTGTAAGACCCAGGGAGATGATTTGTTTAGCATTTGGGGGCAAGTGCTATACAAGTCACGTATATGGGTCCCTGGGGTAGAGCAACTGGAGAGCATGGTGGACCAACACTCTATTCCCCATTCTAGTGGAAAATTCATGTTCCCCTATACTCCCAGTGCAGAGAGAGCTCCTAAAGAAGATTATCCCTCAGCCAAGTGAGGCAATACCTGCCTGGACCTTTGAGCATGTGTCTTGTCTGTAGGAGGTTTCCAAAGACTCTCTAAGCTGTGTATGGCTGGGTCTAGTTAGTGGGAGGTTTAGGCTGGTCAGTTTTTTTTAGTTTTTGTTTTGTGGTGTTTCATTTGTGCACTTGGAAATAAATCACCCACTTTTCTGCAAGTGGATGTTCCTGAGCCTTATTGCCCTAGTGGACTGTGATTAAGATCCCTATACATGACATTTATCACCCTCATGCTACAGGTTTGTTGCAGCGTGTTACTCTATGGTGCAAGTGTGATTGTGTTTTACCATATGGGGTTAAGAGTATGTGTGTGTTAATGTGTGGTGTAAGTATGTGTGTTACAATTTCGTATAAGTTTGTGTATGTCGAGGCATGGGCTTCACCAGATCTCTTCACCAAGACTTAATCAGCAGATCCTTTAAGTAATGTAAGTTATAAGGTGGGGCCTCCATGGATGCATCCATGTGCCATGTGTTCTCCAGGTAAGCAACATACATGCACTTGGCCGTCCACGTGATGTAAAAGAAAACATAATTCATTGGACCAGGCCACCTTCTTCCATTGCTTCTTCCATTGCTCCGTGGTCCAGTTCTTATGCTGACATGCCCATTATAGGAGCTTTTGGCAGTGGACAGGGGTCTGCATGGTCCCCCTGACTGGTCTGGTAAAGAGCTGCAGTTTTGGAGATGCTCTGACCCAGTCCTCTAGCCATCATAATTTGGCCCTTGTCAATGTTGCTCAGATCTTTACGCTTGCCTATTTTTCCTCCTAGCACATCAACTTTAAGGAGGAAATGTTAACTTGCGGCCTAATGTCCCACCCACTTGCAGGTGCCATGATAACAAGATTATCAGTGTTATTCACTTTACTTGTCAGTGGTCATAATGTTATGACTGATCGGTGTAAGAGCAATTTGGTACATCAAGTGGTTACTAAAGTAATATTCCTCTTGACTGTTCCACTTTTATCACTTTTGGGCTAAATTTTGTTTCTTGACAAAGTGTATCAGATATTTTCTACTGTAAAACATTGTACTCTGTTGTAAATCATGAACATGTATGTGGAAATATAATCTAAGACATATATTCCCATGCTTTTCATATATATATGGAATCATTGCTGATTATCTGTTATCAACATTAAGTAGTGCACAAGATCAGGGAAGGTTAAATTACATTTTGCTTATCTTGTTTTTTCATACATTAGCGCTGACATACAGAACACAATTCTGAAATTCTACTTTTCACAAAATAATCTTAAACCTTCCATTACTATTACTTTCTAGGAGGCATTTTGCTTGCTGAAGATTATTTGCTTAAGAGAATGCGCAATGCAGAAACATGATGAATGCATGTCGGTGCCATGGTAAACACTGATGTAGTTCACCAGTAATTGTCCATTGAAAGTGTCTGAAAAGGTGCATAACATTTTGACCTCCCTCTCAGCTCTTGAAAGCTCCATTTTCTACTGAAGTGCAGGCTTTTTAAAATCCATAATGCTCTGATGAACCATTTGATGGCTTGGTGATGCTTCATACAGTGTTATGGCAAATACGGGAAATAACTCTAAGGACTGTATTTGGGTAAAGCCTGAAACTAATAGCCATGGGCAGTGCTAAATAAACACAGTTTTACAGGACTGCCATATATTTATCTATATATTTATCTTGATGGGTTTATAATTTTGACAGTTGAAATAAAGCCAGTTATGAAAACTGTTGGGGGGGCTATTCTCTAAGAGGAAATTTCATAAGGATAACATTGTAACATCTTTGAAGAAATTCTAATGAGAAGTTATTTTTCCTGTTTCTACAGGCAGTTGTGAATTTTGTAACAGTTACATTTTTAACTGACATTTAGCGTTCCTGAAATTTTCAGTATTTTCTCAGCACATCATAAGGTTATGTGCATTTTTTGCAACGTAATACAATTTGCATCTTCCTCCTCAATGTAGGGTCTCAGAGGCTCAACTGTTTGAAACATCTTTATATGTAAACAAATCAGAAAATGAAATATTTTAGTATTATGTTAGTGTTGCTGTCAAAAGATAGGTCTAATGGTTTGCGAAACTAGCCCGCAAATGTAATGCACATTTTAATAGCAAGATGTGCTTGCATGATATTGTGAGCTGTGTCGTTCTGTTTTAGAATCCACTTCTCTATTTTGGTTTATGATTTAATATTAACTGTCTGTGTGATGCAGAATTACTGCATTCTTGTATTAAGGGAAATATACGCCACCATGTGGTGACAAGTGGTACTTCTGTATAGAAATTATCTCTGCCTGGCAGAAAGACTTAACAATAGCACATTGCTATGACACCATACACATTTATTACTGGTTGCTGAAATCAAACTAAAATAGCTATATTATTAGATATTGTAAACGTGTGTTGTCTTATGCATAAAATAGATCACACAGCTCTTCAAATTAATGAAATTGATATAAGGTTTGATGACTTTCATGACATAGAAAGGTTACACTGGTAATTCTAACACCATTCTGACACCATCATCAGTCTCACACATGTAATCTAAACACTACATAGCATTGTCACTGTTGTAACAGCAAATGGCTCATAATGTAATTCAAATGTAATCATTCCACATTTATGCATAAAACACTAATTTTCTGTGAATCTCAAATTAAAATAACCTTTTTTATTAGGTAAAGAAAGGTGCATTTGGTATTATACTAAATACAACATTTTTATTAATGGCTTTTATTAACCTAACACACTAGCATAGGGAACATTTTGTAAAAACATGTTAGAAATGAGCAAATTTTCATAAAATCTTCTTTGTTTCTGTGTTGTGTTCTTAAGCTCAATGATGTACCATGTTACGATGATGTGTGGTAGATCATTTCTCAAGCACGTTAATATGTTGTAAACAAGGACAAAACAAAAAAGAATGATGTTGTTTGCTAATAAAATTATAAGCAGAAACATCCTGTACCATATACTGCATATATATATATATATATATAACACGCATACATGCTAGGATTTGAACAAATGAGCTATCAGCTGTTGAGATTCCATAGCTAATGCTGAAGTGTATGGAGTATGCTTACTCTATCCTGGTCTTTATGGTGCTATATGTGTACAACTGATACATAGAAACATAGAATTTAATGGCACATCTAGTCTGCCTATTTTTCGTGATGTAAAGACTCAAACTATCATTGGTCTCAACGTAGATTTAGGATAGACATATGTCTGTGTCCTGGAAGAAATGGAAATAATGGATGATGTGTCCTGGAAAAAAATAAATAATACCAAGTCTACTTTATTAGCAACATACTCTTTAGAGGACCATCTGTGGAGTAGGGAAGCAGGATCTGTGCTTTTATGGGCTCACATCTAGTGGCCATCAGAAAATATCACTGGGATGACATTTATGTTCATTTTGAAAATTCCTGCCCAATGTTAAGGAAGAAAAAAAACCAACAAACATTTGAATATGTCAAGCATTTATAGAAATATTTAACAATAAATGTAAGTATTGTGCCTTGTCACATGCTTTGCATAATTATTAATCCTCCTTAAATTATACTTTGCTTTTGATGGAAGAATATGAAAGAGGGAAGAAAAGGGATGGGAGCAGGTTTTGCTGAATGTAACTCAGGATGTTTCTCTACTGAGTTTAAAGTCTCTCTATTAGCTATTGGTGCAGATGAAAAACCCTTTTATTTTTCCATAAATCACTGTAAACATGTTGAGTTCAAATACATCTAAATTATTAATGTTCAGGTAATAAAGCATGAATCACAAGTACTGTTTGCAGACTATCCTTAGTAACAAATATCCACTGTCTCAATGATCCTGTACATCAAGGAGAAACACCTGAGCCTCAATCTATGTGTATACTGAAGGAAATTCCTTCCCTTTCCTTTTTGATGAATTGCTTTCCTTGTATTAGTGGGAGAACGAAGATCTTTAGATTGAATAAATCACAATACGCATAGTGTCACCAGAATAAATAGGGAACTTTTTTAGATTAGTCATTGCACCTGCAGTGAAATATTGATGAAACCAAGATCAGTTATGTTTATCTCACTTCTAAACTAAATAGGCTTGAAATAAATGAATGGAATTGATACAAGAACATTTGTTTAGATAGGGAAAGAATGTCTGAAATTGCAAACTGTTCCATACATTAGACTGGACAATGAAAGCTATCAGAGTACCAACGAAGGTGTTCATCAAAATCATCCACTATGTGGAATAAAAAAAACCGAGCATGGAATCATTAATACAGGACCTAAAAAACTAATTTGTTTACATATTACTTTTTCCTATAAGGAATATATATGACCAGAGGTATGTGGACACCCTTCCTAATTATTGAGTTAAAGTGTTTCAGCCACACCATTTGATAACTGGTGTATAAAGTCATAGGCATGCCTTCTCCACATTAGCTGTAGAATGGGTCGTACTAAAGAGCTCAGTGACTTCAAAGCGGCACTGTCCATAGGCCCTGCTAGATGTGGCCTGTATCTGCACTGTATGTGCTTTTATCATGAAGTGGAAGTATCTAGGAATAGTGGCTTAGCTGCTAAATGGTAGGCTACGCATAATCCCAGAGAGGTGACTCCAATTGCTGAAGCGTGTATGGTGTAAAACTAATCTGTTTTTTTGTGACATCACTCATTACAGAGTTCCTGCCTCTGGAAGCAACATTAGCACAAGCACTTTGCATTGGGAGCGTCATAAAATAGGTTTGCATACTGCAGACACAAGGAACGCACATATCATGATTCTCAACCATCCATATCGTTGCCTGAACAGGAAGGCTGTTTCCTATTCCAGTGTCACTTTGCCCCAGTCCACAAAAAAGGTCATTAAAGACATGGCTTGACAAGTTTGGTGTGAAGGACACTGAGTTGTCTTCATAGAGCCTGACCTTAACCACATCTGAAATCAAATGAAACACAGAATGCAAGCCAGGACTTCTCACTCAACTTCAGTCGAAAGTTTTAATCCCCTTTCCTGTCTTACATACACCTATAAGTTTAACAATTCAACATGATATAGACATTGGTAGAGTTCAGGGAATGCTTGTATTGTGCTTCCCTGTGGATTATATTAGCTAAATATGTAGGGCATCTAATAATATTGCACACTTAATGAACTGGATAGGAATAAAAAGCACCCTGTAGTATTTTGAATAATTGGGTAACTGGGAGACATCTAATTGGAATTGCAATTAATGTTTTTTTATATACCTCCGGGGGCTTGAAAGGCTCATACAAAAACTGTCCATAATAAAAGTTCAAGAATTTGAAAAAAACATGTACCATGTATTCATCAGTTATAACCCACATACACATTATATATTGAACAGAAATGCAAACCTGTAACTATTGGTTTGTTAACTGAGTATAAAACAACTTGCTTTATTATATAAAGACACACACACCACACAAAAACAAAAGTTTGAGATTTTAGAAAAGCTGACTTTTCTAAAATGAGAATATGTATAGAGGAGTCATTATCAGACTGGGGCAATTTAAATGGAATCCAGGAGAAATTGGATTATTAAAAAGTTGTATTATTGAAGATAACAGAAAATTGTATTAGGCTGGTCAGTAAGAGTAAAAAATTAAAGAAACCGCTGTGGTACTCCGCAGAAGTGGCCAAAATCGTGAAAAACAAGAAGTTAGCCTTTAGTAGATACAAAAATACCCAAAGTGAGGAAGATAGACAGATCTATAAAATTAGGCAGAAAGAGGCAAAGAAAGTTTATAAGAACTGCCAAATCACATGCAGAAGAGCGAATTGCCCTCTAAGTAAAAAATGGAGATAAAACATTTTTTAGATATATAAATTAGAAAAGGAACGTAAAACAAGGATTAGTTAGACTAAAAACAAAAGGAATATATGTAGAAGAGGATAAAGGTTTAGCTGACTGCCTCAATGAATATCTCTGCTCAGTTTTTACAAATGAAAATGAGGGAATGGGAAAAAAGACTGAATCATTTGAAATATGTGAGTTTATCGAGGCGGAGGTTCTACTTCAGCTGTCTAAGGTAAAGACAAATAAGTCGATGGGGCCTGATGGGATACACCCCAAGTTATTAAAAGAGCTTGGGGGTGTACTAGCAAAACCGTTAACTGATATATTTAACGAATCATTGGTAACGGGAGTCGTCCCTGGGGATTGGAAAGTAGCGAATGTTGTACCCATTCACAAAAAAAGGCAGTAGGGAGGAGTCGGGCAACTACAGGCCAGTTAGTCTTACATTTGTAGTGGGGAAATTAATGGAAACAATGTTAAAGGAAAGGATTGTTGAACATCTGAAGTCACATGGGTTTCAAGATCAAAAACAACATGGGTTTTCCTCAGGAAGATCTTGCCAAACAAATCTTATTGATTTCTTTGATTGGGTGACTAAAGTAATTGATCGGGGTGGTGCAGTAGACATTGCGTATCTGGATTTCAGTAAGGCCTTTGACACTGTCCCACATAGAAGACTTATAAATAAACTGCAATCTCTGGGTTTAGATCCCAATGTTGTTGAATGGATTAGGGAGCAGCTGAGTAACAGAGGGTTGTAGTTAATGGCGTATATTCAGAACAAGGTCTTGTTACCAGTGGGATACCTCAGGGATCTGTACTTGCACCCATTCTCTTTAATATTTTTATTAGTGATATTGCAGATGGTCTTGATGGAAAGGTATGTTTATTTGCAGACGATACAAAAATTTGCAACAGGGTTGATGTTTCTGGAAGGAGAAGCCAAATGGCAAACAATCTAGGTAAACTGGAAAAATGGTCAGAGCTGTGGCAACTGGCATTTAATGTAGATAAATGCAAAGTAATGCATCTAGGGCATAAAAACCCAAGGGCAGAGTATAGAATATTTGATAGTGTCCTAACCTCAACGTTCGAGGAAAGGGATTTAGGGGTAATTATTTCTGAGGATTTAAAGGTAGGTAGACAATGCAGTAGAGCAGCAGGTAATGCTAGCAGAATGCTTGGTTGTATAGCGAGAGGTATTAGCAGTAGAAAGAGGGAAGTGCTCATGTATTGTACAGTACTGGAGACCGTATCCCCAGAAGGATATAGAAATGTTGGAGAAAGTTCAGAGAAGGGCTACTAAAATGGTTTTCCTGGATTACAAGATAAACCTTACCAGGACAGGATAAAGTATCTTAACATATATAGCCTAGAAGAAAGATTTGACAGGAGGGATATGATAGAAACACTTAAAGGGAATCAACAAGATACAAGAAGAGGGTTTATTTAAAAGGAGAAATACTACCACAACCAGAGGACATAGTTATAAGCTAGAGGGGCAAAGGTTTAAAGGTAACATCAGGAAATATTACTTTACGGAAAGGGTAGTGGACGCATGGACTAGCCTTCCAGCAGAAGTGGTAGATGTTAATACAGTAAAGACATTTAAGCAAGCATGGAATAGGCATAAGGCCAAGCTAGATATAGGATAAGGCCAGGTACTAAGGAAAGTACTCAGAGGTTGGGCAGACTGGATGGACCTAAAGATTCTTATCTGCCGTCACTTTCTATGTTTCTATGGTTGTGTAGTATCTGTGGTTTTGATGACTTTGATTTGGGTCTTAAAGTATTAGTCATTTTGGCTTCTACATTAGACCATAGAATGTAGTTGAATTCAGTAAGAATGTGGTCCAAATTTCAATTAATCTCATAACTACAGGTACAGTCTATTTTTTTGTGTATAATGGGGTTTATTTACTTTAATGAATGCAAACATAGTATATCTGATCATTGCAAATGCCAGTCCTATACAATTTAACATCTATCACCTTTTATTACCATCTGCTAAATGCCATCTATGTAGTATTATTTCGGAACTCTGCTATAACCTTGTGGGAACACAGGCGTATATGTGGTCCGACGTGACCCAAATGGGCGTTATGCAGCGCATACCTGTATAATAATTACAGTGACGTGTCAGTTTTGTGCATTATTGATTCTCAAAATTAACCCTAGTAATATACCTCCTATTTTAATGCCTTTGTTATCATTAGTGATTAGCAATACAAGAAACTTGTTTACCCTTTCAAGCAGCTTCTTCTTAGCCAAGTTATTTTCTTTAAACAGAGATAGTGATAATGTCCTGTAGGGGGGATAGATATCTTATCTATGTATTTTGCCACTGCCTATGGGTGGTATTACATGTCCTAGAGAAGAGGGTGAGGTTAAACATATGCTCCATTGGGAAATGGTTGCGGCTATCGTGAATTAAATGCGTTAGGTGTAAATATGTGCAAAGAATGTAATCATTGGTTTACAAACAGAAGAATTAATCAAACGTATTCTCTTAGTAATTTTTTTACTTCTGTGTGCAAACTTGAGTTGCTCAATGGCTTGGAAACACTGTGAAATAATGTACTGTGAAATGTTAAGATCTATTGCCCTTTAAGGAAATATATACTGTTGAGACAAAGTTGTGTAATTCCCAGGCAACTGGATAAAAAGCCTTCCAAACTGTTCCTGAACTACAGGTCCATCCAAGAGGAAAGATGAAGTTTGTAACACCATATATCCTAGCAGTCTTCTTGCAAAGTGACCTTTTAGTTTATGGCTCTACTCTCTTTGATGTAAGTTTACTTCTTTTATTTGAATGTATTATTATAATGTTCTCATCTGGGCAACTGCTTCTTACTTTTACATAGTAACTTTGTGTGAGCGTCATATGTTTTACGAAGAACAATCCAGGTGCAAAGTGGTAAAAGTCACACATTCTGGTGGTAGCTATAGAGATTACTCCACTTTTACCAGTTTGTGCCATAATTGCATTTTAGGCAAAATCCAGAGTTGTTGTTTTCCGAGAATAACACAGTATATTTGTGTAAATCTTTCTTTATTTTCCTGTTTCTATTTTTTTGACCATTTCAAATGTTTATATTTTAACAAAACAAATTAAATATTAGGGTCACTACTACTGTCATTGTTATTACTGTTACTATTGTGTATTGTTTTATATTACACCGTCATATTCCACAGCCCTGCACAATGGGTGAACATGGATATAACAAGTAGTAAATAACGAGCCACACTAGCATACATATTGCCCGAAGGCCGGTGAGGGATAGGAAAGGTTAGCTAAAGGAAGATGGGAGGACAGAAGCACCTTGCATGATTGAAAAATGTATAATTTTACTTTCTCTTCATGTTGAAGCAAGGTAAGTAGAGAAGCAGTAGATTTTTGAGATCAGGATTGGATAAAATCTTAGATGAGATTTAAACAAACATAAAACAATAAATACACAATAAAACACAATAAATCAGTGTCATTCCTACTACCTGTATTTGTTTTTGTTTACAGTTTCACCTTGTCTGTAAATAGTGTTATGAAAATGACAAGAAAGTATTTCACGTAATATATTTTGGGGTAATGGGTACATTGACTATTCAATATTGACATCTTAATTGTTGTCTGGTAGTGTTTGACAGTAACATCAATTGGCTTCCCAGGTTTACCTAATTCTTTCAGCATATTCTAGCATCCCCCCCCCCTCTCATTTTCTTAAGTTTGCATTTCCAGGAAATTTTGCAGCACAGTTCATTGGAACTTGTATGTCGGAAGAAGATAAAGCCACTTTACTACAAAGACATACTTAACAAATGTTAAAAATAAGTAGAAAGTGGAGGATGGAAGTCTAATATTTTCTTTGTGTAACATTCATGACATGTATGCATACCCAAAGAGTGCTTGTTCATCCTCATTTGGTAGGGGTGTAGTTAGAAAACTTAATTAAATAATGAATTTCTTCTTTAATTAATCCTTTTAATTTTATTTATTTAATAAAGTTGCACATGCCTATGCATTATGAGCAGGGCCTTTGCAGCCTCCACAGAAACTGGAAAAATATTGATTTAGGTAATTTACAACTGAAAACAAAATCCCATGAACCTTTTTTTCCCAGATGCCCTATTTATATTGTGTGTCCATAGATGTATAATTTCCTCTAGTTTTATTGGGTCTGATATATTTATATTGTACCCTTAGGGAATATCCTAGTTTCTCCTGCTTACAATGCAGAATTACTGATTTAAGTTTAGCTTCAACACTTTGAACTAGAGAGGAGCCACTTAAAAGATTATTACGTACAATCCACCACAGAAAAAAAACCAGCACAAAAAGGCTATGGGTCAACTAGTACAAAACACTCTTAATAGACCATCATTTGCTTTAGACATATAAAAAGTAAACAACTACATTTTTTGTCATTTCAGAGGTCAGATGTTCTGGAACTACCAATCGCAGGAAATTTGGAATCACGTGAAAAACTACCTGAATCAACGGTAAATTTGGTTTATTCAAACTGGGATTTCATAGATCCTATCCATTATCCACTATCCACTATAACAAACTTATTTCAGCTTTGATGCCTTTTATTTAAAGTTTCATCTCTGTAGACCTTGACCATTTATAAAAACCTCTACTTAAAACCTTATTTATTTTATTTGCTAACATTAGTGGCAAGTAACATCCTTCACCTAAAGTAAACTCTCTTGCATACATTACTTCAAGAAACATGGCTAGATCCTCTTGGCCCAGTGAAGAAAAGGGTCATATGGCACACTGCCTCACTCACCCAACTCATACTTGCTACCCAATGCCATGTAATTGAAAAACACTGAAATTCACCCTATTACCTGGCCTGACACAGTAGAATGTACTCTAGACATAACGTGACAGCACTGAATGCCCCCCACACCAGCTCAGTATTAAGGATCATACTTTGGTAGCCCTCTTTGCAGAAATCTTACTGGCCTGGGCAGGAATTGCCCTCTGGGCCAGCCTGTCCCTGCTCATGTATAAAGTTACAAAAATGTTGAAATTACTATGAAAAGTAAAGGTTACATGAATATGAAGATGACAAAGAATATTTTTACTGGGAAAGTTTATTGTATCTGAAAGCAGACAGTAAGAGTAGTAGTTAATTCTTCTCTTTTTTTATATTGTTATATTTTATATTGTTATATTTTTTATATTGTTTGGATTTCAGCTTGTTTATAATGTCACTGGAAAGGTAGATGAGAAGGGCATGTGCAGTTGTTCTGTGCACATGCCTGATAATACTTTTCCTGTTGTAAGAATGGAAAATCTTGAAATCACTGCCAACGCGCTTTCAGTGAAGGTGGAAAGAGAGATTTCAAAGGTAAGCAAACTTTAAATATTCTTCCTCGTTTAGAGAAACACAGGCCAAAAAGTAAAAAAGAAGACATGCTGTTAGTATTTTTTGTCTTTCGAGATTGATTGTTAGTTTGTTAATTAATGGAGCTAACATGGCTTGTTGAAATACATAGTTCCATTGATAACTTTAGCCTATGTGGATATACACTACTGCAAAATATTTTGTTTACATACAATTACTTCTAGAAGCTTCCTTAAAGGGCAAGTCATGGACAGTTTTTTTAATTAATTACTCTCAGTGAATGTTAACGTCCATTTACCTTGGCTGTCCGAGCAGTTTTATACCATTCTACTCAGATACTTTCCTAAAGGCTACCTCATAGTCATTAGGTTTGTTAGCACGGGTACACAATCGCCTTGCTTCTCCCCCTGGTGGCTAAGTTTAGCATTGCAGATGGCAGTCCTTTTGTCTGTAAAACCATCTAGGATGAAGCAGAGGCTTAAACTATGGTATTCCTCATAGAAATATTTGTTGGTAAATGTAAGAGTAGTATTACCTCTGTATTTTATGAAATATAAATCAAATGAAGAAACAGCAATTACTATTCCTATAATAAGGTTCCAAGATTATATTTTATGTTACTAAATGGATTGTTTTTTTCTGTATTACTCTCCATCTATAGTTAAGCATGTTGTCCTCTCAATCTGTTTTCATTTGAATTACCTATGTTACTTCTAGCATCACGGGGCAAAGGATAGATGTGGTCTTTGTCCATCTGGAAATGTCCTAGAAGGCACATTCATTTTATCACTCTGGTCTAAATTTACACTTATTGTTTTTTTCATAGAAAGTAAGAAATTATTCAGACACAATCCATTACTCATAAAAAACATCTGCCTCCACTAATGAGAATGTTGTGAAAAATGAATACCCAACCCTGAATTTTGTCGACTACGTATTTTCTTTTGTCTGTTTATAATGCATCGGCATATTTTGAATTCCTGTTTACACTACAGAAAACTTTAGTAACATACAAATTACTGTCTTCGAGTATAAACAGCATCCTAGCCCAGACTCGACCTCCTGAGCCGATGTTACCTACAACAGAAAGAAGTGATGTAGATGATTTAAATAACCAAAATCTTAAAAGAGGGGGGCATTTGAGCCAGCTCTGGCTTATACTCCTCAACACTTTATAAGATGAGCCTAAAAAGTAGTGGGGCTTGAGTACAACCAGCAACCGTCAAGAATTTTACAATATTTTTTATATATTTTTTTTCTTCGGATGAAATGCAGTTTTGCCAATTAAGAGGCAAAGCTGAACAATCAGCCATTAACCAAGCCTTATAACTGCTGTTGGCTTTAATAGATTTTATCAAGATATGCAAACTATGTGTCCCTAGGAAGCATTATGCTGATGACACTATACAGTCCACCAAGTTTATAACTCACAAGCACAGATAATGTTTGTATTCATTTAACCTTGGAGAATTCAGATCATCAAAGTAATTATGGTATCATAAAGCCGTTTATTTTAGCAAATCCTTGATGTTCAATTATAGGATTGAAAGGAGCTGTTACTTTTATTCTTTCCGAAGATAGTTAACCGGAATTCTTCACGAAGTAATGTTTCCCTGGATTCTCTTAGATCAGGTTGCCAGCAGGCTAGTCAGGGGTGACTGCCTTTGTGAAATGGAGGTCTGTCATGTGTCAGCGACATGACTCTGTCTTATTCTGCCTTCTTTATCCGAGGCATCAATAACCCCTTACATGTCATAGAAACATAACTAAACACACTGGAATTATTTCAAAAGCGATTCTAAAATATTTTTTCGATATGTTGGCCTATATACAGCATGTGACGTTTAGCTCATCTAGCTGTCAATATGTGATACCTTATGCTTTTTTAATTGATGTAGTCATCACATTGGTATTCTTAATTTCTTTTACTGCTTCATCTGATGCCAGGTGTCTAATAGCCTGTAAAGTAAAACATTCACATCTTAACCCTTAGTCTTCCATTGTGTCTCCAATTAGATTAGCTACCTTCTTGCAGGCAGTGTCCTGTTACCATCTTCATAGATAAACAAAATTGCAAAAAATAAAAATAGTGTGTGCTTTCTGAACTGGGCATTTGCTTGCGGAGGGATAATATAATATATACAATTTATGTTATAATGGGTTTCTTGAAGTTAATCTTATACATATACAATGTTGCTTAAATTAGAACTGTATGAGTGCAATGTCATGAGCAATATTACCGACTTAAATAAATTGACATCTGCTTATTTTTAGATTTTTTTAAGGTTTTTAATTATGGCATTGTTAAGTACAGATACAGAATGCATTAGGGAAAAAAACCTTACAATGTATAGAGGGGAAAAACGGAAGACTGGATAGAAAAACAGCAGGGTTGAATGACTTCCTAGCACTGACATGGAGACATAGAAGAACCTTAATCAGTCATTGGTCTTGTCTTAGGTTAAGGATAACCTTATGTCTGTCCCATTAATGTCTAAATTCCCTCACTGTTTTAACCACTAGAGCTTTCAAAATAAAATTAGTAAAAATTAAAAAAATACTTTGTGGGTGGGAAATAATCATACAATTGGTGGTACATGAATAGAGCTTTTTGAAAATAGGCAGAGCCTTGACAAAAAAAAAAAAGTGGAACCCCCTACAAGAGGGACCCTCCGGTAATGTGATTTTCTTTGGGATTCAAAATGTCTGTGTGTAAGAGTATCGCAATGTATATATGAAATTTGTACTATGTGTGCTTATTTAATACAAAACAAACTGCACAGCAAGTACTTTACAGAATTATACACTTTCTATATTATATATTAGACCTCGCACACCTAATAATTCATTAGCAAAAGATGTCATTAGCATATAACGGCCAACTTCGGGTGTCCCTAAAATTTGGTAGCCTCTATAGACTTCAGGGGTTCTAAAAACAAGATACTATAAATATATGCCTAGTTTTCTTTGTGGGGGAAAAAAATTTCCCTGCATAAGGAAATTAGGCGACTAGGAAAGATGGGGGGAGGAAAGTTACAGACACCTGGATGCATTTGAATTTAAAGAGTGCATTCAAAAACTAGGGTTGCACAGTGCTACATTGGGTTAAATGGCAGCAATTCAGGAAAACCTGCAAGTGGCGAGGGAGGATTCACGTCACACTCATCAAAATGACTATTAGGCATGGGTCTATTGGCTCCTGTCATTTGCTGGAGGTACCCATTGATTTCACAGATGACTGAACTCACAAATGCAACCTATGGATGCCAGAAACATTCCATGGTCTTCATTGCGGCTTGTGGGATGTGAGGTACTGAGGGACCCCAGTGACTTCGCCCTGAGATAAATATTTGTTCATGGTGATGTGTTAGGCCCTACCTGGCCCTTAGTGAATACGTCTCATTCATATGGCTGGCCTGCAGGAACTTTAAGGGAATTAAACTCAGATTAGCCTAAATTGGAATTGGTGAAAAACAAGGCCTTTTTAAATAGGAAAGACTGGAGGCAGTGCTCAGAAACCAATTAGCGATAACAAAGAAGCAATTTATAGTGCCATAGAGCACCGAGGGTAAAAGGTCAGAAGGGGACATTTAGGTTTGTCTAAAGGACGTACCATTATTAAAAAATGAATCACCCTGTTTTAAGGAGAAAGGGTACACGTTTAAATGATTCAAATGATTATTTTTCATGTGAATCTGCCTGAACTGCAAAACAGTGAGTGCCTTGTTCATCAGTGGATTTATCCTAAGATGTCTCAGAATAAGCATAACTGCTCAGACATGGGGATCGAGGACGATTCCTTTCACTGCTCCCCCACTAGTTGAAAATAACACCGCAGTGTTTAGAAGCATTTTAACTAATATCACCACAAAGACATACTAATGAATATTTAAACAGAAGAAGACAGCAGAAAATAATTGAAACTAATAGTAGGAGACAGAGAGCACAGAAACTAAGCAGTAAGAAAGAAGAACAAAAATTAGTCGTTGCTAAGTAGTGTCCATGGAACTTTGAGAGGCAACTGACCAAGTATGATATTACCCCTGTCAGGCTGCCAAACTCTGTGTCAGGTTGGTTTATCTACAATTTACAGTAAGCACTGTTCATTTAAGCATAGGAAGCCTAAGGCTAATACACTTGCGTTTCTGACTTTTCAGAAAATGTCTTCAGCTCTTCATGCATGACTCAGTGTCCTTTTCTGATTCACTCACTTCCCCTTCTAATTCCTTATTATCCTGACCCACTTAACATGTACCCTAACCAAGTAACATTTACTGTAAGTTTATTTATTGCCCTGTGGATTATATGTTTTTTTTGTTTGTTTGAGAAATAATAATGCAGGGAAGGTCCATCAACTATGTCAATTAATACGTATCCGCAAACTATATCCAATTATTTATTGTCTTAGTGATAAATATAAGTGTAATCTCAAACTGCTGATTACTCCTCAAGTTGTTGTAGAGACTATAGGTTACTGTGTGCCATAATGTATACTCAACATGGAATAGAAGGACAATCTCAAGGTAATAAGAAATAACGTAAACGCAACAGGGCACCCCATCTTCTTAAGCACACTCTAAAAACGTGAGCATCTATCTCATTGCATAGTATTATTATTAATAAACGCTGATTATTTCCAGGTGGAAAATACCCCCATTTCCATTTTAGGTTCTTGGATTACCATGTTTTTGGGGTCATGGGAGACAGAGGGAGTAACAATTGTAGACCCTCTCATTAACAGTGATTGGTCACCCTTTTCTCACAACCTGTTTCATCATGTAGGCACCATGACATAATGCAACATCACAATACGTGTGATCCTAGTATTGCATGGATGTTCCGCAGCTGAAAATACAGTATTTAGCCAGCAATTTCCATGAAGCAGAAAAGACTACTTTGTGCTGTTTTTTGGATATGAGTAAAACTTTTTACCTAGCTCTATGCTTGTCTCAAGTCTATAGAGATATGTGTCAATCAACCTCATACCTCTAATTTCTAGAATTATTGAATGCCCCAGACATGCCTAAATATTCCATCTGTTGTTCCTCAATGAAGCTAAACACCTCTCATCTTACAGTATATGCCACCGCAATATTTTTTCTATTATTGCATTAACATTTATTTTCCCCTAGATTATTGATTATAGAAAATCAATAGAATTCTATGAACAAAGAATTAGAAACCTAACTATCAAGGTTGAAAAAATGGAGAAAACTAGTATTTCATACACAGAATTGGACTTTGAGTTACTAAAAATGGAAATCATTGAAATGGAAAGACTGGTGTCTCAGCTGAAAACATCTGTAGCTGATGGAAATGTCATTGTGGATCAGTTATATGCAGAGGTAAGTTTATTTAAGGAAAAAAACAGTTATAAAGGAAACTCATAGGAGCCACATTATTATCAAAATGTATTTACTATTATTAACATATCCATTTGTAACACTATCCATATAACATATAACATTATCAATTTACTAATGTATATGTCTCCCAAGACTGATACATAAATATATATAAGATAAATAAATAATTTAAAAATATCTACTAACCCCAATGTTGTTATTTCAGAAATCTTAAGTAGCATGGTCCACCCAGTGCAGTGGATGGCTGTTGTCACTGCTTTGCCCACAATAAGCTATATTTGTATTATATATGCATTTAAATATTTAAATGTAAAAATTCCTCTCCTAGTGTGCTGGGGAGAGCAATTTTTTATTTTGCATTTCATTGAAAACTGCCTCTTGTTTCAGAATGTTAAGGCATGAAAAAAAAACATTTAAATGGTGAATTAGATCAAATTACTAAAACACACTCCTGATTTATTATATTCACTCATAGGAAGGGACATCTACAGATTATATGCATAAACACATATATTACAGACTGGAGCTTTATATTGCAAACAGTTATGTTCATGTTTAGAAAGATTTTTAACCCATTTCATGCTGGAGTGCCCTGCATATATTTCAAAGGGGTAAGCTTTATATTTGCTGATGTTACTGATCCTGAAACAGATTTCCATTTCCGTCAAATACAGTATTCATATTTATCAAGGATAAATTTGGAAAGTAATTTTCTCCTGCATAAATTCTTATTTTGTTCTGCAGATTAGGAATATGACTGTGATGGTACATCAGCTAGAAAAGCTAGATAAGAACAATGTTCTTGCAATCCGCCGAGAAATTGTTGCTCTAAAGAATCGTTTGAAGGAATGTCAAGAGCACAGCGGTAGAGAGAATGCATATATCCCTGATGGTAAGAATCTCTTTCCTCCACTTTTAGGAGATAGTGGAGCAGCAAAGGAAGTAGAATACAAAGTGAAAAAAAATCAAACTATATAGGCTCGTCTTATTTTATTATCTTGCAATAAGGTCATGTTAACAGGCACATTTTGGGAGCATGTCCATTTAAAAGTAGCTGATAAGGCATTCTGAATGTCAGATGTTATCTAATTCAATTAACTCTTCACAGCAGAGTAACAACATGGTTATTTTATTTGAGATTAACATTAAATACATTGAATTCATAATACACCCGCTTTATATAACTTTTACTTTCAGAGGAATAATAAGGCTTGTCAACAGTCTTTGGACTATAGTACCTATGATTCACAGCCAAATGTATTGCTACAGCTTCCATGAGACTCATCAGAATTGTAGTGCCACCGTAGTATGAGGGCTTCTGTTCTGGAGGAAGCTATACTTTATACTATATTTTATTAAGTGCTGAAAAGCTTCTCAGTATCATATAAGGAAGATTAATATTTTATTATTAAATCAATGTTTTGTAAAAATGTAAGACTGAATTATAATAATAGTGCTCCAATAGTACAGGGCATATTTGTAAACCGTCAATGTATACGTGTTTTGGTCTATGGTCAGGGGTGTAACAACCATGACGCTGTGACCACTTGTCTGGCCCTTTAAAGCCACTAGGTGTGGGTAATATCTGCAGCTAGCAGCATGGAGAGTGTAGATCTCACACTCTCTCCCTGCACTGATCCAGACTGATCCAGAGTGCAGGAAGTGACATCACATCCACTTCTTGTGTGCTGGATCAGTCTGCACACAGCACATAGGAAGAGAGATACACCACTGCTGCAGGTAAGTGGTGTGGGCAAGGGCACAGGCAGGTTGTTTGGGGGCAAAGATGGCACATAAGCCTGTTTGGGGGGGACTGAAAAGTTGTTTGGCAAAGGTGGTACAGGCAGGCTGGGGAAAAAGATGGCACAGGCCAGCTGTTTGGGGGCACTGTCAAACTATTTGGTGGCAAAGATGACACAGAGAAGCTGTTTGGGGGCACTAACAATCTGGTGGCAAATATGGCACAAACAAGCTGTTTGGGGGCACTGACAAGCTATTTGGGGACAAAGATGGTACAGACAAGCTGTTTGGGGGCACTGACAAGTTGTGTGGGTACAAAGATGGCACAGACATGTTCTGTGGGTACAAAGATGGCACAGACAAGCTGTTTGGTGACAACGATGGCACAGACAACTTGTTCGGGGGCTAAGATGGCACTCACAAGCATAGCTGACACTGTGAGATATGTTGCTTGGTAAAGTCGGGGGCCCCAGGGCAATTTTCACATTGGGACCCTGTGGTTTCTAAATACACCCTGGTGTATAGCCTTCTGGTCACAATCATTTTTGATATCAATAGAATATCAATATACTGTAAATATTGGTATGTTAATGCCCAGTCCTGGAGCAAGGTGAGTCATATTGAATGATGTACCCCTAGCTTAGATGTTATGTTTTTATGCCAATGTGAGATTGTTAAAATATTTCAAAGTGATTTGGTAGTTTTCAAATATTTATGAAACAAATTCATTTCCCCAACCTTTTCCCTTGTTTCCCATGTTTGTCCAGTTAGCTATACATATCAGTTTGTTAAAAGTTAAAACTTATATACAGTAATAATTTGATTAAAAATCAAGTAAAAAAATTATCGTATGGACATGTGGAAAAATGGTAAAATCACTGAAAAAACATATTACAGCATATTACAAAATACTATAATTGAACTACAATTATGATCCTCTTCAATTAGCAGCATTTGTATTTCATTTGAGTTATTTTTCCCCCATTTATTGCAGGTACCTGTGGTCATGGAGGCCTTGTGAATATCAGTAAGCCTTTTGTGACACAGCTCAACTGGAGAGGGTTTTCCTTTAAATATGGAGCCTGGGGAAGAGATTTTTCTGTTCATAGCAAAGACAAATCTGTCTACTGGGCTGCTCCACTGAATACTGATGCAAGATACCTGGAGTATTATCGATTGTACAACAGTTACGATGATTTACTTCTGTACAGACATTTCAGAGAAAACAGAGTAGAGTATGGTCAAGGCAGTGGTCATGTGGTTTATGATGGTTTCCTTTTTTATAACTGTCATGCTTCAGGAGATATGTGCAAACATGATATAAATGGAAACAAACTGGTTCTTAGGAGAAACCTCCCAGGTGCTTCGTTTAACAATCGTTTCTCTTATGCTGGTATACCTTGGCAGGATATTGATTTTGTTGTGGATGAGAATGGTTTGTGGGTCATTTATTCCACTGAGGCCAGTACAGGTAACATTGTAATCAGCAAGCTCAATGACACAACACTTACAGTGGAAAATACATGGCAAACGAGGCAGTATAAACCTGCAGTGTCCAACGCATTCATTATCTGCGGAGTTCTATATGGTGTCCGGCCTGTGAACACTAGGAAAGAAGAAATATTTTATGCATTTGATACAAAAACTGGTCAGGAGATCACACTCAGTATAATGATTGATAAGGTTTTAGAAACCATTCAAAGTATCAACTATAGCCCGTATGACCACAAGCTAATGGTATATAATGATGGTTATATGATCTCCTATGATTTACAATTTAAGTCACTGACAAGCTAAGTGTTAACATTTTCAGACCATGATAATGGGCGTAACGTTCACCCAATATCTACAGTATCCATTAGGCGACTATATAACCTAAATGTTAAACAGATTAAAAACATGATTCTTTTCCTGATCATACCTGTGGAAAGTGTTTTAATACATATGTAGAGGATTCACAAATGCAGACAATACACTGGGTGGATATGTCAATGATTTCATCCATGCAGAGTCCTAAATGTGTCAGGTAATATAAGGTAGGAGAGAGGTGGCTCTTTCACCTCTTATTCTAAACCAGAGACCTTAAAATAATGATGTACGCAGTGATATCTAGCTCTAGATGAGACGATAGATCCTGTATGTGTCACAAAGGAACCTGGCTTGGTTGGAATTTGACAAATCATCTGGCATGTGAGATTCTGTAAAAAAAAAATATATAGAAACACAAAAAAAATGCCAACCAAATGTCTTCCATTTTGTATGAATACTTTCATTTTCTGCATTTGATAAACAGAGTAAAGTCTGCACAGTCTTAAGACATTTGAACAGATCCTATTTTGTTTCTTGTTTTGGTTTAGCATTTCATTATTTGTTTATCGGCTTGTTATTGCTCAGTAGCATTTTGCTATTCACTTGGCAATATATTGGTTAAGTGTTTGCCAGTAGTCTTTGAATTTTGCATTTCCTCTGGCTTGAATTGTTACTTCCAGGCAGATGGACAGTTTTCTGAAAAAGCCATATCAATCCAGATGCCAAATGCTAGAAAAATATTCATGCTTTCTTATAAATGGCAGACAAAATTATTATTATTGTTATTATGCCAATATTCTATTATAGAAATCTCTCCAACATTCCATTTTTGGAAATGAATGCCAATAAAATATTTTAATACACAATTGCCATGTGTTATTGGTCATATATTTTACTCAGCTTTATGCAAACTTAAACTTTTAAATGTCAACCGGTAGAATCATCACCTCTCTGGCACATTATGGGTTACTACAAGCTAAGTATAACAATATATACTGATAATAATCTATATAACTAAAAACAACGATGGAACATATTTTTTTTTCTATTTTATTTAGGTTGTGCTTATCGCCTGACATGTGTCTTTTTTTATTTCACAAATAAAACAAAAGGCTCATTGTTGCATCTGACAAAGCAGCCATTTTTATTAAAAAACAGTGCTTTAGATAGGGCACAAGCCACTAGGTCACTAACCCCTTCATCCCCCGAGGCTACTGGAGCTGGTCTTCTCCAGTCCTTAATAACATTTTGTAGAAAGTGCTTCTAGGCCTTTATTTAAATATATACCTTTTCGTTATGTGTGGACAAATAGTTAACATATTCTGTGGAATAAAAATGTATATGTATATATATATATATATATATATATATATATATATATATATATATCTTAAACTAAATTGGTCATATAATAATATATATTAATCTTTATTAATATATATATATATGTATTTATTAATAAAATAAGAAGTTATCACACATTTAATGCAATTGATTTTGTGTCCTCTGTTAAAGAGAACACTTTAAAAAATTATTTAAAAAATTATTATAGAACATAATTAGGTACACATTTCACTTTTATTATTATTATTATTATTATTTTTATTTATATTGTTCCAATGATTTACACTGTGCTTCTTACTGTACATACATTTCAAGGGTATGACAAAACTAGATTTAGCTCATCCTCCCACTCCTATAAAGGATCCCTACCACCAGAAAGGGACATATAATTTAGCAAAACTAAGCAATAATCATCCACATTCTAAGATGTATGATTCCATTGAGAAAAGTGACAAATCCTCTTCCTGATCATACCTGTGGAAAAGCGTATTTAATATTTTCCACTGCGTGAAGGTAAGAATTATGCCGCTATCATACTAATTTATGATAAGCCAGAATCCTGCATTCATAAACGTAGATTTACTTTTTAATTATGGATTATCTTTAATGATATTTTCTCTACAATGCAGGTAAATCAGACTGATTTGTTTTATTTTATTGACTTTTCTATGAGCAATGCTGTACACACTGCATTAAGGTTTCCTGGGCGACTGATTTTGTTGCCACTAATTCAAAATAACATATACTTAAACACATACTGATAGTGATCTGTGAGTTAAGGATCAACTTAACAGACCAGACTTGACTTAAGTCACATGACCTCACATACCAACAGTCACATATTCACTAACATTCCAGTTGCTTGCAAGTCTATGCAACCTTACTTTTAGGGACAAGCTGGTGCCTCATTAATGGTGTCCAGAGATGGCTTTAAAATGTTTGAGAGTCTCTATTGGGTTAAAATGCAAAGCAGTCCCACCGATTCAGTTGTTTTGTGAGCAATATAACCATGAAAAATTAGGTAGGACTCACCAAACATACTTGGCATTTTGCCCAATTCACTTGAAGAGACAACTGTATTAGACACTTTCATAAAACAGACAGGTTATATCTTCGTAGTGACACTAGGTCATTACGATGCATATACATCTGCACTCTGTAATTATATTCAGGCAAAATGGTGTACATTTGTGTATAATCTGTTGCTAATGAATCACGATGTTATCTTTTTTTTCACTTTGTATATTACTTATGTTTGTATACTTACGTTTGTAATAAAAAGTTTTAAAAAAAAAAACCAAAAAAAAAAACCAGACAGGTTGCATTATTATTATACTTTATTTATAAAGCGCCAACAGATTCCGCAGCGTTGTACAAAGAAAATGATACAGATAACGACAAGTACAATACAGCAATTGACATACAGATACAAGGAATGAAGGGATGAAGGAATGAAGGGCCCTATATACATACATACATATGAAAGAGTTAGTTACCAATTGAAAATTCCCATGGAAAAAAAATATATATTTTTGTCCTTTTTTATTTTTGACTATCAAACACAATGCTGATTACTGTATACATTTGAATTTGTTTCCCCTGCTAAAACACCATGCTCTTCTGTTTTTTTATGGCAGGACTAATGAAGTCCTGCTTGTATAATGAAATCCTTTGATCCAAAAACTTCCATTATTCAAAGTGTCAGACTTGGCGATTAAGACTGAGGCACTCTGTTTTTTTACCACAAGCTCACTAACTGTGAATACAAATGTGTTTATTATTATTATATGAACCTGAATTCCGATCTGATTAGAAAAAATAATCATCAACAAACATACAAGATTTTCGTTTAGTTCTGGTCAAGCTGTTTCCTTTTCTTGTCGCATGCAAACTTCACAGTACAGATCACAGCACGAGATTTCAAAAGCATACTAAAAGTAAACTTTCTTGCTATATAGTGCATTTGCAATGGGACTTTGGGACAACAGATTTGGCCCGAAAGCTGAGTAGTTTTTGTGTTTGTAGTCACCCCCACATTTACCCTTTCCATGCCAATTTACACCTCTGTCACAGATTCTTTTCAGGGATATGTAAATAGAACACTGGCAATGCCGTCACGGCTAGCTGCCACATGGTTCCTACTGTGCTATATCACAGTAGGAACTGTATAGCCAACAGTCAAATTGGACTAATTCCCTGGCTGTGCAGAATAAAGCTGGGAAATGGTTATGTTGGGAAAATTATAAATTCACTCTCCGCAAATAGTACGGCAAGTTGAAAAAGCAATTTAAGTAGGATTTACTATAGTAAAACGAGATTTTTACTTTCATTTAAGCCACATATTTTCTATGCCTTCCATTTGCCAAATTTTATGTTGATTTCAAAATTTCTTTGAGAAAAGTAATCCATTCCTTACAATTTGAGAGATTATTAATTCCTACCATATTCCTAATTGTAGACAGAAATATATTTTATTTAAAAAAAAAATCTATTTTAAAAAAAAATCTATAGATTTAAAAAAAAAATCTATAGATTTATTTACCTAGAGGGAAATAGAAATGCATTGCATGCCTCATATGATTTTTAAGGTACACCATGTCACCCATTTTATAAAAAGTACATCATATGAGCAAATACTGTTGTGTTGTGTGCCTCTTTATACGGTGATATATAAACTCAAAAGAACACATCTCCTCTGCAAAGTTGTAAGCTGTGTTCTACCTGGACACCATTTGTATACAAGAAACTAGACTTGGGCACCAGGGGGCTCTTCGTGTTCGTCTTCATGCTCGTCTTCGGGGGAAAAAAAATCTTCGTATTCCGCTAATATTCGCCTGTTCCTGTCTTCTCTTCGGGCGAATATTCGTGGACATTCTTTGTGTTCGGTTTTTCTTCGTTTTTTCCGGTTAAGGGGTTAATACGGGGTTAACGCGTACCGCAGCAGCTCTGGCGCCAGGAGTTTAAATGTCCGTATGAGCAACGCTATTGGTCGTCAGCAGGGGGCTCGTCTGCCAATGGTTGATGGCAGACGAGCCCCCTGCTGGCGACCAATAGGGTCGCTCGTACAGACTGTTAAACTCCTGGTGCTGTAACTTGTCCGGCAGATACCATTGGTCTCCCTGTTCTATCATTTATTAACTGATAGAACAGGGAGACCAGTGGGATCTGCCGGGTAAGTTGCAGCATTGGGGTTTTAAAAGTCTGTATGAGTGACTCTGCTGGTCGCTCGTACAGACTTTTAGGCTCCTGGTGCACTTGTTGCACCTTAAGGGGTTAAGGGGCCGTGCGAGTGAGCCTATTGGTCGCTTGCACGGCCCTTTAACCTACGGATATCCGCTCCCGTTATCTAACGCAGCATCGAAGGGGTTAACGGAAATCCATAGGTTCGCTGTCAGGGGTTACAAAGTCCGTGCGAGTGAGCCTATTGGTCACCTGCAGGGTCTTCCTCTGGCATCAACCAATTGTTTAAACTGTTCCTTATATTACAACTAAAGCTTCTGACCCTATGACCTTTTGCCTACATATTTCTCTCTAGAAATACACAATTATATATTTGGAAATATTTGCCCTGACATTCACAATTTTAGTAGACCTTCCCTGCAAAATAGTTTAATCCTACATGAGATGAGGTCCCAAGAACTACACACAATACTCTCTTTTTGCTACTAATGCCTCAAACTACACAACCCACCACACGGTTTGCATTTTCTGATGCTTTGTTACATTCGGTTCCATTAATCCTCAAAAAATCTTTACCTCTTTGCCTTTGGTGTTTTATGTCTCAAGTGCGCTTGAACTGCTGCTGCTACTATCTTCTGGAAATGTTGAAGCTATTGGAAAAAAACAGGAAAAAAAATAATTGTACAAATTTTAAATAATTTTGTTACAATGGGAACATAAAATGCAGTGTATATAAAAGTATCATGCTTATGAAAAGTACAGCGTATTCAGTAAATGATAAACTAAATTTTTTAAAACAATTTTTTGTTGCAAATGAAACAAGGCCTTTATATGTTAAAAACATTTCAACATGAGAACAGGTAACCCCCCCCCATTTCCATCAAATGCAACAAAATAAATGAAGAAACCATCAACTCTAAAAACAGAAAGAAAAGATTGCCTCTAATCCTCCTACATGAATTAGACTGGGAGAGCGATCACAATCGCCTAATCAGCATTATTTGTGCATCTTTTATAAAGGTCTTCATATAATATAGCTTAAATGCTTTTGTTTCAATTATTCCAGAAAAAAACATTTATTCTGTTTTTTCCCCCCAGATCTTCCCATCTCTACTCCTTATTTTACATAAACCATTTGTCTGATTCATCTAGGAATGTCTGTACTACTAAAATTTTATGTAAAAAAAAGTATTTTATAAAAAATGTTATAATCAATAATCATATTTAAATATTTTTAATTGAAAAAATATCTTACAAAAGAATTCATTCTAGTACTGATCCTAGTACTGATCGTTGAGATACTCCACTAGTAAAAAGACCTCCCTATAAATATACACCATTAACTTCAACCTTCTGTCTTCGAAATTCGTACCAAAACAACACAATACTTTTATAAGTCTTCAATGTGGGACAATATCAGATACCTTACTGAATGTATATAGGCTAGTATCTATTGTTGCCCCTGGTATATATATTATTGTAGTTACCCAGTCAAAAAAAAGCTTGTGTAATCCCAGATGTGAACTGCAGAGAGATTCCACATTACTAGAATTAAAACAATGAAATTATCCAGGAAAGCCAATTTTTATAAAATTGAATTTATGAGAAATATGAACTAAATGTACTTCTGCAGGGTTTAACATGATGCTTGGTACCGTACAAAACAACTTTGAAAAGAACAATGAAAATGCACGTGCTTTGGAGAATAAAAGACATTGTTCATGAAAGATATATTTTAGCTGCCATGTTTCCAAAAAGCCCTTAAGAGTTTCGGCATATCCAGACCTACAGATCTACCAACAATATCAAAGGCGCTCTGGAAACAATCTTAAAAGCCTTTGTAAAACTAATGCTGTCAATCCATGCTCAAAACATTTTAATCACATTAGAACAGAACTTCAGAGTTATTTCATACCCTGGAGTTTTTGCTCACATTATAACTGGCAAATGTAACATAAAGGAATTAATCACTCAGGACATTTGGAACCCTTGAAATATATATACGGCATAGCACTATATGTTATATAAGCAATTATTGAAAGGTGATGAAAGGAAAAGGATGAAAGGAAAAGGTTACGCATGATCGATATCGCAAAGCTATAACAGAGGGGTCGTCAGTGTATTTGTTGCTTGATTCCAGTCTGCCTCATGCCGATTGTATATTCTAATTGTGCTTTTTTTGGCTACTAGAACTTTCTATCACTTCTCATATATGGCATAAAGAAAGTTCCAGTCCTGGTTGTATACTTAATAAGTGGCCTAATGGTTTGAAGAAACTCAGGACACATAAAGTGTTCCAAATGATTTCAATGAGAGCTCTTTTATGACTAGAAGTGCTTAGCCCTTTAAAATATATAGTACTATATATTATATTGTTATGTTATATACTACTTGTTGTATCCTGTCTATCCTGTTTACAGTGCTACAGAATATGATGGTGCTATATTAAACAATAAATAATAATAATAATAATAATATAATCAATTTCCTGCCCTGATGTCCCAATTCTTCACAAAGGCTACATGAAACAATCGGCAACAACTAATAGCTTAGCTATAGGTGAGAACATCCTAACAACAGCAAGTGAAGATGTCTTCTGCAATGTTATACACGTAAGGGTTTCTAAAACACATATATGTGTAAAATCTATCACATGGGTGTATTTGATATACTGAGCTGTAAAATGTAGGGTTTTTGGAGACATCACAGATCCACTCCACATAAATTTTCACAAAAGTTATGGGGGACAAATGTTCCACTCCATTACATGTCAAAAAGATAACGTTTTGAAATGAATGTCTTCAACTGGATTTTTTTCTCAGTTAGTAAGAACAAGTGCAGAATGTTGTTGGAGGCACGTGTGGACTCTATCTAGCCATATGCTTGAACAACTGGATTTTTGTGAACAACAAAAGGAACAACAGGCTGCAGTTGAAACTTTCCTCATATGCCTGGTGGAAACCCAGATCCTGGAATTTAGAATTTAGATGTTCAATTTATTCAAATCTTAACATACATTGGGCATTGATAGTAAGACTTTTATAATTGCTAACAATGTAAATGTTGAACGCTGCTTAGACTGCTGTTGAACACAGTTTCTAATGTTTGCTTGACTACTGTACTTATTATATATTGGCACATGTATAGAGCTTGGATAAGAGAAGAGAGGTGGATGGGTTGTGATAGAAACGTTAAATTACATGAAGGTATTCAACAAGGTAAAAAAAGGAGTATATTCTAAATGAGGAAACATGCTAGGACAAGAGGTCATAATCTAAAAAAGAGGGTTAGCAGCTTAGTTGTAATGTGAGAAGGTAGTAGATAAGTGGAACAGTCTTCCAACACACATGGAAGAGGTTAATACAATGAGGGAATTTAAACATGGGATAGGCATAAAGCTATCCTGAATATAAGAAAAAAGAAAGACAAAATAAGGCTTGAGGTTTCTACAGCAGAAAAAAACTTCCTTTTTACTGCCAAATTCTATATTTCTGGATTTAAACAAAAGAAAATAACTTCTTCGTCTGGCAATGATATTAGCTCTTACTAAACAATTCCTAATAGTTCTACTTCAACAGTAGAGCACATGAGGTGGCAAAATTAGCTAAGGATACATAACTATAGGCATTTTGTAGAACATAACAGTATTTATTTGCTTAAATAAATGTTTAATCTGACTGCAAGATTGTGTAGAGATATCACCCCCTTGGGAGCACTGGAACGATACATGGGGGCAGTAGTAGCCTCTGGTGCAATTGGGGGCATTGAATAAAAATAAGGGGGCGGTGGAAGCATAGCGTGTTGCGCATTGTCGGGAAGTCCAGCATGCATCGCCAGGAATATGGACGTGTAATGACTTGTTTATAATACGACATGGGTGTCCACAATGGGCCCTATGGCCCCCCTGGAAATTCAATCAGGCCCACCGGATCAGCAGCAAAGGAGGGAGAAATATTAGGCTGTTTAGGGTATGGTAACAAGACATAGAGAGCAGAAAAAACATCTGTCAGGCAGAGGAGTGCAGCAATAAAAGATTTTATTTAATTCCACTCATCCCCTTGCCATCAGAATGGTTTAGTCTTTAGCCTAAGGCCACAGGATAAAACGGGTTCCTGACCTGGATCCAAGCACACCGCAGGGGTCCGCTGAGTCTGCTTCATAAACCTTATGGTCTCTGCCTCCTTTTCTTCATACTCTTACTTGCCAGAGTGGGTGGCATTGATAGCAGCGCACCAGCATCAGCCTTCTCATTAGAATTTGTTTTAACATTATTCGTGATTTTTATGTTAGTATTATCCTTTGTTATCTTAATCTCCGGTGTGTAATGCGAATGCGTCTGATGAACTGGAATGGCAGAAGCTACACTGTCCCTCTGTGAAGCTGGCCCTTACAATGGGACATGCTGTGGAGGATCCCTTTGAGGTGTCTTCTGATAGAAGGTTTCAGTGATAAGGCTTCAGGATATTTACATTTGTCAGGTCTTTATACACTTTGCTGTTATGATTGATCTGATCAGTACAGACAATTTTCTCCTGTCCACTTTGACAACATCAAAGTAAAATGTTAAATGTGGACTAAAAATCTCTGATATCTAAAAATAAAAAACACTCACTACTAAGCTATATTAGAATGCATACATATTTCAGTTTGGTAATGTATTACTTACAAAACAAATCAAAAATTTTAAAGAAGAGAAGGATAATTTATATTTTTGCACTTATGAAACTCACACAAGTAACAACCTTCCTCTCCAAACTGGCCGTACTACATTTTGAATGCATATGAAAAATGAAAAGTAATTCCTAAAAAACAAAACACAGATCCTCAGGAAACCCTATTTGGGGCTTATAAAAATAATCTCCCTAAGCAGGGGAGGAGTCTTGATGGGGGTTAACTAAGAGTATCGTTTGGAGTCTATCCAACATTTGTCCAATTCTTATGTTTTTATATGTGAAAATTTATATACACTCATTATTCAGTGAGTAATTACTGAGTAGGCCTCATTATTAGTTTTTGCTCCCACACAACACATTGCACACCTACATTTACTGAAATCTTTTTTAAGGAACACATAAAATCACCAATTGAGAAAAACTTTTCAAGACAAAACTAGATAGATATTAAGAATTCAAGAGTGATGTAGGAAACTATTATTATTTTAGGATTAAACTATTTCTCCTTTAACTTTGACCAGCTGCACACTAATGGACACTCTTTGCAGCAGTGTGCTAATTATTGCTATGTATTCAAATGGAACCATTGATTCTTTGATTTATTTGAATCTGTAAGATAATAGAAATGCAACAAATGTTTCTTAGATAAATCTTTTATTTCTTGCTTTCCATACTTTCTTTAGTGTTCTGGCCACACCCTGTTAATACTTACTTATATTTAATTATAACATTAGCACTTGAACACATTAATTGACAAATAATTACTTATTTAATAATTTCAACACCTCTATTATTATAAGCACAATTAAAATCCAATGAATTATATATACATCTTGATTCTATGTCATGTGATGAATTCTCCTGATTATTTAAATGGATATATTTCAGTGGATATCATACCCATTATAGTTACCTTCAGTTACAGCCATTCATAGCTCTATATAATTAACATATATATTCAACGGACTTTATACATCTGAGCGGACATTATATCCGTTATAGTCATTTTTTAATTAGAGTCATTTTTAATTAAAGTTATTCACAGTCCTATATATACATCCTATGGACTTTCAAATTCTGCAGCTATACACCCGTAAGTTACACTTTTCGGTACGATTCACGATACGATCTACGTTCTTTCCTATAGACACACACACATATACAATTGCAGAATATACGGTGGATAGTCCTCTCTCCGGTTCTCCTTTTGGTCTCTTTTTTCGTCCTGTCTCTTCTACGTTTCTCCAGTATATAAACCGCGATCATCCCCTCGAGGCTGATTTTCTTTTGAATGACTCATCTTCTCTCTTTGACCATCGAGTGATGCATCCTGAAGATTCCCGCGTATACAGGCGGGACAGCCTTCGTTTTTTTCGTCTACAAACTTTATCAACAAACGAGAGAACAATTAGAAAAAACATCAAGGGAAAAGGTCAACACGCGATGACACACGGAAACGGCTATAAAAGAACAGACAGAGGAAACGGAACTACTCACGGATTGCTGATTATTGCTGATATTTGCCGATATCTTCACCAATTGATCTCCTGAAGAAGCCCAAGGGGCGAAACGCGTTGAAAGACTCAATTGGACTTCACTAAATCCCACATATTGGTGGACTTTTATACCAAACGCCTGCATATGCACAATTGTGAGTGCATTCTTATTGGTATACCTGTATTTTACCTTGAGATACTGCACTATTTTAAGTTTATTTTTTAGATTTTCATATGAAGAACATTAAAGCTTTTACATAGTCCATACTGATGGGTTGGAATCACCTCCTTTATTTGTGAGTGCAACATACCACTTGATCACCATATTGGACATACCATCTACACTATATTGTGTTGTTTCTTTTTTCTCTTTATATGCACCTGCGCCCCAATTTTGGTTCGCTTATATCTTTACACTTTGAGGAAGAGTGTCGTTTGGGTAGCTGCGGTCCATATTTGGGAAGTATTATTTAGCTTATTATTTTATTTATTATTCACCACACCTCACCATAGTAGCATGTAATTTTGTTTTTTTCACGGTGTCATTTCCATACTTTCTTTAGTGTTCTGGCCACACCCTGTTAATACTTTTCTGAGGAGTTTCCTATTATTTGTATTGACAATATGATTATCCTAAAAGGTATTTTTGGAACCTTCACAATTCCGCTGAATCCCCCAGTGCATTTTAAGGGAGATACTATACACACTATGTAAATATTAAGTGACCTCTCAGGTATCATATGCATTAAGGTTTATATGATGGCTGTATGTCCCTTTAGCTCTTGATGATTGAGACATTTAAAATGTGTCGTTGTGGACGTTTAGTAAAATATCTGATAATTTTAATAGTATACAGGAAGATTGTTCAGTGTATTTATGTCCATGGACTAATTTAGCATCAAGCAAGCTGGCCAACTGGCACAATAACATTGAATGGATGACTGTTAATGGAAGCTGCCCACTAAGGACATTTATGATTGCCAGGATTAACCTAGTGTTAAAGAGCAAGCATGTTTCAGTCCAAGACTGCCATAGGCTAATGAAAAGACTAATAATGCACCATTCCTCATTGCTCACATTATTTTAACCACCTAATTTACCCAAGAAGGAAGTGGCCAAACTGACAGATTCCATAAACATTTTTTGCAGTTTTAACATGATACCTAAGCTCTCTCTGTCAGTACATCTACAGGAGATGTAACCTGCAATAATATAACCGGCATTTTTATCTACCAGGATCCTGTTTTAAGTATCTAAAATGTAAATACTCAAATTGTGTTCTTTAGAGGGCTTTAGAATTCATACAGATATCCAAGGTGCATGATTTCACCAGTGTTTTATGTCAAGCCATGTATAATATACTATTAAAACATCATTCTCTGTTCATTTACTGAAAAACTGAAAAATTATTGTTCAAAGTACATTGAAATGTGACATATAAGTAAAAAAAAAATAAAAAAATGGGAAGGTGCAAATACCTTTCACAGCACTGTGTAAACATACATATACAATTGTTTTTGTTCTGTGGTAACCTGGATTGGTAACAAGTACTAGGGATACATTTAGATATAACTAACAAATAAATATGATTGGTTCACCCGTCCTCTATATTAGACTATTACTTCTTGTAATAACATTTATCCTCATTTTAAATATTCTAGGGTCACAAAATGTTTGATGCTCCTTGATTCGGTAAAGTGAGAGGGATTATGTGTAGGAGGGTACATATCAATGACTGATAGGTACAAGTAACCAAACAAAATGAGAGTGGTCTCGCCGTGACTGATGGATACAGCAACCTTATGGTGGTGTTGGCTTGTAGGGTATGGAGAAGCTGCAAAGAGTACTGTAGTGTATTACAGGGACTGCAGCAGATATTATTTCCCCTGTTCCTGATTAGAGTTTAGTTGATTAAGACAGTTGCCCTTTTATGCTACTAGCCAAATCGCTAATTTGTGGACAGGTTTTATTATCTTACTATCATATCATCTATTATTTTTAATTCATAAATAAATTAAAAAAAATAGCTTGCCGTGCACACGTCTAATAAGCAATGTCCTTTTTTCCCCACTTTGTCCATAATTTAAACATCTATACCTAAATCCATCATTTGTAGAGCTGAAGTGCCTGCAGGAGTTAGCATAAATAATGCTTGGTTTCTCCACTTTTTAACAATAACCCCTCTTGTTATACAATTTTTAAACAATGACATAAACTTTTTCTACTAAACATTTTATAGGCTACTTGCCACAACAGTTATTGTCACATATATTTTCCATGTATTTCCACCAAATGATTTATCTTTGTCAAGCAGAGAATGTGTAATTTGTAGACTCCTACATTGAAATATTTTTTGATAATGTGGTTTTCCCACTGGATTGTATTCTGATTGCTACAGTTTATTCAACCTGTGATACAGTGAAATTCACCCTAAATTATAATCATAATTAAATGTGTGTTACTGTTAATAGCATCCTCTTTGAGTTATATGTCAAGCCTACAGACAAAGATAACCTTTTCTCAGGACACAGTTTCTCAGTAATGGGGCAATATGAAAGGCCATGCTTTTGGACAGATGTTGAAAGTAAGACAACTGTGCTTGGGGATGATGTCTGCAAACAGAGACCTAATGAAATGGTAACTAAATATCAGGAACGTGGCTCACATAAGAATGAGCTAAGAATACCCTCATCCTTCACTTTAAAAGTCCTAAGTTATTCTACATTCTAATCTAATATTACTTTTTTGATGTAAGAGAGAAAGTGGAAATACTACAATATTATCAACTTATGTCTAAGCACTAACATGTTAATGTCTCAGTGGCCTTTGTGGTAACGGTTCACAACATTGAGAATCCAACTCTGTGTGCTACTTCTCTGCTTTATTAGTATATTTTATGCTTTGTCTGAAAATTACATGGGACCCTGAAACTCCATTGCCAGTAGACTTATTTGTCATAATGTGAGATAGCAATTACCGTATTTCCCCATGTATAAAATGCTCCTTAATTTTGGGGGCCGAAATTTGAAAAAAAATGTATTATCATAAAACTCATCCTCATCACTCCCATCCATTAACTGCCCCTAAATTAACCCTAAAGACCCCCTCAACCATAACTGCACCTAAATCAACCCTAAAGGCCCCTTCAACCATAATTGCCCCTAAATTAACCCTAAAGATGCCATTAACCAGAACTGCCCCTAAATTAACCCTAAAGGCCCCATTAACCATAACTGCCCCTAAATTAACCTCCACCTCCCCTAACTTTCAGCAGCCCAAATATTAATTTTATACTTACTGTTAGATGAGTTGCTGTCTGAGCAGTGTGCATGCATACAAACACTGTATAAGACGCACCCAGTTTTTAGACCCCACATTTTTTCGAAAAAAGACTCAGATACACACACTCATTAATTTTATATATTGCCAATATTGCCTTTTGTGAGATCTGGTATGGGTCCTCTTTACCTTCCAGCGTTTTACTTTTTCTGCTGATGACGGGCCGGAGTGACGTCATCACCCGGCTCCCGGCATCAGAGAAGGCGCGCGAGAGAGCTGTGCAGGGGAAGATTGTGCAGCTCTAGTATTTATCGGCGTATAACACGCAAGTAGGGTTTCAGCTTCATATTTTAGTTTTAAAAGTGCGTGTTATACCCAGATAAATACGCTAAGTATATTACATGCATGGAAACTAGTTGGGTGGCGGAGAATTCCTCCATACATTTGAAAGGGGGACAGGTACCATGAAAAATTCAAGGGACCATGCAGCTATTAGATATTATGACTAGAGTGCCCTTTTATGTAGTGGTCTTTGCAATGCACTTTGGGACAGGCATAGATTTATTTCTGTGGAGGGAAAGTCACCTTGGCTTCATTGGGAGCTCCAGAATCCAGGTTGGGGTCTAAACCTGTGTCTTACTTCTGTAAGTCTTAAAGGCTCAGATCAAAGGGGTTCAAGTGATTGCTGATGGTTGCTCCATGTATGACAAGTAGTAATTTTTCCAAGCTTAAGCATGTTTTTAGTTTACCAGCAATAACAGTGTAATTTAATTTAATATATTGTTCTTCATGAATAATGAACTAAGATAAAAAAGCATAAAATTCTGTAATTTTTTTTTAATTAACAGTCAAATAACTAATAGACCAATTGTTGCTTAAAGCACAGAAATAAATGCTTATTGTCATTTTCTAAAGAAAAAGTTCAGTGCCAGCTTGGTATGTTAAATAACCAGTTTTTTATTAGTACTAATAAGATTATCACATTTTCTGTACCATTTGAATAATACGGTAATACAACACATAGGGATATATAGTTATTAAAGGGAATTTTGATGCACTTGCAACTAATTCTAAACATTCCCTTGTCTGGGACATTGCGCCATAGTTTCAAATAGGAAATCTGAAAAAAGAAAATCTGAAAATAGAACAATTAACAACGGATTGTTCCTACTGATTGTTTAACACTTTAAACAAGAATTACTCTTTATGCGTATGGTCCATAGCCTGCTTTTTAGCAGATCATGAATTGAGAAACAAGATGAATAGTATTCTGGCAATATTTAATTATCTTAATATACTTGTGCATGGGTTCAGCACCCAGTTAAGCATTTAAAAAGCCACAGCCTGCTAAATCACCAACAATAATTTGGTAATAAGCAATGAAGGTGGTTTCCATAGATAGGCACACAATCACATGAGCGTAATCATATCTAAGAAACATTACTGAATTTAACTTCATGTATGACTATAACTAGGCAATATAATTATATTATTGTTTTTAACAGAACACAGGTCCAAAGACATGGGGTCTTTGTTTGGGGAGAGCATGGTTATTCATAGCCCCAAAAAAGAAATATTAGCCACATATTCATCATCTTCAATTATATATCTTCAATTAAGTGCTAAAACACATCATCAGGAGAGGAACTTGTCTGCTTTGCAAATGTCTTAAAAAACATTTAACTTACTAATTTGGACCTCGGTGTGATCTTCTGCATAATGCAATTAAGGGGAAAATCAATGATTTAATCAAGACACGGTAATCACCCATCAGCTGTAAAATCCAAATAAACAACATGCAGACGGAGAGCTATAGATTGTGTGAGGTGTCAGACAAGGATTAGGCTCAGTCCCTACTTTTGTCAACATTTAGGTAAATGACCTGTCCATTACTCCAGTGTCCTAGGGCTTTAGGTCAGTGTGACAGAAATCTGAAAGCTTTCTGCAGATGACCAGGGGATACCCCCACCCAACACCCAGCAAAGAGTAAGCAAATGACAAATGTTTGGTAGGTTATATTATTATTTATTGTTTTATATAGGGCCACCAAATTCCGTAGCGCTGTACAATGGGTGGACAGGACATAACAAGTAGTATATAACATAACAATTTGACTTACAGAGACAACAGGTGAGGAGGGCCCTGCTCAAACAAGCAAACATGGCGTTCCAGAAGAAAATAACAATCTTCTAAAGAGGAAAACATATTTTTTAGCAGTAATAGGAATTCTTCCTAAAATATAGATTCATCATACCTAGACATATATTCAGAGGACAATCTTATGTTACATGGGATAACATTTAGCATTTTATAGTATAAGTGAATCTCCAAGAGAAATGTGAAAAATGTGATTTGAAATAAAAAAAACTTTGGTTCTAGTATGTCTTAGGACGCTCAGTCAGTGATTGGACTGCAGGAGAAAATTCTTGACATTCCTAGGTGTGCTTATACATTTTTTAACCTATATATGTATCATGTGTGAGTGCTTCTGCCAATGACCTTTTGGCTATTTTCTGAGTATGCCTGGTGGCCAAACTGAAATAAACATCATACCACATCATAAAAAGTTGCATATCCCATGTATTGAATATCCCTGGAAATCCTCAAAAAATAACCACAACATCCAATGTGTAGGTATCACATCTGCAACAACAATATCAGTGATGTCTCCAGCTTTCATATTTAGGGGGGGTACATGGGTAGACAGGGACCAAAGTAGGGGACAATTAATAAACACTACATATACACTATATATATATATATATATATATATATATATATATATATATATAGACATGCATATGTACAGTACGTATCTCTTTGAAGTAAAGATCGTGATTGAAATATGATTTCAAAATAACAGCTCAACTGGCAGTTTTCATTCTTTAATATTAGACCCTGCTGCCGATATATATTAATATTACCCCCTGCTGCCAATATATAGAAATATTAGCCCCTGCTGCCGATATATATATATATATATTAGATCCTGTTGCCAATATATTTTATATTGAAAAAATTTGTACCCCAGGAAAGCATTTCCTTGGGCCCTGCTCCACGCTCCCTAGCATGCAATCACTCGCTCCACTACCACACACCAAAAAAAACACGAGGGGGCACAGCACACGAGGGGGCACAGGATCATGCCCCCCTGTCGACGTCACTGAACAATATTTATATAAGCTGTAATTCTATTTCCATTTATGCACATATATAATTATGCCAGAAGCATGATTTTAAAATGATATATTTATATATTTATGAATCAAAATGTCAGTTTAACCTGTTGAAATAAATCAGCCCTCAAAGATCATGGAATGTTGTATGTGTGAAGCAGATGGAAGATTTTTTTAAAGACATTTTTGAAAAGTACTGACTGCAGCTTCCAACCCATGCTAGTTTAAAACTAATGAAGCTCCATCCTTTTGAAAAAGAAGTTGCACACTATTTAATGCAAAGAAACAGTCTGCCAGGTACCATTTGCTAGTCAGTTATCAAGTTGCCTACCTGAGTCTTTTACTCTGACTTTCCCTTTCCATTAATCAGACAAAAGAAGTTCACTTCCTGCTGCACAGGTCATACTACAACGAGAGACCATTGTACATTTTGTATCATGTCTTTCATATAAATCTTTGGTAATTAAAATGTTAAGCAGTGATCCAGATTTCTATTTCTTATGACATATTATAGCTACAGTTAGTTTTACTTTAGTTATATAGCAAAGTCTTTATTAGAGGACATGGTGACCAGAGGTAGGTGGCATAAAGGGGAGGAAGCAACCACCCTCACCAAGCTCTGATAAAAAAAAACAATTTCATTTCTCTGTATATGGAATACACTATATGGCATATGGCAAGAGCCAAAAGATCCAGTGTACGCCATTGATGCAGAGCTCCGACATACGGTGTTATATGCCAGCGCTCGGCATTAGTTTGGGGGCGGTTACAGGGAGATCTATGATCTCCCCAACCGGGCCAATGACCCCAAATGGAGACTTTGGGGCTAAAGTATCCTTGAACACCGGAGTCTCCATTCAGGGCTATAGAGTTGAGATTTTGGGCTTTGGTCCCAGTATATAAGCAACTCTAAAAGACTAAAGCAGATCTTCTGAGTAGTGCTAGAAAAAGACTTACCTATCAATAGAAACTCACGGAGACAATAAATTAGGTTAAGTGACAAGGCACTGCAACTCCCCAGGCCTGCCACCCTAGGCTTTGTTCACACTGGATCATTCCAGTGGTAATTGTGATAAGACCACAGCACCAGAACTACTTTTACAAAGCCTGTCTAAAATACCATTATTTTTACATTATATAACTTAAACCAGCAACATTTCCATATATTTAGTGCTTGTATGTTTCCTAAACATGTTGTTTCCTTTTATTTCATAAGGAACTTCCTTATGTTACGTCTAAGACTTTGACCCTCTAGTGTTAGACCATGACCAGGAGCACTGCTCCTCCTTTCAAATAAGCTTAAAGTAAATCACTTCAAGTATTTAAATGTTTCTATTGCACCCCTTCTCTCTTTTTTCCTCCTAACCATATTTACTTGAGTGCAAGATGGACCTAGTTATATTGACTTCCCATATCTAGAATGCAAGTCTTGTTTGACTTTGGCACTGCCTGGTGGCCTGGGCCTGACGTCTTGATCATGCTGTGCCAAGGCCAACTTGCCTACTTACAGAGTAAATGTAACATTGATTGATATGCCAGCACAGTAGTTCATGTGTAATTCTACATACAATAATTCTGTATTTTGATCTAGGCTGTCAATAATCTTTGAGACAGAGACATTTTTCCACTAGCTATGCCACAAGGTCTGTATGATGTCCCCTGCACTGCATGGGTGTTGAGCTCAGGCATGGCATTTATGGTATTTATAGAAAGAGATTAATGACCTTCAGTTGTTATCTCAACAAACCTATTCCTAAAAGAAATATGGCCATCAACTTTAAAGGTGAATTAGCTAGCGTTAGAGTAAACACAAACAAAAGCTGAGCCAGTTCCTTGCTTGTCACATGGATCTGGCTTAAAAGCTGAAATAACTCAAGGCTTGGGTACTGTGTATGCACAAAATCATGGCTGCAAAGGATCACTGCTCTTGAGTCAGCACTACTTCCAGATCAACTCTATTTTGTGCTTCTCCACTAAGGGGCTTAAGTGGGCATAATTTTTGGACTACACAGGGCTGTAATCTGGCTGCTGTAAGAATCTGAAAATTAGTATTGCCCTGTGTGCTTTAGGTTCATTCAAAGCCAGATTGCTGCTGCAAAAAAATATGAAATTTGGGTTCTCATCCTTCAAGAAAGGAATTTTCTACTTAAGGAACAAATATTTTACTATTACTATCTAATCCGGTACATGCAGAAACCAGTAAAAAGTTGAATGTGATAAATAGAGAAGGGAATCATATGAAGCATTATAAGTGTATCTAGGATAGAAAGAAAAGAATGTAAAAAAATCATAAAAAGTGACCTTTTCAACAAGCTTCAGGATCATCTTCTTCTAATAGTCATAACCTTTCCAAAAGTAGGCCTTCATGTGATACGGGCAAAATATTGCTATTATACATATTTTAACTTAAAGAGGTAAGAAATTATTTAAAATGTGATGCTCCAAAGTTATCATTTTTATTGCTTTTAGTTCATGGCACAATGGACATGTTAAAATACATTTCATGGTGATTAGAATTAGAGCTAGCAATATAAATTAAAATTAAATAAAAAACAGGCCTCAAATCGATGTAATACAAGATAACAATTACAGGTATATTTGTTACAATAAATTCCAGATTATTCAATCTGACCTCAAAATTTGCTAAAATGAGCAAAAAATGTTAATTTAAAGTATACTATCTAATACCAATTAAAAAAATGTGGACATTTTTATACTCTAGGTTCTGTTCTCGCTTGCTGTAATTATATTTTTGCCCGGTTATGCATATCTTTAATGAGAAAAAAGTAACGTATAATAAATGTTTTATGTTCACTCTTATTAACTACACCATTATATAATAATATTATGAGGAAAATGTGAATATAATCAGCATTATTTTTTTCCTTATTATCCTGAGTGTTGCTTTCTATATACTATATACACTTGGCCATTACATTATCAGAGACTTTGATGACATTACATTCTAAATACAAAGACATTAATATGTAGTTGGTCTCCCCTTTGCAGCTTTAAGAGTTTCCACTCTTCTGGGAAGGCTTTACACAAGGCTTTACAGTGTTTCTGTGGGAATTTTTGCCCATTCATCCAGTAGACCATTTGTGATGTCAGATACTGATGGACTAGAAGGCCTGGCTCGAAATCTGAGTTCCAGTTCATCCCAATGGTGGTCAACGGGGTTCAAGTCAATGCTCTATACGGAAAAATGTAATGCAGTAAAACATATGCTAGAGATAAATGGACTGATTCCACAAACACAAATAACATTTTGATGGAAGGGATAGATATAATACTCACCCATAATTATTTTTGGTTCAAATGAATTATTATGCAGTTACAAGGTACAGCTATGGATGCAAGGTTTTCCTCCAGCTATGCCAATCTTTTTATGGCACGCTGGGAAAATGATTTTATTTGGACCAATCATAGCTGGTCAGCAAACCTGGTCCTATATACAAGATATATCAATGATATATTCTTTACCCAGAAAGGAGTAGAAAGGAATTAAATGATTTTTTACGGTTTCCTAATAATGATAAGGTTAATCTAACACTCACAACTAACTACAGTAAGGAAAGTGTCCTTTTTTGGATCTACATGAAAGGTGATAACATCTATACAAAAAATCAATTTAAAAAAGTGGATGCAAATAGCTATATAGGAATGGATACTTGTCACCATCCCTTGTGGCTAAAAAGTTTCCCTAAAAGTCAAAGGTGTAGAATTTATACAAAGGATAATGTGTTTCTAGAAAAAGCAAATATTCTAGGAGAAAAGTTTTTGGAAAAGGGTTATCAGGAGTAAATTATTAAAGAAGTTATAAAAAACATACAACAAACATATACAATAAACATATACAAGAACAAATGACAAAGCCAGTAGATGTACGGGCTCAAAATGCATTGTTTTCAATGCAGGGGCGTAACTAGACGCCTCAGGGCCCGGGTGCGAGAATCTTTTAAGGGCCCCCCCACCCCCTCAACCCCCCCCCAAAAAACATGATTTTTACCCAACAATTTTTTTTTCAACAAGTTACATATCGAATAATATCTGTAAATTTTTTCAACTTACTTTATCTTCAACAATGCAGCATTCAGGACAGGTAAAAGGTGACACGTAACAGCCATTGATGGTGTGGTTCTGCAAATATAAAGGACAACCATTAATCAACCTGTTTTATACATTTAGTGAAGTTATTGTCAATGATGTATATTTCTATAAGAAAACCAAGAGAAATTCATGGCAATTATGGCAATGTTAGACAGGAACCAAAAGTGTTAAAAGGCCAAAATAAATAGCAGGGAATAGACAGAATATTAACTCCTCATCATCCATGTATGCTAGATAAAGATGACCTCAGAGCTCAGCAGATGTATGAGATAGAATCTTTTGTGATGGGATTGGGAGTACATCAATACACTAAAAAAGTCATGTTACATCTGAAGCCACAATTTAGTGCCACTAATAATTTTTAATAAAATATGCAGATTGAAATAGAGTAAATAACATAAAACCTTTACCTTTCTTCTCACTGATTTCAGGGCCTAGAATGTTTTGTCCACTGAAGTGACTACAAATTCAGAAATGGCGTTTTATCTCTGGATAAATAAAAATTACACAGTTCTATTTATTCCTACAGAAAGTAAAAAAAATGCCTAACATTAGGGTGCAGTCTTCCCTCCTTCTGACCCTGACCATGGTACTCTCCCCCGTAATCATCCCCAGAGTCCCCTTGTCCCTCATTCACTAAACCATACCTCTCTTGCTTACTCCCTGTAGTTCATGTATAGATCAAATAAACAACACATGTAAACAGTACGTTCATGTATAGATCAACTGAATAAGACATAAAAACCCTGTATTTACAGGTATACATAAATAATGCTTAAGAAATATAGATCACTCTATCACGTGATATGTGTTCAAATTAAAAAGTGAAAATTAAAAGTAAAAATAATAATAAACAAGACTCCTCAAGCAATGCACTGCAGCAACCTGACAAAACACTCCTCAGGATGTTCAAGACCAGACGTAATCAAAGAAAAAGAGTCGCATGTACATAGGGCGAAATCAAAGAAAAAGGGGCGCATGTACATAGGGCGAAATCAAAGAAAAAGGGGCGCATGTACAAAGGACATAATCAAAGAAAAAGGGGCGCATGTACATAGGGCCCCTTTTGTACATGCGCCGCTTTTTCTTTGAATACATTAATAATGTATGGAAACATAGCATAGCAGATATAGATCAACAGAATAACACACAAACCCAGCACTGCAGATATAGATCAAATAGAATTCACATAAAAACTCTGCATTAAAGGTATATTTAAAACCCCCTAAATTATAGGCATTGATCACAGGTTGCACACCCCAAAACCAGCCCTGGCCTCCACACTGCCCACATAGAACCTGACCAGCACCCAGATAACACACGTAGGGTTTGCCATCTTTGTCCCCAAACAGCCCATCCTGTGCCTGGCTGGATGGGGACAAAGGTGACACTGGGGAGCTGAACTTGTGTGTCTAATCTATATATAAGTGTTTATATATGTATATCTATATAAAAATAAATCTAGAAATCTCAATTTCTTTAAGAAAAAAAAACTTTATGCGTTTTGTCCCCCTCCACAGACACACATATATATTTATTTTTATGTTTATAATTGAAATAATAATGAAATAATAATTAAATGCCATATACAATATTTTTTTTTTAAATACATTATTGTACCGACCTCCCTATTCCTTCCACTTTGGGGCCCTGATGAAGTGCTGATGGAGTGATAGATGAAGACTGCCGTTTTATTTTCAAACTGGATGTACGTGACTGACACGACATCCGGTGCTCCAGCTCCAGCAGTCTGTGTGATGGGGCGGAGCTTTCAGCCCTCATGCAGCTCTTGTGGCACGATCCAGTGCTCCTGCAGTCTGTATGAGGGGGCGGAGCTTTCACCCCTCATGCTCTATGTGATCCGGTGATCCTACACTCTGAGCGTGAGGGGGCGGAGCTTTCGCCCCTCACGCTGCATCAATGATTAGGCGGCCGTCGCCAGCTCCGTGGCGCGGCTTGCCTTATTTAAAAAAAAAAAAAAAACATAAAAAGGTATCGGGCGGCCCCTTGGCTTGGGCCCCCCTTCCACCGGGTCCCGATTTCGTGTGGCCCGTTGGCTTGGGCCCCCCTGCCGCCGGGGCCCAATTTCGTGCGGCCCCTTGGCTTGGGCCCCCCTGCCGCCGGGGCCCGATTTCGTGCGGCCCCTTTGCTTGGGCCCCTCTGCCGCCGGGGCCCGATTTCGTGCGGCCCCTTGGCTTGGGCCCCTCTGCCGCCGGGGCCCGATTTCGTGCGGCCCTTTGGCTTGGGCCCCTCTGCCGCCGGGGCCCGATTTCGTGCGGCCCCTTGGCTTGGGCCCCTCTGCCGCCGGGGCCCGATTTCGTGCGGCCCCTTGGCTTGGGCCCCCCTGCCGCCGGGGCCCGGTCGCAGTCGCGACCCCTGCGACCCCGGTAGGTACGCCACTGTTTCAATGGGTTTCGGGACCGTCCATTGTCCTTGAGGGGTTAAAAAAAAAAGATTAAGTTCTTCCCTAATCAACCAAAAATAGTATTTAGGGGACACCTAATATTAAACCAAAAATTACAAGAAAAAAAAAAAGAACAAGAAAAAAACAGCACCCTTTATGACACAAAAAGCAAGTTTTTATTCCTGTAAATAATTGCACAATATGTAAAATTGGTAACATTAGTGACAGTTCTTGCTCAGAATTTAAATCTACTGTTATGGGAGAGATATATAAAATAAAAGATTTTATGCCCTTGTGGGATACAATAAATAAGGAGGACAATAAGACTATTAAAAAGGAGACTAGATGAACATGTTAAAAATCTACAGAAAGGGAACCCCCACTACTCACTACCACACACATTTCTCACAAAAACATCAAAAGAACCCAAAAGATATACATTTTCTTTATATTCCTTATTAGGTGCTGCAGCTCAATCTCCTTCCTTACTCTGAGGGATCAATTCTTAACATATTTTTCTAATTTGGGAAGTAAATTCAGCGTCCTTCTGTACTGTGGGCCTGGATGTGTCTACCTGCCAGTGTATTCCAAAAAAACATGCACATATGAACTTTTTACACTGTCATATCAGTGTAGAGTTAAACTTTAATATTGGAGATAAAGGTATAAAGGTATTTAATGCAGATCATATGTTTTAAAACATGTCAAGACTGAGTTCTTCAGGACTGCTACAAATGCTATTTTACCCATATATGGGCAGCAGTCTATTCATCCATTTACCTAAGTGTCCCCGTCCTCTCTTTTGAGCAATGGGATAGGATTTCACATCCTGGTGCTCCACCTCCTAAGGACATATGGATACAGTATGCTATGCAGTCCAAGCTTCACAGTTATTGTATAGCATATATATATAAAGGTATAGCCTTACCATGGAATGGTAAACCTCTATTTATAGGTTTCACCATTAATTTGCTTCTCTTTTATTTTGCAACAATACTTCAGTGTTGCCAACGACCTCTATCCATTCATTTCCTCCAACCCTACATGGCCTCACTCGGTCAAAGGAGACAATGGAAAACAGAACTCCTTAAGGATTCTGACTGATTATCTAGCTTAAGGCAGGAGCACATTAATGTACCATGTTGCCCTAGGCATGGAATCCAACTGAGCCTCTACCTTACTGCCTGACACATTATTCACAGCACAGGGAGGCTCAGTGGTGTCTCTCTAGGTGTGCCCAAACCATTGCCGTGTGCTCTAATCACGTTTTGGTTTAAGGGGACAAAAAGTCTAAACCCCCATGTATGGTAATGTAAAGTGTCTGCGCTTGTCTAACAAAGAGCCCTAGCGGCAAAACAGAAGGAAACACAATACATATTTTTAAGTGTAAACTGTAATTTTGTATACTTTCTCTTCAATATATACAGGCTTTTACTCTAAACCTTTTTTACTCTGATCATGTTTTCAAACCATTATACATTTGTTTGTAGTAGAGTAAACCAGCATGTGAGTTTTATCACCTTAATAATTAGAGTATTAGGTTATATTTGTTTTATTCACCAAGCTTTAGCATGATTAGAAAATAGCATTTGCGAGTTTCTTGGCAACCAAGATATCTGCAACGTACAAAAAGTGCAGCCAAACATATCTTTCTGGAATGGCATATCCCAGTGGCTATTTTCCTAGGTGCTGTTAAAAAATAATTAAAATTTATGGTAATCCCTTTAACATAGCTTAGTTCATTAGACACCCATAATGAGGATTTAAAAAATAAATATATACCTTCCATTAGAGAAAACCATCATATTAGGGTTGGTTGTATTTATCTCTGACTACATAAATACAAGTTTTACATTAAGAGTCTCAGAAAAGATTATAAGGCTCTTGAGAAACGACCCACTGGAAAGCATAGAATCTTTCTAATAATCACTATCATATATACTGGCTCATTTTTCAAGCGATAGTTAAATTGTAAGGTTCAAAACAGAAATAAAACAAAGTCTATCAAGTACAACCTATCATGGGCATAGGAACCCCTAAAAATCTGGGGGGGACAGCATTTTCCCCCCATCAGATCCCCACTTTCTCCCCATCTCTCACACTATCTACCCCCTCTCCCCCTTCTCACACTATCTACCCCTCTCCCCCTTTCTTACAATCGACCCCCTCCCTACCCTTCCTTCTCACACTATCTACCCCCTCCCTACCCTCCCTTCTCACACTATCTACCCTCTCCCTACCCCCTTCTCACTAGCTACCCTCTCCCTACCCTCCCTTCTCACTAGCTACCCTCTCCCTATCGCCCCCTTATCACTAGCTACCCTCTCCCTACCGCCCCCTTCACACTAGCTACCCTCTCCCTACCGCCCCCTTTACACTAGCTACACTCTCCCTACCCCCTTCTCACCAGCTACCCTCTCCCTAACCCCCTTCTCACTAGCTTCCCCCCCTTTCTCCAGTGGGCCACTTCATCAGAATTGTATACGTGCGTGGGCCACACTGTGAGAAAATATGCAGATTAAAATAAAGTAAATGATACAAAACCTTTACTTTTCCTCTCACTGATTTCTGGGCCTAGAAAGTTTTGCGACTACAAATTCAGGACTCAGGATAATTAAAAATGAATTAGTTCTATTTATTCTAGGAATGCACCAAAATGAAAATTCTGGACCAAAACATTCACGGTTCACTTAGCCAAAACCGAAAATGACCCCCACCTTTAAAAATAATAATAAAAACTCGCATTTTTAATAAAAGTAGGCAACACACCAAAATTGGACAAAAAAATTAGCAATTTGACTTGGCATGATAGGAGTGTGATTGCTAACAGCAATCATACTCCTATCATACCCAGGCAGCCAGTACATGCTGGTAGAGGGTGGCTGTAAGTGATGTGCAGACCCCATATTGCTGGCAGCATCAATACACAAGGGGGGCAGCTAGCTAGGTTTCAGCATGTACTGGCTGACTTGGCATGATAGGGGTGTGATTGCTAACAGCTAACAGCAATCACAGTCCCATCATGCCTAGGTTCCAGCACTTACACATCCAACCAGTAAATGGTGGAACCTAGGCATGATGGGACTGTGATTGCTATTAGCAATCACACTCCTATCATGCCAAGTTAGCCAGTACATGCTGGTACAGGGTGGCTGTAAGTGATGTGCAGACCCCATACTGCTGGCAGCATCAATACACAAGGGGGGCAGCTAGCTAGGTTTCAGCATGTACTGGCTGACTTGGCATGATAGGAGTGTGATTGCTAACAGCTAACAGCAATCACAGTCCCATCATGCCTAGGTTCCAGCACTTACACATCCAACCAGTAAATGGTGGAACCTAGGCATGATGGGACTGTGATTGCTATTAGCAATCACACTCCTATCATGCCAAGTTAGCCAGTACATGCTGGTACAGGGTGGCTGTAAGTGATGTGCAGACCCCATACTGCTGGCAGCATCAATACACAAGGGGGGCAGCTAGCTAGGTTTCAGCATGTACTGGCTGACTTGGCATGATAGGAGTGTGATTGCTAACAGCAATCACAGTCCCATCATGCCTAGGTTCCAGCACTTACACATCCATGCTATCACACACACACACACTCATTCATTCATATACTCATTCATTCACAGATTTATTCCCTCAATCACGCATACTGATTCAAACTCCCTCCCCACCCCCTTACCTGCACTGCAACTCCCTCGATGCCGCTCACAGACTTCAGCAGGGGGCGCGGCCTCCCTCTGCGTTCTCTGGTACTGCACAGAGGAAGCAGGATGTGATGTCACGTGAACTCTCCTGGGTTCCGCTTCCTCTGTGCAGTACAGCAGACCCTCCCACAGGTAAGTAGCAGGGCTCGAGGTGCGGACTGCGTAAGATCGGTTGCCCTGGCTGCCGATATTACGCGGGCCGCACCTCGAGGTCTCGCGGGCCGCATTTGCGGCGTTTCTATTGGGGGGCCCTGGGGGGGATTTCTTCATTATCGGTCCCCCCACATGAGTTACTGGGGGGGATCTGTCCCCCCCCGTCCCCCCCAGTTCCTATGCCCATGCAACCTATCCAAGCTACAGTAGATGTAATTGCATTGATCCATAAAATGATAGTTAAAAAACTTTTAATCAAGAACAAATTTTGTCCAGAAGGGGTGGATTTCTATATGAAATGCGTTACCGCACAAAAGTCTCTAATGTATGAAAACAGATCTGGTGCCATGGGAGGGGGAGGCAAAAATTGTCATTTTATGTTGGGGGCAAGAAAGATGTGATTTGGTGGGTGCTATTTGGTAGAGGATGGCCCTGTGGAATACCGCCCTATCTATCTGCTTCCTTTTATCTCTAAGCTGCTTGAACAGGTTGTGTACAATCGCCTTACTAACTTCCTCTCCTCTATTTCCCTCCTTGACCCTCTACAGTTTGGTTTCAAACCCCTTACTCTACTGAAACAGCTCTAACAAAAGTCTCCAATGACTTGCTCTCTGCCAAAGCAAAAGGTCACTTCCCCATTCTAATACTATTGGATCTCTCTGCTTCTTTTGATACTGTTGATCACCACCTTCTTCTAGACTCACTTGCTTCTCTAGGCATTCAAGATATAGCTCTCTCCTGGATCTCCTCATATCTGTCTAACCGTTCCTTCTCTGTCAACTTCTCTGGCAAGACATCATCGCCCCTTCCACTTTCGGTTGATGTCCCCCAAGGTTCAGTCCTTGGCCCTCTGCTGTTCTCTCTTTATACTTCATCTCTTGACAAACTAATCAACTCTCATGTCCCGTATTACCAATTGCTTGTCTGCTATTTCTTCATGGATGTCACAACGCTACCTGAAACTTAATCTTTCTAAAACTGAACTCATTACCTTCCTTCCCTCCATCTCCACTCCACTACCTGAATTCTCTATCACCATTAACAACACGACTATCTCTCCTACTAACCAGGCCCGATGCCTTGGGTTCATCCTTGACTCTAACCTTTCCTTCATCCCTCACATTCAGTCCCTCGCCAGATCATGCCGCTTACACCTAAAAAACATCTATCGTATCTGCCCATTCCTCACCCAAGAATCCACCAAAACTCTGGTTCATTCACTTATCACTTCTTCCCGTCTTGACTACTGCAACGCTCTTCTTGTTGGCATTCCACTGTCTTGACTCTCTCCTCTACAGTCTGTCTTAAATGCCGCTGCTAGGCTTATCTACCTTACACGTCGCTCCTCTTCTGCTTCCCCACTCTATGAAACCCTCCACTGGCTCCCAATTACCTTTAGAATTCAATTTAAAATCATATCACTGGAATCTACTCCCAAGGAACCTTCAGCATTCACCCTCCCTCCCAACATTCAAGAAACATCTCAAAGCCCACTTCTTCAGAGAAGCATACCATTTTAGCTGCTAGAACCTCCTTGTCATTGATACAACCACCTCACTACCTCTCACGCCTTCTCTGTGCCTTATGCTTGTCACCCCATTCCCTCAAGATTGTAAACTTGCGAGCAGGGCTCTCTCCACTTAATGTATCGGTTTGTCTTAGTCTGTCAATTCTTGTCTTGTCATACCCCTTGAATTTATGTATTGTATTAAGCGCTGCATAAACTGTTGGCGCTATATAAATAAAAGATAATAATAATACAATAATTGAAGATTGTGCTCTGCCAAGTAGTGTCAGCACACTAATTACTTTCCAGGAAGAAACACAGTGCTATTAACTAGCCAGCACTTACACAATTCCTTCTCTTACTGGATAATATTATTTCCGACAATCCAATTTTACCTTGAAGCTTTATTGTACATGGAATTTGCCATGATATTTTCGTAGGGCTTTTTAAGGCTTGGTGGTGGTTTTCCATAATCCAGATTAATTGTGACTGCTCTGAAAAGACACATAAAATGATGATTCTTAATATCTTATTTAAAATCACTCAGGACTTCCTGTGGCTAAAGGTTGGTTGGACTGCTTAAGAACTCGGACTTAAGCAAGTTAGACTGACTACTGTACAGAGACCCTCTGCCATCCACTATTTCATCCTGAATTAAGCACTAGAGTCTTCAATTCAATCCATGGAGTTTTTTACTCCCCATTTAGAGAATAAACCATTTTGTGACACACAACCAATAAATACACAATTAAAATAACAGACAAAGGTCACAATACAAGGCCCTCTTTGTCTAATGTATCAGATTGTATACACTGTATGTACCGTAAGAAGTGCAGCACAATATAATAATAATAATAATAATAATAATAATACAGGAATTTTAAGGAAATGCCCTGAAAGACTACCAGCTATGCATTCTCTATTATACCTAGGTGTCTATATAATGCTCAAGGATATCAAGAATATATATATATGTATATGTGTGTGTATGCGCATAAACATACATAATTACAAAATGCTGTAGTATTATTATTATTATTATTATAATATTTTATGTATATAGTGCCAACAATTAATGCAGCGCTTCTTACAATACATATATGAAAGGGGTATGACAAGACAAGAATTGACAGGCTAAGACAAACTGATACATGAGGTGGAGAGAGCCCTGCTCGCGAGCTTACAATTTTGAGACTAATAACATTATAAATAATAACATAAGATTGCAAGTAGAAAACAGTAAAATAATAAAAAAAATATATATATAAGGCACAGTGTAGAAACATTTTTTGTTCTTTTTTTTCTAGCCAAATAATTTGCAAGTTCTGCTAAAAATCAAAAACTATTTCCCAAAGCTCACAACACTATTCTACATAATCACAGATATTATTTCTTTCCCACAGTTTTTTCTGTGAAGAGATGCTATTTCAAAGGCTTTCATTTCTCTGTGCTATTATCAAATAATCTTTTTTTGTACTTGGTTGTTTATTATTGGATTGTAACTATGGTAAATCTCTAGGGTTTTTGTCTCCTTTGGTATGTTAATTAGTCATTTTTCCTTTGATCTTTTTTTTTTCTTGCTGAACAGAGTGAAAAGCTATCTCTGTGGGGAATCTTACTGATGTATGTTCATACTCTGATCTCCATAATCAGGAGGAGATAACCATGCATTATCTTTGTAAAAAAATATGTGATATGATGAGCTTAATCTAACAGCCTCATATTTGATTGGAATTCATGTCCATACCAAATGTATAATAATATGTTGCTATTATGTTTCTTCAAGGGAAGAATGCTCTTTGGTAATATGTTGACATTTTGTCTATATTCTGAGTTCTGCAGATCTGGCAATTTCACCTGTTAATTTTCAATGCTTTCAGATCTGCTGCCTTCCTAATAAGAAACAATACCAAAAGGCGTTGTTAAAAAAAGGAATAAAAGGGATTACAACTTTGGTTTGCACAACAGATCAGCACCAAGTTGAAAAGAATAAAAATAACCAAGATAAGAATTGCACAATAATTATGATTTTTCTTGTGCTGCTTGTCTACTATTGGTTGCCTCTCTTTCTAACCAATAATGCTATTCTCATTAGACAGGGCCACCTAAACTGTCTTGCTGCAGAAGTTTACTGGAGTTGGCCCTTTATGATGAAAAGTAAAGTCAGTGAGTTGAAACTCAAATTGTCCTGTTAAGTCCAGCGTAAGTGAATGAATAAAAAAATTAATCGGGTGGTTCAAGTTCAAGCCTTGAACGCAATCTATAATAACCACTCAGTTATATGTGGACCCAAACGGTGGTCTCACAGTGTGATGTGGAGAATGGTCGCTTAGATGAAGTTTAAGTGCATCTTTCAATGGCAAGGGTACAATAACTCAGTGTGCTGCTCTGAAACTGAAAAATGGGACCCATAAATTGCAGATTTCTTCTTTTCTTACAATCCCACCCCTGGCAACATTATTTACACAACATTAAGATTCTTTTGGGTCATCTTCTAAATATACTATATGCTGTGTTGGTAAATTCTACTGTGATAGGAGTGGTCAGCAAGCAATTTGTTTGAACCTTTGTATGCTATGCTTAAGGGACTACATATTTTAGCTGATTTATTTTTTATAAAAACATCACAAGGGAATTGTGTATTGCTCTTTCATTTTATGCTTTCTCTTGTATCAGCTCTTAACTTTTTAGCCATTATTTTTTTTTCTGTTTTGAGCTGACCTAAGCCATATGTTATACACTTAACAAATCACTGAAACTAATACAACAAGGAGCAGTCTAATTTTTCTATTGCTTGAGTGTGACATTTTCTGGATATGTTCGGTACAACTCAGTAAGTTCATCATGGGTTAAAAAGTGCCTACTTTGCCTAAAGCACCAAGTTCCACCATCCCTTCATAAGTGATACTACACTTAATCTTGGCCAAAGGCCAAGAAGCTGTGGCAATTTATTCATCAGCTGATGAACTGAGACATAATTTAATTGTGAAATGGGGGCACAGCCTAAGACAGGTAAACATTGTGTTGAAAAAATACTTCTTTGCATAAAATACTTTAGTGCAATTTTCAGTAATGCAAATGGCATATATGTTGGAGACTGAAAGGAAATTATACTGTTGTAAGATCTCCATTGTTCTAAAAATAAGGGGCAAATGGGTTAACAACTGGACCAGAAGGTTAAGCCAAGGAATGCTCCAGATCAATTAGTATTGTTGCTTGAACAATGAAGGCATCTAAATGCAGGTTTAGTCATTAGTTACGCACCAGGAGCAGGTTAGCATTCTGTCATCTCTGTGAAATATGTTATAAGATACCTGACCTTGAAGAGACAACCTGTTGACTTAGAACCAAGCACCTTTGTATGACATTAACTGAAGGGACATTGTCACTGCCTTATGGTTAGTTTTCCCATCTTTATACTCATTGTGTAGGAAAGTTAGGAAACAACTAATGATTACTGGCCTTCTTTTTTAAGGTTTTCATTATTTCTCTCTATAATTTATATATACATATGTCACGAGGACAATCTGCTTGTTAAATACAAAAATGATCTTTTTGATTATTGATATTTTTCTCTGTATTGGAATTTAAATACATGATTATTTCTCAGTATAAAGTGTTTTAGATTATATTTATAATTTAGAAAAAAAGGAAATAAGAAAAATGGTAAAATTGTGCACATATGAGATATATATATATATATATATATGCTTTTTGCATGGAAACGTCATGAAAAAATCTTAAATGTTATTAGATCTCTGCATGTGTGTGTAACCAAGTTTTATTGGTCCCAAAAATGTTTTTTTTCTTTTGGTAATAAACAGAGAAAACTCGATTTTGCATTTGTTGCTCAAAATGCAGCAACCTGACAAAAAGACCAGTGTCAGTAACCACTTCCAAATTTACTTCTACACCGTGATCTATTGGAATGTAACTATGCAACAGTTCCCTTCAGCAGTTGCTATCCTAAGTGCTGAACACTGAGATGTTCTGCACCTTACGGCCATGGAGGCTGTGCTGGCGTCGCATAGTTCTCCATTGTGTAAATGGACTAGTTGGGGAAATCGTGGATCTTCCTTGTAACTGGACCATATGGCGGCGGCACATTGCCACCCATTTGACAAAACGCCCTGCATTACATTTATGTATATAGGACCAGCACATTCAATAGCATTGCTACAATAGGGGCCAGTGAAAATATTTAAAAAAGATAATTTAAAATTACTTTACACATGTTAAGACATACTGGTACAGAAGGAGTAGGGGGCTCTGCTCTTCCATGCTTACAGCCTACATTTTATGTAAATGTACTTGTGTTTTATTATCACTGCCTCACACCACTACCTCTGTCTTAAAAGACCCTGCTATTCTCACTTTTCCCTGTTTAATTACTACGTAATTTCTTAATATCCACCTTCTAAGATAGAAGAACAAGACAAAGCCATCTACGCTGATTTTCTGATTTGTCAACCTTCTATGGAAGCAGAAGACAAAATACATTCTGTACAATTTTGTGACATTAAGCACTTTTGCAAATAGTCTATGTTCTATGGATTTATGTTTAGAATGAATTATAGTAATAATATACCAGGAGAAATGCAATGCCCAAGAGCTAGAGATAAGAGAGCTCTTGCCCTCATGGCTCCCAAAACGCAGTTAAGCAAGGCGAATAAATCACTATAAATAAAACTAGAATAGAACTTTAATTACAAACTACAAATCCTTATCATGCTCTCTTGTAGTAAATAACTGACATCTGAGTCTTAAGATCTAGCTCTTACAGTGAGGCTTAGGAAGGCTTAATAAGAAGTTACTAGCCCTACCATAAGGTAGTCTACAAGAGATTTTGATCGCTGCAGCAAATCACATGATGATCAAAAACAGAGAATGCCTGTTTAGCAGGAGCCTTAAGGTTAACAGAAATAATGAACAAGAAATAGAGGACACCACTCTTGAACCTTAAATGTGAAACTTGTTATAGTATAGTCAAAGGAAATACTCTGTACTGTTCTGGAATTCCTGAGAACCCACCACCAGAAGCACTTTTACATATTGGAGAGAGATCAGAGGAAGGCTACAAAAATGGTGCATAGTTATCAAGAAAGACTAAGGGATCCTGAGATGTATAGATTGGAGGAAAGAAGAGAGGGCATATGTGATAGAAACATGTAAAAAATTAAAGATGTAATTCACAGATATTTTACATTACTAAGAGTGTGATATATATGTGGAGCGGCCTCCCAGCAGAAGTGGTAGACTCTAATACACTGAGGGAATTTAAACATGCAGGGGATAGGCATAAAGATATCCTGACCAAGACCAAGAAGTCATTAAGGTCTGAATTTTTACACCAGAAAAAAAATGGGCAAACTAGTTGAGGTTTTTATATCCCATCAAAGTCTATCCTTCTATGTTAATATGTCTTCCTTTTTGTTTAAAAGCAAACCCTGGAACACTTAATATCCCATACATTGATAGCAATTTAAATAGTCACACAATGCTTGAGGAATGCAAAGAAACATGTGGGTGCATTAAATGCATACAATGTAATTTTCATTTCTAAATAGATTAAATTAAATACATTGAAGAAACTAATAGATATTGGTTAGTTGTATATTGGAACCTAATATACTCACTTTTTATGTATAAATAATTCTAAAGAATAAACTAGAAAAGCAGGACATAAGAAACACGGTTGGATATTTTAGAATCCAGACAATGAATTAGTCATTTTACAGCACTTTCCTTATATCCAATAGTACAAATCATAACCCCACAACAAAAGAAGTGTATAAGACATTTAAGTAAACATTAGAATAGCACCCTTGACTTCAAGACCTTAGTCAGTGATTTGGTGCAAAGTTTATTGATGGGGGGTTTCCTTTCTAAGACAAAAGGTCACCACTTCATGTTCATGAAAGTACTGAGATCATGATCCATACAACTGCAACCCATGCCAGGTTGTCCCAGAGGGAAAACAGATTGTTATGCTAGCAAAACCTTGTTAACAATCAGCACTAAATAGCTATATGTTAAACACCAAGACTAAGGATATTTCCTAGTAGGTTTTCTGAATATTTTTTAGTAAAACAGCTTTAACACTATTATCTATTTTATTTTGCTGAAACAACCCATGTCTCTTACTAACAAAATTTAAGAATCCTCATTAAAGTGTTTTGAATTCCAGAACGGCACAGATGCAGGGGTTCCACATCTGAAGACCTGCCTTATCATTCTATCCATAATTTGTTAGATCTGTTTAACTGAGGATGAGTGTTGGAAGGCTCTGGATTTTGTCTTTGGTGTTATCTCTCCAGGTTTTATCTGTGAGTCAGCAGGGTGTGCTCTATTTCATAGATTGCAGAATGTGATTATTTGTGACATTGTTTATAAGTTGCATCAGGAACATGGAGAGTTCTGGCATTTGTTAATGCTATGTACACAAAGGAGGGAGATAAGGAAGATCAGTCTGGGTGGCAGTAACAGCTGGAGGAGACACTTTCCTAATAAAGTCCAGATCAGATACGTTTACACTTCACTAGCTCCAACAGGCGACAAAAAGGAAGGTTTGGATATTTGCATGCCAAGGTGTGAAAGTAACCACCTCTCTGCTCTCCATTTGCTGTAATAGCTCCATTTGCTTGAATGCAAAAGGACAAAGCACCAAAAGTTGCATATGCTGCTTAATCATCCAAGTTTAAGACAAAAACAAGGGAAATGCACTTTTATCCTAGAAATCTGTTTTTAAAAAATGTGCACATTAATTAATAAATGTTAAAAAATGTTACCAAAAGTGCTAGCCACACAAAACAGACCCCTAAAACTACACTATTTACCCATTGTAAAGTGCTATAGAATATGATGGCGCTATATAAAACAATAAATAATAATAATAATATAATGAATAGTCATGCTGAGAAATGGCAGCTGTTGGGAGTGCCTAATATTTATAAGAGCCTGTTTAAAAGGCAGCATTTTATTTTTAAACTTGGAAACCAAATTATTCTTTGTGATGATTAATGTCCCAAATCAACCAATTTAATGGTTGCAAGTGGGATCAGGTCTCCTCTTAACCTGAGATCAGGTATGCTAACTATATTATTATTATTATTATTATTATTATACCATTACTGCAGAGCTATAGAATGAGGGCTAAAGTGGAGATTTACAACATCTTACAATGTATTAATTAAGCACACATTATATTTTTTATCACAAGCAGATTCCTTATTACAATAGAGAACATGAAAATGGATAATATACAAGTTGACTATAACATTAGCACAGATGAAGGCATATTAGTACAGAAGGAGAAGAAGACCCTGCACTCGCAAGCTTACAGTCTATTATAATAATATTACAATATGAGTGCAAACATTTACACACCTAGACAGTAATACGTGTATTTGAAATTAAATTAAAATGTAACAGTAGGCCGGATAGCTACTTAATTTGTATTTGTGCTTGAAAATGTGAAACAATTTATTACTGTAACTATAACTGGTGCAATGAAGGACTTTCTTCCTATGGTTAGGCAATACATCCATGTTTGGATTATGCAGGAAACTGGTACGTTGACTCAGTAGCAGGCAAAGCAATGACTTCCAGAAAAAAATGATATCACAATATCTGTAGTCTTGTATATTTTTACTTAAGTAAAAAAAAAACATGTAAGAAGTAAAAATGTTACAGAGGACAGTGTTTCACTGTACAGTCACAATGCAGCATGATTGTATTTGAAAGTATGGACAATTATGCTGTATGTATCATGTTATATAGATGTAACTGCATGGGAACATCTCAATTAGTCTACAGGATAGAGACATTGATTAACCTACTTTATGGGACTTCCAACAGAGCATACAAAAACATGAAAAAATATTGAAGAAGAAAAAAAAAATGTTCACTCCCCAGTATCACTGGGAACATTTGTAATCTGGTGACCTTTAAATAAATCACAGTTAAATCATCAATTAAACTGCCACGTTAGCTATACTCTTGGTTTTAGTTAAGAGTAGTCAACTAAATAGAAAACAAATCTAACAATGTATAGTCATCTCTTACCTGTTTGGCATTGTTATGACCGTGCTTAGAGAAACGTCACCCAAAAGAAAAAAATTAGGCTATACTATATGCATGCTCTTACTTTGCTAAAGTACGGGGTTTTCATTTATGTAGTTACTAACAGTGTTATGATACATGGAATGGATGGTCGGGGTGGCTGCATTACCTGAGTCATAGAGTCATCTGGGAGAATTGACTGTATAAAAAAGTGCCATAAAGCAAGAATGGAAGGACATAGGCAGGATCCTCAACTCCTGTTGTATCTCTATGTATAAGTATATTTTTGTTATGTAAATGTTAACTACCCCATATCAAAGCTGTACAGTGCTGCTGAACATGTTAGTGCTTCATAAATGGCAATAATAAAGGGGTCACCAAAGACTGTTCTTGCCTTGGGTGTCATTTGTTCTAGGCCTATAATATAGGGTAATTCAGTGTCAGATGGATTAATGCTGATAACCAGCTCTTTAATATCGAAATCTTGCAGATAGAACCCCTCATTATTTGTTAGTTTGTAAACCTAAAAATGTGACAGATGATCCATGCTTCTTGCAAGAAACAGAATTTTATTCCAACATTATGGTACCCAAACTCCTAGCAAATACTTAGGAACATTTATATTTTCTTTGTCATCTCTTTCTCCTCCAGCTAACAGGCTGCAAGCATACCCTCTATTAAATTTAGGGATAAAGAATAGGGCATGCATACATACACAGTGACCATAGTGCATTACACATGTTTAATACTATTATTACATATGTTTAATACTGAATACATCAGGCCCAGATTACACAGCCAGGGTTATGCTCCTGGGTAGGTAAACTCCTTGTGCATGTCCATTCAGAGCTATACTTACAAAGAGAGTTTACAAAGGGAGTTTGCCATACATTCCTACCCTCCTGATAAGATGGACTAAGAGTGTTTACACAACCGCACTTTAATTGCTCATATAAAATTAAGATTTATATATTGACCTTCATAATGTGTATATTATTCCACGTGGAGATTTAGAATAATTGTTTTGGGTTTTTCTCAGACTGGACCCAAGAATTAGGATCACAGTTAAAATATATTAATGATCCAGTGATCAAACTGCCTTATATGCCATAGGGGTAGTCCACTGCATTGAGGTCTTGTGTGATCATGTCATAGGTCATAGACTTCAATGTTTATCTCTCCATAATACAACACTGTGAGAAAATCATGTTATATTAATTAAGGGGATTATTTCATTCTGCATAAAGTGGTGAAGAAAAGAAAAAAAAACATTTCTGATGTGTGGTATAAGTAATTGCTTTTCAATATATATATATATATATATATATATATATATATATATATATATATATATATATATATATATATATATATTGGCTCATGACTCAACACTGTGTTGTTGGAAGGCAATCAGATTATTGAAATGCCATTGTGATAGATGGTATCCCATCTGGCTGTTTGGAAGTGTTTTGGCAGTAAAAAGGCCTCCTTTTATATTGTCAAGTACTGTAGAAATACAGTGACATGAGCAATCATGCACTACATAAGGCACTGAAGTATTTGACTACTTAGAAAAGATAGACTTCCTAATCTGTTCTATTTTCTAATGCCATAAGACAATTTATGTGTTTGATACAGTTGCAATGTGTCTCTTGGTTATAGTTTAAATTCCAACTTGTAGAGTAACAGTACATTGTCGCTACAATTCATGTATCCTACAGTCATCAACTACATTTGGTGATTTCACCATACATCTAGCAGCTGAAACAGAATATCTTGCCAGCTAATTTTGACTGCTTTACAGGCATACTGCATTTGCTGCTCTACCTTTTCTTTTCACTTTATTAACTCCACAATGCCTCATAAAATATTTTTATGATTGCGGCTGTAAGAAATGATCAATTGAAGAAATAAAAAAATAAATCTAATTCATAATAGGATTAGTCAATGTTGATGCAATTGCAGGTTTGCATTACACACAAAATGAGAAAACAAACAAGAATTAGTCACTTAAGAGCAGGATCGGACCTGGGATGACCCTGGCACCCTAAGGGCTGAGGCAATCATATGGCATAAGTGCATGTTTCATATATCTACATAGATAGACAGACAGACAAACTTATGAGTTCCTTTTTACACTTTCTAACACAAAATACTAAAGAAAAGTATGGCTTTCTGTTATAATGCTTGTTTGAAGGGCTAAGGATTTTATGTCTATGTATTTAGAATGTAATGTCCCTGTTGGTGCAATGATCAGGTGTCCCAATACTTTTGTCCATATGGCGTATATATTATGGGTTAAGAAGTTCAAATTATAGTGTGTATAGCTATACATTTAAAATGAAAGCTGTAATAGATAGTTACATAGATTCCAACTTGGATTCCAACTATTATATGTTACAGTTGTGGCTGTAGCTATGGTAATCCACTGATGACAGCTGGGGCGGCAGGATGGAAACCTTTAGGTTGGGCTGGATGCAGCTGTTAAGGAAAAAGGAAGTGCAGGTGTGAGCGGCACTCGTAGTGACAAGGTAGGGTGTGAAGTCAAAACTGGCAAAAGCAAGGAAAAGCAGACATAAGAGGTTTGATTCAATGAGCTGTCTAAAATCTTGACAAAGAAAAAAGAATAAAAGCTACAGTCACCAAATAGACAATAAAAGCTCACCTTCATGTACATATGTCGCCAACTTTCCCATGTCATTGATACAAATTGAAACTAAAATGCAATCTTTATGCATGCACACACACACAAACATATCTATCTATCTATCGATAGATAGATAGATAGATAGATAGATTGATTGTAAGCTCATGAGCTGGAACCCAAGAAGCCCACCACTCTTTCCAGGCACTGAAAATGTTATATGGCGAGATGGAAAGCTCACACGTTGTATCCGTATGCATAAACGTATCTTTGTTAACCACAACACATTTCAACTGTACAGCACTGTGGAATGAGTTTTAGTGCTAAATAAGAAATAATAATACTCCACACATTATCATCACATTTTAAACCTTTAAATAAGTAAAAAGAAAATGAGGGTGTATTAAGGCAAGGAATGTTAAATAGATGCCATCATTTGAAAGGTTAGTATCAAAACCCTTTTCTATTGTACCAGCATTGCAGGAGTTTTTTTTATTTTTTATTTTCTTATGTACAAGAGGGTTTTCTCACTAGATTCATTTCAGAGCTTCATGCCAGAATTCTGTCAATCTTTCTTGTTACAACTATCTTATACTTTAAATGGATACATTTTAGCAAGTTGCTGGCAAACATCCCAGAAATCAATTACGAGGGATGTAAAAAGAGTTGTAAAAATGGTTTTAAAAATAACCCTTGCAAATTATGGCATCTACTTATTTTTTCATACTAAAACCAGGACTGCACTACATATGCTATGTTATTATACATTGCAATGCACCTTAAAGACATAGAGTGCCGGAATGTGACATCACATACTTGTGTTCCTCAGCAAGGACGGTGGCCATCGAGGAGGCAGCAGAGGAGCTGCGCTTGGTCAGGCCTAAGTAGAAGTTTAAATAAAATACTTCACTGGCAACATGTAAGCTGTATGTTAGTTGTACCTGTTTTTTTGCTGGGTAAAATTAGACATATTAGTTTCTAGACCTCTCTTTTCCATGTACAAAAATCTATCGGCTTAAGCCCTGCTAAAATGTAGCACTGCTTTTTTATTTGCTTATGTGAGATCATGTCGTTTGATCTATGTGTAGCCTTTTTAGCACTTCAGTTGTGTTAACCTGAGTTTCGGCATGAATTGCTAACCGTGCATTTTTCACTTTGCTTAAATCCATTTACGATTTAGATGAGTCATTAAATCAGGCCCCACAAAGTGACCTCCAGCTGCATGAAAATACGTGTCAGTCTGTAAATTAGCACGTCCACTAAGGGAACCATGATAATAATATTGCAATGTTTCACCACTTGCATAGAATGCAGGGGTAAAAAAACTGGTGGCAACTAAAAAAGTTATATTCCTCTCTTCTACATAGCCCGGTCTACAGCTCGAATAATAAAGAGATGCGTATTTTTCTCATACCGAGCCCCTGATATATTTTCCTCCAAAAAGCTACTGCGTTTTGCATTTGACTTTTAATACAGAGGTAGAAACCCACTCAACTAAAAAAGTTATATTCCATTCTTCTTCCTCTCTTCAAACAATAAGAGGATTAAAATGTTATCTTTAGCAATTTAAATGAAAGTGGTTAAAAAAGGGGGACCTTGCATATCACAATCCATATAATGACATTATTAACAAACAAAAAATGTAGCCCTTGCTTCATGACAAGGGCAGCAAGATGTGTAAGTGGCCCAAAATACAAATGTATTACTTTGTCATGATCATTTTAACAAGAATAATACTTTAAGTGAGTAAAGTGAGTGGATTTCATTTATAAAGTATAAATCTGTGTTGGCTTGATTTATTTTATATTAAACAAGGACCCAAAGTAAGATCTGCAAGTATTGTAAACTAGAGAATATGCTAAATGGTGCACTTTTCTTTCCATTACCTTCCATTAGACTGTCCTCTCTGCTTCATGTACCTTTTAATCATAGTTAAAAATGCATTTTCAGTAAACCATACAATCTATCCCTGCAACCAGCATTCAGGAGAGAAACCATTCCCTCCCTCGACCTTATGGATCTCCAGGCCTTTGACTTCTCCATTTGACTTTCCTGATAATCAAACCACCCTCACTGAATTCTTCTCAACCTCCTAATAAATTGTGAGCTCTCAAGTTCCACCACACACTCTGTAACAGTATATCAGATGCATTCATGTTATTGTTAGTCTTTTACATAGCTGACTTAGCATTACTGTTCTTCTATTTTATTGTTATAGCTCTACTGAATCTGCTGTATAAATAAACTGTAAAATGAATTATCATATTGTAGGGCATATCATTTTAATGTCCACTGGCTTTGTTTTAATCAGCAATCAACTTAACATTAGCTTAGCATGTGCTTTTAATGCCATGTCTACCCATTGTACAGTGCTACGGAATATGATGGCACTAAATAAATTATAATAATAGGACTAATACAAATAATAATAACAACAATTATTATTATTTGCAAGGCACAAAAAACGTAAGCAATGCAAAGACTAACTGATACAATAGGTAAAGAGGGCCCTGCTTGCATAGGAAAATGACACCAAATTGATGTTTTGTGTTAGGAATAAGAACATATTACTAATAACAAAGTTTGTAATTAAAAGTTGACACACTGAACAGACATTACGTGTAGGAGAAAAGAGTCAAACTGAACAGACGTGAGATATGGCTGAGAGCTTCAGTTCTGTCTGAATCTAATCTTATAGGAGACTATTGGCTCTGCCAGGATGGGAGTCTGGTTTTCGACTTTTTTTATTTTTTTGCTCAATGCACATCTTTAGCAGAATGTACTCCTGTCAGCAACTTCCTTGCTGTTATTACCCATCAGCGTCTATATGTGGGAATGTCTGTCAGTTCTGGATGCGTGGAGTCTGAGAATATCAGTGGCTGAGTGCTTATCCCAGATTAACTGTCTGTAGTATGTGTTACTGTCTGTGTTGTCGTTTGTAGCAGTGTATCTTCTTATCTAGAAAAATACAGAGCATAAATGGGCTTTCTTTTTTTAGAAGATCCTGCACTCAGAATTGGGGTTTTTTTTAAGTGGAGATTTATCCAGAAAGTGAAAATAATTTGTGTAATGTGGGTTAGTGCTAAATGGCAGTACTGGAATACAAGAACATAATTTACCAAGATTAATTTCATAATACTAAATCTATATTAAAATTTATTGACTGTATAGCTGTACAATGGGTCAACATGCCATAACAAGCGGTGTGTCGCATGATAGTTGGGATTTACAGAAAGAAAAGGTCAGGAAGGCCCTGATAAAAAGCATCTTGCAATAATCTAGAAAAGGAGAAAGTAAATTATATAGAAACCTACAAATGAATTAATTAATTTAACATCCAAACTGCAACCTTTGTTGTAAATAAACATGAAAGGACAAATGAGTAAAAAGTATATTATCAAAAGGTTGCATGGATTTCTTAACTTTAGGATATAATATAGTAATAGTAAAAACAAGTAACCTATCATTTCATTCACCTTTAATATATAGGTGTAGATATAAATATGCAAAGTATATATCAACATGTAAGCATTTGTGTTTATATACTTTTTTTTTATAAAGATAACAAGAGAACACTTTTGAGATAATCTAAGGATAAATAACATTTGTTTTGTTTTATTTACCATACTGAGAAAGGAGATTGCAGTTTTACACCTCATGTCAGGAACATATGTTCCTTATCAGATTATTGTGAGATAATACAGAGTAGAAGAGATGACATCTGCTTTTTGTCAGAAGTAGATCCCATATGCATATGATTTCAAAAAGGGCCTTTGTGAAACTTTGTTTTCTGCTGACAATGGTTCTTTAAAAAAAATAAAAAATTCCGTTACTCTGTATCTAGATGCTACATTCTATGAGATGCTTTTAAAAGTTACACTGTGGATTTGCCTGAGGCAAGAGAGCAAATTGAAATATATTTGTCACACAAATGACACCGGTTTATTCAGAGAAACCAGCTGCATTTTCAGTTACGGAGTCAGATATCTCAGTTCTACTGTGTGGTGCAGGTAGAGTGAATGAGGAATATGCAAAAACTCTAGAAAGTCACCTGAAGTTAAGGGGAAAAAAATATGTGCACTCTTTCTCTATAGTGGCAAATGATCTATAACTAATTTCAGATGCCATTAAGGGCTATTTAGTAATATACAAAAATTTTTTTGCATATAACAAATACTGCAGGAGTCAAATACAGCTGGGTAACAAAATAGATAGATGACAAGGGTGAAGATAGACATCTATAAAATGAGAACATGTTACTCCTTTAAGAGCTAAACTTTTTTTAGATTTAATTTAATATATAATATATATATTATGATAACAGTTGCTTACAAATTCACAAATAGATAAGTTATTTATAAATTGACCCATTTGCAGTATGGATGAACTCATTGTCTGTCCCGATTATAACATAGATTAATTATTTACCTCTTGTGAAACAAATGGCTTAATTGTTTGCTCAATTTGAAACCTAGAAACCATATCAGAGGGAATGCAGATGTCTGCAATATGGGCAGTAAGCTTCTAGGAAAAACAGAGACTTTACAGTTGGCTATAACACTGATATGGGGATATATATATATATATATTTGTGCGCTTGAATGTCTCTAAAGGATTTTTGGAACGGATCTACTAAGTGGGTATGCACTAGGAGCATATGAATGCAAGCTCCCAAACTGAGGAGCATTTTTGCCCATGGTGGCAGATCAGGGTGTGTGTGTGTGTGTTAATAAGCCTCTCTGGTGTGCCTCTGGTTAATAGGCCAATTACATGGAAGATCTCTCCAACAGGCTTAGTTACACTATGGAGGACACCATGCTTCAGCCTCCATAGCATTCTATTCCCATGACCAGTACAGTCTTAACAGGCGAATATGATATGATATTCCAATGTTCAGCAGTAAGGATGTGGCTAGGGCGGCACCAAAGATAAATATATCACTACTCCCAATATCTTGCCTGAAATATTTTATGTCTTATAAATGAACAATAGCATAATAGTGTGTGACCAGTATACTAAATCTAATTGAAAATCTCAAATGATTGTATTATGGTAGGAGAGTGCAAGGAATATTAATTCAGAGAATGACGAACATTAAAATAATGCAATCATCTAAAGTAGCAGTAAATCGATGGAAGAGGTGCTCAACAATGAATGACCAATCACAGCTCAACAAACATACATTGGCACAATCATCAGACTTACACATTATAACATATCCTAATTATAGTTTAATATTGATTTTTTTTCACCCTGGACCATACAGTGGATTAATGAAATAAACTTATGTAATATATGATTTACATTTTTATTAAATAATTTAGTATATATATTGGTGTTTTTAAACATTTGCTTTTATCATCGCACATCATTTATAATTCAACCATTTACAAAAAAGCAACAAGCGTATTTTAGTTTTACAAGGGCGCTGTGAGCAAGAAACCACAGCTTCTAAACGTAAGCAACTACTTTGGTTCTGTTCCCCATCATTGCTCATAACTCAACACAAAGGGAATTAAATTAATAATATTGATTTAGTCCCTCAAAGCATAGTGGCGGTGTAGTTCAGCCAGTGGGTAGGTGGTCTCTTAGATTTCCATCGGCCCATATTCACATTCATTCACCATTCATGTGTGTAGTGGAGCTGCCAATCAGTCACTTATCCCACTGACTGTAATTACAGTATGTTGCTGGTCTTGCGTCATTTCAAAAGCAGGGAGAGCTGGCAACACATAAATATTTCATTTTTCTCTTTGGCTAACATACAAAATTGTGGAAAAACACATATTATAAGATGCATGTTCCCAGCATTTATAATTATTTTAATGACATTATAAATCCAAATACCATGTTATTTTTTTAATAGAATTTACCTATAGGCTCAAGAAACGCAGGGAGGACAATTTTTAACACATAATATTAATGTTTAATATTTTATATAAACAGTATTTTTGCTGATAATTTTAAGGTTATCACTTTATTTGTATAAATTTGCTTGTGCAGTTGCAGAATGGCATTCGCAGAGTTAATCTAGCCACTTACCATTAACACACACCTTCCATAATGTATCAAATAATTAATTTTACTGAGTTCTGCACATAATTTCCTGCCTTTGCATATATTTATACGGTCACTAGACTTGTACAGGAGTGTTAATTTAATAAGCAACTGTTCTATTTGGTTAGGAGTTCATAAACAAACCAGCACGATTGAGTGTAGGGCTCTATTCACATGTTAATATTGTAGCGCATAACAGCCTTAGTGTATCCTTACAACAGTGTATCAAGCTACAACATCGCCACATTATTAATACTATTAAAAAGCACTGTCTTTACAGCAATCTGCAGAAATATCCCTTCCATTGATGGGTATGAAGCAGTGTATCAAGGCTTTATGCACTTAGGGCACATGGTCAGATCTGTGGTGTCATGTTCGTTGCATTGGGGTTACATATGAGGACAGTAATAGTGCCAAGTAGCTAAAGGGGAGCCATCCACAGAGGTGTCCGTTGATCTGGGGAGCTTATCACATGAGCTTATCATTAGTGTCTTAAAATATGGCCTGAATGTACTGGGTTAATTCTAAGAGTGGACTAAAATGAAAATGTGTTAAATGCTAAAAAAGGACATTTTTGTGTAAATTTGTGCAGTGTTTCAAGTAGGATGAGTTTGCTAGTACTTACATATTTTTTTCTGCAAGTGGCGTACCTAAAGAAACTGACCATACATTCAATTGTGTAAGCAAATATGTAGGGCACTATGATTAATAGCATTCAGTACTCTTTATTGCAAACAGAATTTAATGCAAATAAGAATTTGGCCCATCTAGTCTGCCCATTTTCTTTAAATGTTAATCAGTCATTGATCTAGTTTTTAGATTTAGGGGAGCCCTACACCTATCCCATCCATGTTTACATTCCCTTACTGGATTATCTTCTGTCTGCAGGGAGACTAATCCATTTATCTACCACCCTCTCAGTAAAGTAAAACTTCTTTACATTGCTTCTAAGTTTTATTCAGAATAAATTTATATTGCATGAATGCACATGATAGATACATTGTTCTAGCCAAACAACTGGTTGCCAATACCTAAAAATACATGGAGGAATGTATATTGCCATTTATAAACTGCTTAATATTCTCAATAATTATGGGGTAAAGCTGGAAGTTTCCTAGGTGCACAATAAAGCACTGTCTATTAGAGGTATCTGCTGTGAAACAGATGGAGGTGGTGAACTGGTAATGACTAGTGTGTTTCTAATAATACACAGTATATATTTTTTTTTTTAGCAAAGATAATTGAATTAGAATCTAGTGACCAAAGTGGAAGTTTAAACCCCAAACACTGCTAATGCAAAGCAGGAAGAGCAGGAAGTCCTGTGTTTCTCCCTGGACTTGGTTTTTCACACTGTCTAAATAGATTTAAGTGATGCTAATATATGGGGACAGTTTTATCAGCTCGGATCTACATGAAATACAAAAGTAAATTGTTTGAGACCTCAAAGCATTTTAACAAGTAAACAGTGAAAAACAAGCTGTGCTAACCTGACAGTTCAGAAACTTTTACTACCCAGAGTAAATATATTGACAAATTGCTGCATTGGAGAAATTAGGAAAAGGGTCATAAATTAAAAATGATTTTTCTAAGTCCGCAAGATGTATAGAGATGCTGTGGGCTATACAGTAACTCTTATAGCAATATGCATGGTGGGGCTTTTTAGCCAACATCAGCTTTGATGCCAGTTGTTTCTTAATATGTCTACAGTACATGACAACATCTGCAAGTGACTATAAATTTCCATACTCAACAATATGTATTGGCAGCTTCTGGCAGTCCAGCTGTTGTAGACTACAATTCCCATCATACCTAGAATGAGGGGAATTGTAGTTAACAGTAATTAGTGTGTCCAATGTTTCATGTCTATATAATACTTAGTAGTAGGTATATGGTAATGTCTAAAACTCTGGCTGTTGTGAATTAAAACTCCCATTATGCTTGGTCAGCCATGCTGAAAGTGATGAGAGTCCAGATTAGCTCACATGTCATGGAATGTTCATTCATCCATGGAAGCTGCTAATGTCCAGTCTTAAAAATGCTCCTTTCAATGCTTAAATCACTTTTTTTACATTTCTTAAATCCAATTTTATGGTCTAATTTAGCAACGATTTGGAGAAATTAGTGAATGGCTGGATCTTGTTACAGACACAAGGCTGAGCCCTGTAGGGGGCTTCTTCCTCCTAGCCATCTGAAGACACCAAACCTGGCAGGAGGAACAAATTGCCTTCTCCACCGCGTGCCCAATTGACACTTTCGTACCTTTTGTGTTATTTTTTGGAGCTTGTATACCTTTGAGGATCCAACAAATCCTTCGCAATAAAATCTGGAGGAGACAAATTCAGCACCAAAACCTACAGCTTGTTGAGAAATCACCATATGCGAGATGAGTCCCCAAATGGAACATATGTGAGTGTTTAGGACTTTTTTGAGCCATGATGTCAATGACACACTCTTCAAGGAAATTTATTTATCACATTATAATAAAGAGTAGGAAGCCAGAATTAACTTATTTCACCCCAGACATCGAAGCAGGGAAACGCTGTAGGGTATACTTTTCTGGCTCAGTTTTTGATTGGATTTAACAAAGAGGAACACTGTGCTCAGACTCTGTGTAGCCTTTTGTATTTAAAAAACCTAAGGGCATTAAATCTAATTACCTATTCAATTGTAATTAATGCAATTAGTACCTTTAGGGAATTCATTGAATCAATTGTAAAGCACTCTTTCACTAGATCAATGGACTTCTAATGGGCAAACATCCCTTGACGCCCTGCATATTAACCTGTAACAAGATTTTCTATGTACAGTGTGCTTAAGTATAACGACATACACAACACACACCTACACATACAAACACACAGCTCCCACACACACAGAATGTACACAATAGCCTTTAATGCTCCATATGCCCTTATACGTGGGCAGGAAGCAATAATATTTTTTGAATTTAACCCAAACAGCTGCTTGGCACATAGGTGCGCCTACTTCATTTACCATGTTCTAGACCCAGCGTCTTATTCTTGGCTAAGAGTGATAGGATTTGTATTTAAAATAGGGGAAATCAAATTTCCAAATTCGTTCTAAGATGTCACAAATGGCTCGTTTTTTTTAAGCAGACCCCCCCCCCTTCACCACTGGGATCTTTTTTTTAACGATAGTCAGATAGGCTTTTGGTCACCATTTGCTACCAGAATGTTGAAGTTGCCGCTGGGTGGGCGGAGCCTTATTTACATATCCTTCGGGATATAACCAGAGGCAAGGCATAGGATAAGTCAGTTAAGCATTTGTGACCTGGTCTGACGCGTTAACAAGACTGCAACGACTGATCTCACAGCTAAAGGGGATATCATCTCCTCACTTTTATTCTTTTACCACTACAGAAGAAAACATTTATTAACTCGTGTCTTTGTGGACATTGGATTACTGCAGTGTTAGACAAGGGGATCGAAGATGTGGGAGTTTGCAAGTTCCCTTCCAGTGCTGCTGCTGAGTTTGCTGCTTTCACGATCGTTCTGTGAAGTTGTCCATTACTACACCAACGAAGAAGAACCTCCCGGCACAGTGATTGCGGTTCTATCACAGCACCCGAAGTTCAGCTCCTCCGATGGCAGTTTCCGTCTGATGAAGCAGTTCAACAGCTCCCTAGTCCACGTCCGGACCAGTGATGGGCAGCTGAGTATCGGGGAGAGGCTAGATCGGGAGCAGATTTGCAAACAGTCTCTTAATTGTATCCTCGCCCTGGATGTGGTCAGTTTCTCCAAGGAGCAATTCAGTCTGATTCACGTTAAAGTTGAGGTGAGAGACATTAATGACAACAGCCCCTACTTCCCCAACCCAGAAATTCCCGTGGAGGTGTCTGAAAGTTCTCCTGTTGGCACCAGAATCCCTTTACCCGTGGCCATTGATGAAGATGTTGGGTCAAACTCTATTCAGGACTTCGAACTCTCAGATAATAGTCACTTTAGCATTGATGTGCAGACCAGGGCTGATGGGGTGAAGTACGCAGAGCTTGTTTTAATGAAAGAGCTTGACCGAGAGAGACAGTCTTCCTACACCTTGGAACTGGTGGCAATGGACGGGGGAAGTCCATCTCGCTCTGGCAGCGCCGTTATTCATGTTAAGTTGATGGACTTTAATGATAACAGCCCAGTATTTGAGAGGAACACTGTTGTTGTGGAGCTTATAGAGGACGCCCCTTCTGGACATCACTTGCTGGACCTCAAAGCAGTTGACTCAGATGAAGGTGTGAATGCAGAAATTGTGTATGGTTTCAGCCCTCAAGTGTCTCAGGAAGTTCGACAGCTGTTTAAACTCGATCCAAAATCCGGTCGTCTAACTCTTGAAGGTCAAGTTGACTTTGAGATCAAACAAACCTATGAGTTTGATGTACAAGCTCAGGACTCGGGTGCCAATCCTTTAACAGCTACTTGTAAAATTATCGTGCATATCATTGATGTGAATGACAATTCCCCGGATATAAGCATCACCCCTCTCACTTCCATCAGCTCAGGAGTTGCTTATATCACCGAGGCTGCTGCTAAAGGTAGTTTAGTAGCGCTTATCAGCACCACGGACAGGGACTCCGGTCCGAACGGGCAAGTTCACTGCACTCTCTATGGACACGATCACTTCAAGCTACAACCAGCCTATGAAGACAGCTTCATGATCGTCACCACTTCTCCTTTAGATCGAGAAAAGATAGCCGAGTACAACCTGACTGTGGTCGCTGAAGACAAAGGATATCATTCACTGAAAACCAACTACCACTACACTATCAGGGTGAGTGATGAAAATGACAACCCGCCTATGTTCTCCAAACCAGCGTTTGAAGTTTCCATCCTAGAAAATAATGCACCTGGGGCTTACATCACCACGGTAGTTGCAAGAGATCCTGATACTGGCAACAACGGTAAAGTTTCCTATAGTCTGGTGGAAGAAAAAGTGTTTGGCCAGTCTTTGTCCACATTTGTAGCTATAGATGCAGACTCTGGGGTACTGCGTGCTGTCAGATCTCTGGACTATGAAAAACTCAAACAACTAGATGTTCAAATTGAAGCCACGGACAACGGGACCCCCCAACTCTCCAGTCGTACTCAATTACAAATCAAAATAGTTGATCAAAACGACAACCCTCCAGTGATCACATACCCAATTCTAGACAGTTCATCAGCTAACATCATGTTGCCAGTCAATGCCCCTCCAAACTATTTAGTTTTCCAGATTAAAGCCACAGATGCAGATGAAGGACTTAACTGTCAGTTGTTCTACACCATATTGAGGGACACCAACAGATTGTTTTCCATTAACAAAGGAACTGGTGAAGTATCTCTGAGAAGGAAAATAACCCCTCTGCAAGCCGAGGACTTGAGCATAGTGATTGCTGTCTATGACTCAGGTAGACCTTCCTTGTTTTCCAATGCCACCATAAAGTTCATTCTCACAGACTCCACTCCTTCCAGTGTAGAGATAGTTATTATGCATTCATCTGAGGAAGAACAACAACAATTTGATCTGTCTATAATCTTTATTGCGGTTTTATCCGGAGGATGCGCTCTGCTCCTCATTGCCATCATATTTGTGGCCTGTACTTGTAAAAGAAAATCAAGCCAATTTAAACGGGACTCAGAAGTCGGCAGAATTTACAGAGAAGACCAACCATTAAGCTCCAGTGGTCCTTCATCCAGCAACTCTTCATCTTCAGATGCTCAATCTGAATCTTGCCAGTTGTCCATCAACACAGAATCTGAAGATTGTCGCTTTTCAACCCACTCAGACCAAAATGGAGACCTGAACAGACCTTCAGATGTAAGTTTTTTTGTTACTTGTATTTCACAGTATTTGCCAAAAAGTTAAATGCTAATCTAAATGCATATATTATTAGAAATTATTACATAACAGTGTAATATTTAGCAAAACTTTAATATACTTTATTTAAAAGGGTAAAGAGGCTTAAGAATGAGTATAATGTTAAAATGGGCTCCATCAAATGAAAAAGTTGGATAATTTTCTAAGTGTATTTCATTTATTTTAATAGGTTTCACCTTCTGACCATTCAATTCCTACATCGTCTTGGCATCAAGAAAACCCCACAAGGATGAGGTAACAATTCTTTTTTTTTATTTAAAAGTTTATAATAAGAGGGCATCTAGAAAGCAAGATAGCTGCTACCAGAGGGCATATTTAGTCTGCTAAAAAGGTGTGTGAATCACAATCACAATAAATGGTCGTCAGAATTAACATTTTATTGTCAAATGAATGTACAAATATTGTACATATTTGTCTTAAAACCACGCACCTTAAATAGTGATGTTCTCTCCTAAGGAACAACATAATTTTATCAGTGACTTGGATTTTAAGGTTTGCATTTGTTTATTTCTTCTGTACAAAAAGTGATGTTATTTTAACTTATACTTATATAATTACAGTAGTTTGACTTCTCAAGAGGAGCAATGCAGTACTAAAGACAGTGGCAGAGGAGACAGTGATTTCAATGACAGCGACTCTGATACCAGCGGGGAATGTCCGAAAAAGAACCATACCCAGTCCATTCAGAATCAACCAGGTAAATATTGGTTAAAAATAGCAATCAGAATGTAAAGGCCATCTTTAGTAAGAGAGAGAGAACTATTAAGGGGTGCATGTTTTCATTTTAAAATATTTTTGCATTACATTTATAGGCATTACATTAAACGATATTATATTCTTACTTAAAGCTATTGACCCAGGCACCCAACTGTAACTGTAATTCAGTACAAGAATAGTTTGACAGGGATTCTACAGTTTCTGCCATATATATATATATATATACCTTAGGCTGTATATAATGCACTTAACATTATAACATATTAAAGCATTTAAACATAAAGCACTGCATCTAGAGAGATTCCCAAATACTCCTTTTGATATAGTTAACAATAATTATGTTTTGTTTTTTTTAAGGTGTCATGCACATTGAGCATTCAAGGGCGTTACCCAAAGGAGAAAGGTGCTTCAGCTACAGAACTGAGAGAGGCCTCTACAATGGAAACTTTATGCTACATCATGAAATGAAACATGCCATGCCACTGCCTTTAGCTACCACTCATTACAATACATATAACCCAAGAATACAGAATGTTCACATTCTTCATCAACACAAAGAATCATACTATCATTACAACAATGCAACAGTTGGAAGATTACAGAGACAATATGAAGTAGACATGGTAAACAGAGGTGCAACAATGTCTCCTCCAAGACTGTCTAGAAAATATCAAGAATATAGTTATAATCCAGAAACATTATTACACAACCATGCTTCTGAAATAGCTACAACTTTTTAAAAGTTTCTAAAAATGCGAAGAAGTAAATGTTCATGCTGTTGACTTCACTTATAAAGTGAAATAAACTTAGGCTATAACCAGTCTGAAGATGCTGGGTGAGATCACCATTGAGAATTCCTAGATATTCTCCAAGACAGAAAGTGTTTGTGCCTATTTTTCCCTTAAACATAAATAAGGAGCTGATCAAAAGTCACTATTTATATTATACCAGCATTACTAGCTTTAGAAGCCGGTGTTGGGGTTTTACATAGAAATTGAGCATTTAATTGCAATTTCTCAGTTGTATTAACATGAAGAATTTGGGGCCGATCCAAGGCTTTTTGGTGCCCAATAAGGACTCTGGCGCCTCACTTTTGTCAGCCATGTTGCCCATTAGACCACTATGTGGATATTTCCTCTGTATGGACACATAATGGTCATCTTAGGTGGGTTATGTTATGTTTTGGTTGGGCTTTTTCCTGACTGAATTGTTAATAATACATAGATATTATGTCTAGAGGGTGTATATTTTTTTTCAAAACAATATTTTTGCCTGTATATATGATTTAGTGTTGTATAGTAATAATTTTCAATAAATATTTATTTTGAAAAATAAAAAAAAATCTCGTTTTTATCATTTCATTTTGTTAAGCAATTCTACTGATACTGAAATAACAAAATTCAGTGTTATCCTTCATGTTTCTCCAATTATCAAATAGAGGAGACCATCAGGGTCAGGTAACACAATGTCCTGTAACCCCAGCTGCTCCTACACTGCAAGAAGTTACAAGGAAAGGCTCCTGGAAATGTAATGGTGTGAAGTGTGAGTGAAGGAGTGGGAATGATGGAGTGAGCATGTTTCAGTGAAATTGTGTGTGTGATTATTATTAATATTATATTTTAATAATATATTAATAATAATAATTATTGACTACAACACACTGATTCTGTGGAACTATAATAATGAAGGAGAACACAGAATTAACAACATAAGGCATACTGGTTCAAAAGGAAAAGAGGACCCTGTTCTTTTGTGCTTCTGATAGCTATTCCAGTTGTGTGGATCATACCTTTCTCTAGAGTTGTATTTTTTTCAAGCAGCTGCGCATTTGCCATAGACAAACACTCCGTCTCCTTAATTAACCACGGACACTCTGACTAATGAAAAGAAGATATTTCAAAATATTGCTATAAAGAATCAGTTCAGTTGTGGTAATTGTGAAGAAATGTTACCCGAAATGTCATATGACTGACAATAATAGCAGCCTCCAGGCTGTTACATAAAGGAGGTTTATTGGAACAATAATAGGTTTGTCAATGCTAACCTATATTACTGTATACAGCACTGTGTTTTATGCTTATTTAGATTTTTTATGATACATTTCATCTTGGGTACTATGGAACATTTAACAGTATTTATCTACGTCAATGTAGAATTATTTTTGCAATGTCATAGAATGCTCCTTTCGACGTCTCGTTTCTGTATCTGGCTTTGGTTACATTCTTGTCAGATATAACTGTTAACATCTATCGGGATATTTGAAACATGGAGTTCTTTGTATAGCTGTGAACCTCAATTACAATATCAGCTTGCACCCACCAAGGTGCCTTTTCTATAGCATCTCTTTTAAAAGCATTAAAAATAATGCACTATTACCTGTTACACAATAATACTAGAGAAATGCATGTACAAAATAAATATAGAATAAACATATTTCATCTTAAACTATAAGGTCTCCAAAATAATTACATGTTCATTTTTCCTGGTCACTATTGCTAAAAAAACCTAAGGGGCCCCTTTAAACCTTTGTAATGCTCCCCTTATCAGTACAGATTTAAAGTATGGACAAAGGTATTGGGACACCTGGCCATTACACCAACATGGACTTTTTTTCTCATTTCATTCTAAATCTATAGACATTAATATGTAGTTGATCCCTCCCTTTGCAGCTATAACAGCTTCCACTCTTCTGGGAAGGCATATTTGCCCCCTCATCCAGTAGAGCATTTGTCAGGTCAGGCACTGATGTTGGACAAGTTTGTCTTAGTCTGTCAATTTAAGTCTCATTATACCCCTCGAATACATGTATTGTAAGAAGCACTGCATAAATTGTTGGCACTATATAAATAAAAGATTAAAATAATAATAATAATAATAATAATAATAATAATAATTCCAAGTGCTTTCTTGCCCATAAGTGGTGGAAAACCTTAGAGGGCAGAGGGGGTGGGAAGATGAAGCTCTGCAGCTGAAACTTCTACTTAAGGTAATTATTATTTTCATTCATTTTTTTGCAGGTTACATTAATGCACATGAATGTACTTACAAAGTACTTTTCTATTCATTCATTGTTTAGGAAGACATCTGGGACACATAAAAGGTATCGGAACAATTTGTGCAAAAAGCATACAAATTATAATTTATATTAATAAACAGTAAACTACAATGCATGTATTTGTGGAAATGAGGTTGTAATATGTAGAATTGGAAATGAAACTGTTAATTATTACAAATTTTACAAAAAGTAAATCACATCTTTTACATAATTAGGTCATGCAATATGTGACATTTTAGATATATATATATATCATAAGGACCATACATGTTGGAAGTGCTCATTGTCCAGTACATAAAATTAAAAGAAGCACGTTGGGCGTATTTTTATTTTTTTTAAATAAAAGTATGGCCACATCAGTCATTGCTGATGTGATCAGGAATCCAAAAAAGCAGGTGGATGAGAAAAAAAACTGATGCATTATATTTGTGCAAATATGTATTTTGTGGCTTTTAATTTGGTATAATCATAGCATATAACGACTGATCTTGAGATTTGCGGGATCCAGAGCAAAAATACTTTTGTGATGCTTAGGGCTGAAGCCACACTTCCCCTGCATTGAACATAACCAACATTAAGGGTGTTCACACTGTGATAAATTGTGTGCCGCCACTTCCATTGACCTAATGTAGCGAATATTTAAAGAAAAAATTCTCACTGCACGTCAAAAACCAAAGTTGTTTGCCAAGGAAAGTATGGCCATTTCCTTTTTACTATCAAAATGAAACAACCAAGTTGACTGCAATTAATACCATTAATACTATTAATATGCCGGCCTGCTCATGCTGCTGAGCTGCTCCTGCGGCGGTCCTGCTGGACTGCTCCTAGGCTGCTCCAGCGCTGGCAACCTGCTGCTAAACTTGCTCCTAGGCAGCTGCAAGGCTGCTCCCACTGACCTGCTCCGAGGTAGCTTGGGTCCAGGTCAGAACTGTAAAATTGAGGCTGGGAGCAGCTAGAACGAAAGTTTAGAGGTAAGTATATATTTATAGATCTATGTATGTATGTGAGCATGGATGTCTATGTATAAGTGCATGGATGTGTGTTTGTGTGTTAGCATGTATGTGTAACTGGGGTGAGGTGGAGTGTATGTTAGAATAAATATATACGTGTGTTAGTGAGTATGAGTAAGTGTGTGTAATTTGTGTAAGTGTGTTTACATACAGTATGTGTGTCAGAGTGAATGTTGGAAGGGGGGCAAGGGGCAAAGAGGACACATACAAGCTGTTTGGGGCAAAGGTGGCGGTTATAAGCTGTTTAGGGCAAAGGTGTCACTGTAGCATGTTTTGCTTGGTAAGGTTGGGGGGCCCAGGTGCAATCTTTGTTTCTAATTACCCTCTAATTTTTTTCTAATTTCTAATTACCCTCCTGTGTAGAACTGATATATTTAACAAGTTACTAAGGGGAGTTTAAGCATTTAAGTTTCCTTACTTTAAATAATTTGTTTTGCATACGTAAGGAAATAATATGTAAAATTATTATACCTTGTAATTTGATGCATAGTTTGCCTTAACTTCAAGATTTATGTGTACCTAAACTTGTCCTGAAAAAAATATAGGTTTCTTTAGGTTGGGTAAACTGGATTTGAAAGAGAGGATACAAACATGATTCCCCATCCCCCACATTCTCTTTAATTACTCTTTAAAACTTGTATTTCATACTTCTTTATTTTTGCCTTAAAAAAAGCAACCAATAGTATTATAGTGGAATGTTGCATGTGTTATTAGGAATTGTTACACTAAAGTGTTGTCCAAACCAAGGCTATTTTGGTCAGATAATAGCATTGCATTTACTGAAGCTTTAGCATTGTTGAGCCAAAAGGGAGATAGTAGGAATAGTAAAGATAATAGATGTATAAGCTAAAGTCTAACAAGTGAAAGCTACTGTAAGTTTCTATGTGTAATTATTTTTATTTATCAGCATGAGTGAACATTTACAGATATTTTATGTGATTTTACAGGTTTTAGTTTCTGACCATGCCACGCCTTCACCTAATAGAAACATAGAAACATAGAAAGTGACAGCAGATAAGAACCAGTAGGCCCATCCAGTCGGCCCAACCTCCGAGTACTTTGCTTTAGTACTTGCCCTTATCCTATATCTAGCTTGGCCTTATGCCTATCCCATGCTTGCTTAAATGCCCTTACTGTATTAACATCTACCACTTCTGCTGGGAGGCTATTCCATGCGTCCACTACCCTTTCCGTAAAGTAATATTTTCTGATGTTACCATTAAACCTTTGCCCCTCTAGTTTATGCTTGTGTCCTCTTGTTGTGGTAATAAAAAGTCAATAAGGATACTATCATCTTTCCAAGACTGATACTGCTATTCTACTACAAGATGCATGTAAAGGGAATGTCTGGAAAGTAGACTTGCACATTCGTCTTCGGGCGAACATGAAAACGAGCACGAAGAGGCCGTTTTTTTTGTTCGTTCCGAAGACACGCCGAAGAGAATACAGTGCCGGCAAAACGTAGGAGAAGACGAAGACTCACAACCACGAAGAATCGAAGATTCTTCGTGATCGTCTTCGTTTTTGCTGCGCAGCCGCCAAAATTTCAAACAGGAGTGAGCTGATCTCGTCTGTCCAATCAGCTCACTCTTGTGACGTCACGCTAAGGGTCTCGTCCAATGCCTGTGCTGCTGTTTTTTGAATTCTGAAGGCGCCTTTATAAGACCAGAGCTTGCCTTAGAGATCCATTCATTTTTCGCTGTGACTGCTTTGGCAACACTGCTGTGCTGCATCCGAGCGTTACAGAGAGATTGTTCTGTTCCGTGTGAGACTGGTAAGCCTTAGCCTGCCATTTCTCACAGTGTACTTCATCCTCACTTCAGTGCTACTTAATATAATTAATAATAATAATTTGATTAATTTCATTTTTTTTAAATTTAATTTGTCATCAACTGTAGTGTAAGTGCTGTTGAGTTGACAGTGCACCCAGTGTCTCAGTGGCACTGGGGTGCCCTTGCCCTGGGCTGGCACTAGTGCCTACTGCCTGTCCTGCTTAAATAAATTAAATAGAATTTATAAATAATAATTTAATAGAGTCTATAATTTAATAGTTCATTATAATATTATATATATATATATATTTGTCAGTCATATATATATATATACTATAGTATACTAGTGTAGAGTGTACTGTAGACATTCATCTACTAGTGTCTAATTTAAAATCAGTAATATCAATAATTCTATAATTCTTTCTTATCTTAATAGTTAATTAAATTAGCTATAAATAAAAGTAATAATATTAATTAATTACTACTAGCGTATAGTTCAGCTAATCTTATTAGTACTGGTGCTGCAGCTCTATAGTTTGTGCTTTGTTTTAGCAACAGCAAGAGACCAAGTCAATTTTTCTTAATAATCTTTCATTTTATTTCATTTGTTTTGCTCACCTCAGTCCATCAGTGAAGTGAACTTGTTGGGCTAGTGAGTGCAGCCGCATAAGTGCTGTGTTTTTTTTTGATCAGCAAGCAGTGACGTTAACTGTTTTGCAAAGATTTTCTCATTTATTTTACATTTTATTTCAATTTTATTAAAAGTACCCTTAGTGTTTTGCTCACCTCAGTCCATCAGTGAAGTGAACTTGTTGGGCTAGTGAGTGCAGCCGCATAAGTGCTGTGTGTTTTTGTTCAGCAAGCAGTGAAGCTAACTGTTTTGCTGTGACATTTTATTTTATTTCTAATTCTTTTCAAGAAAAATTGACTGTGACGATCTGTACTAAGCAAAGCTTCAAGCTACTAGCTGTAGTACTAAAATAATTCTAATCTTCTTTAATCTTAATCTATAATATATTATAAATAATATATAACAATATAAATTCTAATTCATAATCTATAATATAAATAATTCTAATTCTAAATTCTAATTCATCATCTATATTCTTCTATCTATAATACATAATATATAAGTAAATTATTTCTAATCTATTAATATTATATAACTTAATATTAATTAATAAATCATACTGAATCTGATTTAACCTCACTTTAGCTTAGTGGGTTTGAGAGCGTCTGCCTAGAGGTAGACTTATAGTAAGGAAATATAGCTTTAGGCTAGCATAGTAGTAGGCTAAGCTCTTAGGCCCGTGTAAATTCAAATTAAAAATAAAATACTGCTAGTTATTATATAGTTAATAATTTAAATGACTTTAGCACTTTGCCAGATTGCACACAACAGCACAGTGCAGTAGTGCATAGTTTTACTTTTTAAGCAGTAGCACTGAAGAGAACTTCCTCTAATTTTTTTGTCTTTAATTCATTTTTCCTTTTTTTTATAGTTTTTTAAACACTACACTACACTACACACACAACACAAAATTTGAAATGGATCCTCCTTTTGGGACTAAGGAGGGACAAGCTCCATCTACCAATACCACCACCACCACCACCAGCACCACCACCAGTTCTAAGATGCAGCCTTTGCGTCAGTCTAGTCGGCCAAGTAGGCCAAGCTCTCGCTTATCATTTGGGGAAGCATTGCTTGAAGGATCATCAAGTAAAGGAAAGGCACCAAAAGCAGGCAGTAGTAGTGCGGCTAGGCCCACAAGCTCTATGGTTTTTTACGGAAAGCCTAAAGCACCAGAAGCACGTTCAAAGTTAAAGGGTAGCACAAGTAGTACCAGCCCAGTGACTAAAAAGAAGTGCCTTTTGCCCCAAGCAGCATCTTCCCCATCCACAAGCAGCATGCAAGGTACCAAGCAGAGCCAAATTAGCAGCAAGACTCAGAGGGGTCCCAAACAAAAGCGATCTCATTCCTTTGTCGGGAAAACCACCACCACCACCACCACCACCCCCACCGCCTCTACCACCACTAGTGCTGCGCCTACTGTTCCCACTGGTACCGCCACGCCATGTCCTCCTAGTACCTCTAGCAAGCCACCAAGTCCTTACAAAATTTTTGTAAAGACAGTTAGAGAGAGGGCTACACATAGTGGGACTCCACCTAGCGAGGTAGCAGAGGAGCCTGAGACTGAGAGGCCAAGTGCAGAGTCTATTCTTCCTGCTCGCACTACTACTAGTCACGAGTCTCACGACGATATCAGTCTTAGCTCCAGCCTAGCAGGAATTCCATTCGATCTGGCTAATGAAGAGCTAGACTATGAGCCAGAGGAAGTAGAGGAGATGAGTGGTCAGGAATCAGATTCCTCAGGGAGCAGTGTCCAAATGACTAGTGCACAATTTTCCCCTGAGCCTCCACCTTCTCCGCTACGATCATCACCATCACCACCACCACCAGCAGCAGCAGCAGCAGCAGCAAAACCTAGCAAATCTAAAGCATTTAGCAGTCCCACTATGGCCAGTACTGTTACCACCAGTCCCACCACCACTAGTTCTGCCTCTGTTCATCCACCCCGAGCAGTAGGAGCAGCACCCAAGGCACACTCCAAGGCTATGCGCGCCCCAATTTGGGAGCACTTTGAAAATGTTGAAGAAGGGCGCTATGGAAAGTGCAAACATTGTGGGAAGCTAATAAGCAGAGGGAAAGTGTCTGGCCATTTTACCAGTGCTAGCATGAAGCATCACCTCAGCACTCAACACAACGCTGTGCTATTGGGGAAAGATGCAGAAGTAAAACTTAGTGCAGGCAGCATAGCTGGTGGCCGTGGAAAAACCCCAACAGCTTCTTCTTCTGAGCCAATAGCAGCAGCAGCTGGCAGCCAGAGACCAAGGCAGGTTGGAGCACTGCATGTCCAGCCCACCCTGGAACAATTTGTGGCATTCCAATCCAAAAGGTCAATGCCCAAACAGCAGGCCAATAAAGTAACGCGACTGATTGGTCAGTTCATTGCTGTTGGAGGGGCATCCTTCTCTATGATCGAAGGGGAGCCTTTCAAACAATTGATGGCGGCTGTGGCTCCACAATATACAGTTCCGTCACGTTCCACTTTCAGCAGGAACATTGTCCCCTCATTGTATCGGTCCTGTGTTGCAGCAGTGAAAGAGGAGCTTTCCAAGGCTGCTGGTCAGTCTGTTCATTTCACTACAGATTTGTGGAGTGCACCTAGCGGCCAGCATGCCTTTCTTTCTTTGACAGCACACTGGTGGCAGCCCGGTGTGTCTAAGGAAGCTGCTGCAGCAGGCTACCGATCTTTCCTTCTCCATGCAGAAGTGATGGATGAAAAGCACACTTCCCAAAATATTCTGCATGCAATGAGGAAAATGTTTAGCCTTTGGGTGGGAGCAGAGGCGGGCACCAATGTTGAAGTTGGTTTTGTGGTAACTGACGGAGGTGCCAATATGGTGAAAGCGCTGCGAGATGGTCATATTGTTGGTGTGCGCTGTGCAGCCCACATCATCCATCTTGTAGTGAAGGCAGCAATGTCAGAAGGAACTAATGTGGCAGCAGTAGTTCTGTCCCGCTGCAGAAAGATCGCTGGGCACGTTCACCATAGTGTTAAGGCTAGCCAACTTTTGAGGGAAGAGCAAGAGAGGTCAGGTCTTCCCATACACTGCCTACGCCAGGATGTCAGTACACGGTGGAACTCCACGTTAGACATGCTGGAGAGGATTTTGGAGCAGCAGAGGGCAATCCATAATCTTGCCTCAGAGCACAATATTGGGATTACCTCTCCATTGAATAGGGAGGATTGGACAGTGATCGCCCAGCTAGTGGCAGTCCTTAAACCATTCAGGGATGCCACAGAAAATTTAAGCTCAAACACTGCCAGTCTGGCCCAGGTAATCCCAGTGTTCTCCCATCTAGGCAGCAAGATGGATGTGTTCCTTGGAAACCGTGAGGCTGTTCAAGGTAGCACTCTACATCCTGACGTAGCAGCCATAGCCAGGAAGCTGAAGGATCTGCTAAAAGTACACCTTCGCAAACGAATGGAAGAGGGTCCCGAAATGATGCTAGCGTGCCTTTGCGATCCAAGAATTAAGGGAAAGCTAGCTTTGAAATTTAATGTTCTCAGTAGCTACCGGGAGCAATTGGTCAACAAGGTGCGTGACTGGCAGCGTAAAATGGGAATGCTGTCCGAGGAGGGAGAGGTGCAGGAGGAGGAAGAGATGATGTGGTCTGCTACTCCTAGCAGCAGCATCAGCAGCAGTGCCACAAGCAGCACAACACAGCTGAAGCAGTGGAGCAGCTGCGTTTTGGGAAGAGGCACTTGGGAGTATAGTTGGACCATCTGACAGAGCTAGCAGCAGAAAGGAGAGTAGTGCTGCTGAAATGGTCAAACTTTACCTCTGTGAAGTTCCTTCTGTGCCTAATGTTGATCCTCTTAGCTACTGGGATGAAAAGAAGAGTGTGTGGCCTGCACTCTCATGGGTTGCGCAGCAGCTACTATCATGTCCGCCAACCACTGTTCAAAGTGAGCGCGTGTTTTCTATGACTGGAAACATACTGAGTCCACAGCGCTCACGCATGGCACCTCATCTGATGGAGCAGATTGCCTTTCTTAAATTCAATCTGCCCAAGTTGGGTTACCCAGCTCTTAGCTTGGAAAGTTAATTTTTTTTCTCTGTAATGTTTAAGGTAGTTTCTCCCCCTGGTTGCACGTGTTTGTGGTGTGGCAACGTCTGCTACCTCCGCCAGTGTAGCCAATTTACGCTAGGGCCTAGTGTCTGAGTTCTGGAAGTCCGCTCCCAAACGCCAAGGACTGACAGTCTTCGGATGCTTTGCCCTGGGGTGAAACAGGTGAGCGGGTCGTCAATTGCCCACTCATTCACCTTTTTCCGTTTCCAACGCTGCTGCTGGTGGTGGTGCCAGTATCTTTTGCCAGTTCGCTTCCTGGCTGAAATCATGCCTCAAATGTCCCTAATGGAGAGGGTAGTTTCTCCCCCTGGTTGCACTTGCTGCGGTGTGGCAATGCCTGCTACCTCCGCCGGTGTAGCCAATTTACGCTAGGGCCTAGTGTCTGAGTTCTGGAAGTCTGCTCCCAAACGCCAAGGACTGACAGTCTTTGGATGCTTTGCCCTGGGGTGAAACAGGTGAGCGGGTCGTCAATTGCCCACTCATTCACCTTTTCTAATGCTGCTACTGCTGCTGGTGGTGGTGGTGCCAGCGTCTCTTCTCTGCCAGTTCGCTTCCTGGCTAGTGTCATGTCTTAAATGTCCCTAATGGAGAGGGTAGTTTCTCCCCCCCTGGCTGCGTCTGTTTGCGGTGTGGCAACGCCTGCTACCTTCGCCGGTGTAGCCAGCTTACGCTAGGGCCTTGTGTCTGAGTTCTGGAAGTCCGCTCCCAAACGCCAAGGACTGGCAGTGTTTGGATGCTTTGCCCTGGGGTGAAACAGGTGAGCGGGTCGTCAATTGCCCACTCATTCGCCTTTTCCAATGCTGCTGCTGCTGCTGGTGGTGGTGGTGCCAGCGTCTCTTCTCTGCCAGTTCGCTTCCTGGCTAGTGTCATGCCTTAAATGTCCCTAATGGAGAGGGTAGTTTCTCCCCCCTGGCTGCGTCTGTTTGCAGTGTGGCAACGCCTGCTACCTCCGCCGGTGTAGCCAGCTTACGCTAGGGCCTTGTGTCTGAGTTCTGGAAGTCCGCTCCCAAACGCCAAGGACTGACAGTGTTTGGATGCTTTGCCCTGGGGTGAAACAGGTGAGTGGGTCGCCAATTGCCCACTCATTCGCCTTTCCCAATTCTGCTGCTGCTGCTGGTCGTGCCAGCGTCTCTTCAATGCCAGTTCGCTTCCTGGCTAGAGTCATGCCCAAAATGTCCCTAATGGTAAGGGCAGTTTCTCCCCCCTGGCTGCGTCTGTTTGCGGTGTGGCAACGCCTGCTACCTCCGCCGGAGTGGCCAGCTTACGCTAGGGCCTAGTGTCTGAGCTCTGGAAGTCTGCTGCCAAACGTCTAAGACTGACAGTGTTTGGGTGCTTTGCCCTGGGGTGAAACAGGTGAGTGGGTCGCCAATTGCCCACTCATTCGCCTTTCCCATTTTTCACTGCTGCTGCTGGTGGTGGTGGTGCCAGCATCTCTTCCGTGCCAGTTTGCTTCCTGGCTAGAGTCATGCCCAAAATGTCCCTAACGGTAAGGGCAGTTTCTCCCCCCTGGCTGCCTCTGTCTGCGGTGTGGCAACGCCTGCTACCTCCGCCGGAGTGGCCAGCTTACGCTAGGGCCTAGTGTCTGAGCTCTGGAAGTCTGCTGCCAAACGTCTAAGACTGACAGTGTTTGGGTGCTTTGCCCTGGGGTGAAACAGGTGAGTGGGTCGCCAATTGCCCACTCATTCGCCTTTCCCATTTTTCAATGCTGCTGCTGGTGGTGGTGGTTGTGGTGGTGCCAGCATCTCTTCTCTGCCAGTTCGCTTCCTGGTTAGAGTCATGCCCAAAATGTCCCTAATGGTAAGGGCAGTTTCTCCCCCCTGGCTGCGTCTGTTTGCGGTGTGGCAACGCCTGCTACCTCCGCCGGAGTGGCCAGCTTACGCTAGGGCCTTGTGTCTGAGCTCTGGAAGTCCGCTGCCAAACGTCTAGGACTGACAGTGTTTGGATGCTTTGCTCTGGGGTGAAACAGGTGAGTGGGTCGCCAATTGCCCACTCATTCGCCTTTTCCATTTCCTTTTCCATTTCCATTTCATTATTTTCCTTCTGATACACAACCAACCAACCAAACATAACACACACAATAACACAAATAACACAGTGACATAATACATTACACATATAACACACAGTGACAACACACATAACACACATAACACATACACGTACAATGCACAAATCACAAGGACCTTTCCTCTTGTTATTTGTCCTGGCCTTCACTTCTACACTCACTAGCATTAACGCTATAACTCACACTTCATACTATAACATTTTTCCATCCACATACCTGCCAACAGACCCAACTTTTTCAGGGACAGTCCTGCTTTTTTCCAGTCCTGTCCCATCTAATTTAGCTATCTAGGTATGCAAATACACGTTGGTAGTTATAGCTCGGTAGGTAGCACTAGTATAAACATTAAATAAATATAATAAAGTACTAAATAATAAATCTAACTTTAAAATACATTTAAATAAACCCCTTAATTTTTTAAAACTCATTAAAATTAAAATTAAATTATTATTTAGACATAATACATCTTTAACCAAACCAGTGCACTGCTACTAATCTTAAACATAACCGTACATTAACCCTAAGCTATTTTTTAGTTCTTGTCCAACATTTTTCCATCCGCATACCTGCCAACACACCCAAGATTTTGGTGGACAGTCCTGCTTTTTTCCAGTCCTGTCCAGTAAAAGTTGGGTTGTTGCAAAGTATGCCATTGTGAATAGGTAGCAAATGTTAGGCATGTATTACAAGTGGTCCAAAATCAATTTAAAAATGTAAAATAATCCCTATTCTTTTATTAAACATCTATGGATGTGTGACTGTGTATGATAAACGGAGGCCAAGTTCCTTGGAGCATTTGTCTCTAGGTCATTTTGTGTACAGTACACCTCAGTACGTGTGTGCAACTCTATTGGTCGTTTCGGCAGGGGGCTGGCCTGCCATCAACGAATGAAGTGCGTTCTGCAATTCACTTGTTGATGCCAGACCAGCCCCCTGCCGAAACGACCAATAGAGTTGCACACACGTTCCTTCACGGCAGCTGCTGCTGCTCCGATGTGTTGTTAACCCCGTATTAACCCCTGCTAGGCAACCGGGAAGGAAACGAAGATCAAACGAGCACGAAGAATGTCCGCGAATATTCGCCCGAAGAGAAGACAGGAACGGGCGAATATTCGCGGAATACGAAGGTTTTTTTCCCCCCGAAGACGAGCACGAAGACGAACACGAAGAGCCCCCTGGTGCCCAAGTCTACTGGAAAGCAAGATTTAGAAGAATTCTACTATATACCCACCATTTCATATATTCCAACCAGAAAAACAGACTTAACTGCATAACAATACTCTTGAAATATTACAATCTCATTATAATATTGTGATGTATAATAAGGAGGGGAAAAAAACATTGCATGCAATCCCTTTGCTGGCCATGTATATACACAGTAATATACAGTTAGGTCCAAAAATATTTTGATATAATTATTATTTTAAAAGAAAGCCCTGCTTGTCCTGAAAAAAACCCCAATATATATATTTTGTAGGGGTACACTAAATGAGTTAGTGGGCAATCAAAGTTGAATAAAGACAGCAAAAACAGCTCTAGTCATTTAGGGCAAACATAAAATGTAACTTGAATTTATTTTGGTAAACAGGCAAAATAACAAAACTTGTGTCAGTGTCCAAATATTTCCAGACCTAACTGTACACCCAAATCAGGAAATATATAACAAGCCTTAATTTCAAAATACAAGCCCTCAGAAAGGTTTCTAGGTAGAAAAAGGAAGTACATGCTCACATTATTTTATCAAAAAACAAAAGAGAAACAAAGGCAAAACAAAATAGTCAACAGTGTCTAGCAGACCCAGAATGGCCACGTGGTACACCAGGCAAATTCCCAGTCTAGCAAGAAAACGTAGAGTGCGATGACATATATCTAGCAGGTTTTGTGCAAAAGGAGTAGTCAATGCAGGTTTGCACTTCCCAGCAGTAGTGGCACCATTCCAATCACTTTGAACATAGCTGCAACATATATGCCTCCATAAAGCTTCACAAGGAGATAGAAATCATAGATATAGAAGGAATATTAAAAAAAGAAAGAAACAATATTTTTTAAAATGTATATTATATGGTCTCACCCTACAAGAAAAAATAAGACGTTGTCATTAGGTCAACCATGTGGCATTTTTCTTGTAATGGGTCATTGACACTGTGGCATACCTGGTTATTTGTTTCACCTTAATAGTGTTTAGAAAGGCATATCTGTTTAAGTTATGTTCCAAGTGATTGAGACAGTACCAACACTGCTGTGTTGGGTATATCTGCCTTGACTATTTTTTTAGCGTCATTTGTATCTTCTTTTTATTTTTTTCCCTATAGGAACGTTTATTCTCATGTTTTGTGGCATTTTTCCCTTTTTTATTTTGGATATTCCATACTCATGTCATATTTTGTTATGTATATGGTCATGTTTGTTTATTATTATTATTATTGTTGTGATCTGGACTTCAAATAGAACCTGTGCATTACCTGAATGCTCATACCCAGACTTTCAACATCATGCCATCATTAAGGAGATGGTAAAGCTAATAATAGTCACAATTCAGAGGTAATACCCATATATATATTCGGGGATCGACAAATGATTGTAATAAGATCTTCCTGGGTAGAATATGAAATGGAGCACTCATGTTCACACAATAGGGTAGAGCTGGCGTGCTAATTTGTTATTATTTACTGTTTGGCCTCTGTGTCAAAAAGTGGCAGGTCTACACACTGAAAGACACAAATCTCCATTTCAAAGAAACATTCACACAAATTGTGTGACAATCACAGATCCAAGCAAAAGCGACTTCTACATATAAATCATCTAATTAGCTACCCCTTGACGCCTAACTGTAGCACTTGGGCCTGTTTTCCTAGTTTAGTAAATCCCATGAAGGGTAACCATCTCCACTTCCTGACCGGTAAAAAAAAATAAAAGATAAACTTTGTTGGAACTGGATGGTTCCCTGATGGTGACATCAATGGGGAATTCTTTTTACGTGCTACTGCGTAAAATCACATTTAATCATTTTTATTTTTTTTCACATTTTTGTTTTAAATTTAATTTGCTAATATCACATTGTGATCTCCTCCTAAACTTATTAATTGCACCCCAAGCTCTTTTAAATCAGCAGTCCATTGCCATATTATATATGGCGGACGTTGAGATCTGTGGGAGGGGCCACATGTGGTCTTGCTGAAGACCTCAGTGTTGCTGAATGCCTCAACAACACCACCATTTGGGTGAAGAAAGAGATCGTCGATTGTCGCCAACAGGATGTTTTTTCTGTGACGTGCCTGGCATGTCAATTGTCGCGACATTTGTCGTGTATTTGTTTATTTTGCCTGAGGGTTTCCTTGTGCAGCGCATGTCCACATACTCACCTGATCTGCTGCTCCAGTGCAGATGGGGTGCCGCTGCATGCAACCAGCGCTGGATATGCCTGGCTGCGAGGGTAACCACATCGGCCATGTTTCCAGGACACATATAATTTGTACATATTGCTGACCAGCACACATATAATGTTACCCTGCAGTATGTGGGATGTATAGACGTATGGAAGGGAACAAATTGGTCAGTAATACGTCCCCTATAACGTAGGGCAGGATTTCATCTGGGCTGGTCAGCAATATGTACAAATTATATATATCTGGTCAGCGTCAGCGCATATCCCCCTGTCTGGCCCTGGTAAAAACTCAATATGAGCTTAGTAAGAAAGTACCCAAGTAATAAAAACATTAAAATAAACAACTCTGACATAAATTCTACATAATCTGCTTGCACTAGCAGGAGATAATATAAATAATGTTTTTGGTTTTTTGGGATGGGATGTCAAAAAAACCCCAATTTTAACTTAACTAAAAGTGGTTGGACTTCCAGATTAACTGAACATCTCCTATGGGGGGAAAAAAGTCAGAAGTTTGACGTAGTGGCGAGATAAGCAATATATGGCCATATAGTGTGACGGAATACCCAAAAGGTATGCTTAGATAAGCGTTTTTTGAATGGATATTTTCTGAATGCTTTCTCTGTTGTGTTTACTTAAATTAACACTTGTGGTTAGGTCTTGGAGGGGTGTTTAGGCTACTCAGGGGGCTATTTTTGTTGCTGTCAAACTGAAAAAACTTGAGGATTTCATGTTACTTATCTCAGCTTTTGTTTTCATTGTAGCTTTCTGTCTTCAGTGCTTGTGCTTACACACTGCAACTATTACATTGTTACATGCATGTCTTTCATTTTAAAATTAAATTACATGGGTTTATTTGATTTTAAAATGTTTCAATTACATTGAAGACTGTTTGAATGCTACTTATAGATGCACTGCTTTGGATTGACACCCAACTTCTTATCCTGGATCCATATCTGTTTATACCACTGGGAGATAGCAGAAGCATTATTAAACACTCATCTACAGACACCAGAAGGCTTGTTTTTCCCTCAGAAATCTCATGGTGCTGCCACAACCACAAGGGATTCTGGATAGGTGCATGCAAATAAGATCAACAATGATTATTGTCTGGTGTCTGTAGATGAGTGTTTAATAATGCTTCTGCTACCCCCTACATTTTATTGGAGGGTTTTCCATCACCTTTACCCACCATAACTTATGTTATGGTACCACTAGGAGAAGTACTTTTGTGAGGAAGTGGGATAAGTGTTTTTTTCCCTGACTATGTTCTAGTACACCCTGAAATGTTTTAAATGTAGTACATTATAATAGTAGAACAAACCATGATTCCTAACCAGGCAATTAAACATAAATTATTACTTCTTTCAATATCTTCATGTTTTTTTCAAAAATATGCTTGTGGATACACATTAATGATTAAAACTACCAAGCGACTTCTCACAGCTTGTACCATTTATAATAAGTCCTGCAACGCTTTCCTATATTTATTCTGAACCATAAATCCCCAGTGCATATACATAATGTAAAGAAATATGAAATTGGCTTATGCTATGGAAGTGGGAAAAAATGCATTTAGACAGGACTGGACTGACCAGCAGGCACACTGGGCAAATGCTCCAGTGGCAGATCAGGTTCTGCTGCATGTGGCTAGTGGCTGGATACTGCTGCAGGTACTTAAAAATCCGGAACTGCTAAGCAGAAGCACCCTAGTGTTACTGTGTTTGCTTTCAGTGGTTCAGTTCATTACAGGGGCGTACCTAGAGTATTTGGCACCTGGGGCGGATCCTGTATGTGGCCCCCCCCAACACACACTTTAAAACTGCATAGCTTCTAACATTATATACCGGCGCAGACACTGAAGGTGGTACAGCATAACACTTACTGTTATCATTATATACTGAGGCAGACATTGACGGTGGTACAGCATAACACCTTTCACTATATACTGAGGCAGACGTTGACGGTTGTACAGCATAACACCTACCACTATATACTGAGGCAGACAATGACGGTGGTACAACATAACGCCTATCACTATATACTGAGGCACACATTGACGGTGGTACAGCGTAATCCCTATCACTATACATTGAGCCAGACATTGACAATAGTGCAGCATAACTCCTATCACTATATACTAAGCCAAACATTGATGTGGTGTAGGCCTACCACTTCATTAGTAGTAGGGATGCACCGAAACAAATTCTGGACTGAAACCGAAAATGCAGCATTTACCTGGCCGAAACCGAATATGACCCCCCCCACACCATAAAAAAAAATCTAACACTTTTATTTAAAGTAACACACCAAAATAGGACAAAACAATTAAATAACAATATTAATATATATATATATATATATATATATATATATATATATATATATATATATATATATATGATTGTTAACAGCAATCACATTCCTGTCATGCCCAGGCATTCGCAGATTCCAGGATGTACTCGCAGACGATCTACCCTCTCCCCTTTTGAAATTCTACCTAACGATCTACCCTCTCCCCCTTTGAAGTTCACTTATCTTTCAGGAGTCCTGCGGTGGGGGTGCAAGGCCTCTGTCTCCCAGCTCTGCCACTGTATAGAACAGTATAGAGTGATGGGAGTTATGATGTACTAGAGCATAATTATATAATGAAAAATACATTGGAAATGGTACAGCATAACACCCATCACTCTCACACATTTACCAATCCGCACATATACCAATCCACACACATACCAATCCACACACACACACCAATCCACACACACACCAATCCACACACACACCAATCCACACATACACCAATCCACATATATACCAATCCACACATACTAATCCACACATACTAATCCACACACATACCAATGCACACACATACCAATCCACACACACACCAATCCAGACATATACCAATCCACACATATACTAATCCACACATACCAATCCACACATACCAATCCACACATACCAATCCACACATATACTAATCCACACATACCAATCCACATATATACCAATCCACAAATACCAATCCACACACATACCAATCCACACATACCAATCCACACATACACCAATCCACACATATACCAATCCACACACATACCAATCCACACACATACCAATCCACACACACTAATCCACACATACACCAATCCACTCTCACTCACTGAATGCTTTCCTACCTTTCCTCTTTTCTCCTTACAGCTTCTTTTCCTCCTCTTCTTCAGTTCTTCTGTCTTCTTCCGGTTCAGTGGGCGCGGCTTCAGTGTTGTGCGCCGGGATCTGACAACAAATCCCGGCGCACAGCAGCTGTTGCCGCGCAGATCGCAATGGAGCGATATCGGAGGTCTTTAACTGACCTCCGGCTCCCTTGAGTGATTTTAAGCCGGGTTCAAGGGTTGAACCCGGCTTAAAATCACTCAAGGGAGCTGGAGGTCTGTTAAAGACCTCCGATACCACTCCCTCGCGAGCCTTCTCCTCCAGCGGCGGACATTACTGTCCGTCTCTGGAGGGGTGCCGGGTGCCGGCAAGTTGGCACCCCCCTGATGAGCGGCACCCGGTGCGGACCGTCCCCCCCGCCCCCCGCTAGGTACGCTACTGGTTCATTATATTTGCTTTTTGACCCTTGGCTTGCCTAACTACCCTCCTGCGTAATGATTTACCTGGCTGTCCTGACCTGTGCATCATAACAGGCTTGTCTGACTACCTGCTCTGTGTACCAAGCTTGGCTTGTATGATTACCTTTTTTAGTGTACCAAACCTTGTCTGACCATCCATTCTGCATTGCTACCTGGCATCCAGTACTACCTGTTCTGGAATTCTACTTACAAATGATACTATCCAGGTATCATTTGGTGCTTAGTCTTCTATACTCAATGCCTATTATACTTGCCTATACCTGAGCCTCTACACTGTTGGGATCTTCAAAATACCTGTCCGCTTATCTTCGGGCTTAACCCCTTGCTAAGTGATTCGGAACGAAGAACTTCTGCAGTGTGTGCTTCTTGGTGACAGCAAACGTGACAACACAAAGCAGGGGCTGTTTGATTATGAATGCCATATAGTTTCTTAAATGATATCTGGTGCACACATCTCCCATAAAGCCTATATTTGCTTCATTGTCCAAATACAAAGATATTTGGTATTTTCCATATTATCCGTTGCTTTTGACAAATTTATTTCTCAACCATTTAAACCCTGTGTTTTATTAACTGATTATAGAATGATACTGCAAGCCAGCGTTCTACAGTTGAGTTGGTGGCTCTCTACTGCCACCTTCCAGCCCTGTTTTAACTTACATAGGTAATAAAAAGAAAAAGAAGAAATATTGTTAATGGCTGCCTTGTTTCAATTGCATTTCAAAAGTTCTTCTGAGACCCACCTCCAAGTACAAGTAAAATGTAACCTTTTTTTTGTTAATAAAAGAAAATTTTAACCAATATATAAAGAACAAAATGAGTACAAGGAGGGCAATACAACTGTGAAACCCTGCGTCACCAAACCACCATTACTGGCCTAATTTAAGAATAGTGAATTATACGAAAACCTAGTGATCTATTCAGTTCCTACTTATCCCCTACTTTATCATAATAAATATCCTGGAATTTATTATAATGACGTTGGTATGGTCCCCTATTTTCCTCAAGGGAACTAACGGTATCATGGTAAAAATCCTGTTCACTTAATGGAAGTTGTGATAACTGATTGGTCTTATTTCTAGGTTTCCTTATAGTACACTACAGAAGTCAGTATTTATTGGTTCAGCGAGGCAGGGGTTTCTCAGTTGTGTAGCACTTCTTGTACTCATTGTAATTGGTTGGGATTTTATTGTATTATTTGAATAAAAGTTAAGTGTTACTTGTACTTGGAGGTAAGGAGCTCTTTTAATTATAGTCTAACTTGTGGGTCTCAGAGATTCACTGCAATATGTATCTTAAAAAAATAGATGGTGTTGGAGCGGCTGTGTGTGTATGAATGTGCAAGTGTATGGAGTGACTGTGTGTATGTATTTTGTTGAAGTGGCTGTGTGTGTATGTATATGCCAGTATACAGTGTTGGAGCAGCTGTGGTTATGTATGTGCAAGTGTATGATGTTGGAGCAGCTGTGTGTGTATGTATGTTCAAGTGTATGATGTTAGAGTGGCTGTGTGTATGTAGGTACATGTGTATGGTGTTGGAGTGGTTATGTGTGTATGTATGTAAATGTAAGGTGTGTGTGTATGTATTTATATGTATGTGTGTGTATGTATGTGCATGCAAGTGCAGTGCTGCCCCAACCATCATCATACCTACATCATAGTTCATAAAAATCATGTCCCCAACCACTATATTCATACCTCTCTCCGTGACCATCATTATCATATTCCTCCCCACCATTATCACCCTATATTGTACCAAAATCACCCCCCCTCCAACTCTATAACCAGCATTATTTTCCATCCATACCATCCCCCAGCATTGGTTCCCCCTCTATTCCCTCCCGTACAATAATCTCCTTAGCTCCCTGTCCATGGCCTCTTGGTCTTTCAGCAGATTACTATCTACATGCCTGGGGTCTTCCTCTGCGCTTCTGCTAGTCAGCACCACGCCTGATATGATGTCATTGTGGTGTGTCATGGTGTGACAAAAAAATGGCAGAAGCGCAGTGGATCATGTGGAGATCTATTTTACGGCTGAGGCGGCCTATCCCAGTAGGTCAGCAATATGATTCTGCACATGGTTTCAGTAGGTGAGTCACATGGGGGACACAAGATTATGCTCCCCCAGCGATTCCAGTGACGATATTGTCCTGCAAGGAATGACCCTGCCATACATAATACAAAGTTAATTAGTGAGATGACAAAATAGATCTCTGCAAATTCATTATGCATTATGAAGGATCAGTCTTAACCTTTTTATTGAAGTTCACTCAGATTAAGGCCTTTAATTATGCACTTTTAAATCAGGGAGATCAAATGTTTACCTATTCTTCAATGCACCTTAATGTTCTTGCGATGTTAGTTATAAGTACAACATTATTGACACATTTGTTATTTTATAGTTGATAATATATTTGCAAATATATAATATTTTTACTGGAAATATTTGTCTCATTCTCAATGAATTTAATTTGCGTCGCATGGATGTCCTTGACAAATGGAATCCATTCACTACAATAATAGCAGACTTCAAAGAAGCGTATTAGAGACATGTTTAAAGCGCAAAGCCCAGGCAGTCTGAATGGGTATGTCTTCTGTCTGGAGATGATGCACTCAGAATGATCTTTTCACTACCCATTCAAAAAGTTAGCAGCGGGTGTCAGAAATGCCAGTGGTTTTCAGTTTAACAGGAATCTTTCATCATGAGCAGGGTTTTGGATTTTACTTTTTTCAGCGTAAGACAGTGTCATGTAGCCCATGGTTAAAGCAATTATAAGAACCAAGTTCATTTTTTTCTCAGTGTTTTATTGATTCCAAACACTTGTAGGGCTGGTGTCAATTTCTCTCTATTAAAGAGACAGCTCTTCTCTCCCTCATAAAAAGAAAACATTGTTGGTGGTGTTTGATGATTCCTCTCTTTCTATTGAATGGATAAGGTTACTGAGAAGTCAGAAGAGTGGCATAAGGCATTCTCAACACTAATAGTTGGTTATTATAAGAACTTCCAATAGCTATTTAGAACACTGACATTAATGCAAGGGGTTAAGGTATTCAACATTATATGCAAAGTTTCAGATTTTGGCATTAGAAGTTTCAAATTTTGGCATTAGAAGAATATAAGCTAAAGAAAACAAAAATAACTCCTCCTCATCATCCTATGCATCCTCAATGTATCTATAAATGGTTAAAACTGTGCAACTTATGAATAAAAATAAAAAAGGAGAAATCAATAGATATCTTGAACTGAAATTAACACATTATCAGAGATATTGTGCATCCTAAAGTTCTTCCCCTTTTTCATAGTTTTAACCAAATGTTGGTTAATGTGGTTAATGAACCATAAAATAAATAAATTTGTTCAAATTGAGCCCTTCAGACAAGTGCGACGTCAGAGACAGCATGGTCCTCTCTTGCTGGAGCTGCTTCTGCATCCAGGGACCTTATTGACATGGTCACCTACATGATCACGGGAATGCCTAATGTGGTTCAATATGTTCACTTTGTTAATACATGTGTTACGTTTCTACCTTTTATAGGGCCAACATCAAAAAAGTTATAATGTTACAAAAGCTTTCAGGACCCCAGAGATCCCTCCTTCAGCTGGAAGAAGATACTTATCTTTTTCCATGTTGGATCAATAAAAGACATCAGCTTAAATTTTTTTCTTGGCTATTAGTTTTTAGTCTTATTTTTTCTTAATACATACACTATACAGACAAATGTATTGGGACACCTGACCATTGCGCTAACAGGGATTTTTATGACATTGTATTCTAAATACATAGAAATGAATATGTAGTTGGTCCGAAATGGCTTGATATGCTGGAAGGGACACACCAATACATTTCAGACAGTGCTATACTTCCAACTTTGTGAGAACAGTTTGGGGAAGACCCTTTTCTATTCAAGCATTACTGTGTCCCAGCGCACAAAGCAAGGTCCATAAAGATATGGTCGAATGAAACTGGTGCCTGACTAAGCATCACAAAGGAAGAAACCCAGCATTTGGTCATGTCCATGGAGAAATTGGGTGGAAAGGATTCTCATCAAAGTATTAAAAATGAACATTTTATTTATGATTGTGTCAGTTTGTCCAATTACATTTGAGCCGCTGAAATAAGTGGACTGCGTAAGAAAATAGTTGAAATTTCGAAATGATTCATACAATATCTTTGTTCAACCCCTTGAATTAAAGCTGGAAGTCTGCACCTCAATTGCATCTCGTTTTTTCATTTCAAATCCATTGTGGTGGCATATAGAGCCAAGATTCTGAAAATTATGAAATATTTCCAGACCTCACTGTATATCACTGTGTATATACATGGCCAGCAAAGGGATTGCATGCAATATGATTTTTTTTCCTTCTTATAATACATAACAATATTATGAGATTGCAGTATTTCAGAAGTACTGTTATGCAGTGCAATATTCAGTCTGTTATTCTGGTAGGAATATATGAAATGGTGGGTAGGACGGAAAAATATTAACTGTCTACAGATTGGTTCTAATATTTATAATGAGAACTAAACCTTTAAGATAATATGGTGTAAGATTACTACATTCAGAAAAGTAAATGAAGCTTTTTTCATACAAAAAAAATTTAAAACATCTCAGCATTGTGATAATATTCTGCTTAAAATTCTAAAGATAAATAAATACAATACAATGCTTTGTGTTCATTTGTTCAGTTGTGCTGCCATCTAATGGTAGATAGCATTATAACAGTTCACTATTTTCTACTGAAAAGGTTTAATTTTAAAATGCAATAAGAGTAATGAATACAGGCTGATCAAGGAGAAAATGGAGTCTCTGGTTGATTTTTTGTTGGGTCAAAAAAGAAAAATATGTAAAGTTACATAAGCTTTTGGGAAACTTAATTGTATTATATTCATCAAAAGGCACAGATAGGCATGTTTTATGGGTGCTGGCATCACCGGATCCCACACCTCCCAAGGAGCCCAGTGAGGGAGATCATAGGATCTCCCTTCACTGACCCCACTTGTGTAATGGAGACCTCTGCATTGTGGGTAGAGCTCTGTCAAGTGGAGGCCCCCCACTGCCATTGCTGCAACAACACAAGGCCTGCCTAGCAGTATGCCCAAAAGAGGACCAAAAGAGAGCTGGCAGTGTAAGAATATTATTGTGTGTGTATGTAAGTTAGTGTGTGAAAGTATGTTTATGTGAACGTGTATGTTTGACTGTGTATGTTTTTTATGACATAATATGTTTTTTGATATTTTATGGATGGCGATCTATTACCAAGCCACCATACTTCTTAAGGTTTAGGAAGTCCTTTGGCAATGAGCAGCAGGTATCCAACTGTCCTTTTTCATCAGGCTATGATTCTGCATTCTTGCAAAGTTTCCTCATTTATAACAGCTTGCCATTTTAACTACCCCCTTGGCCGTGTGTTTCAAGTTTTTTTTTGTTTGAAAAAATATTTTAAACAATATTTTATAAAGCAGCATGCTCCCAAGCAAACAAGGTCATGACATTCAGAGATAGTAATCCTAAAACCGAAAATAAGTAATAACTATTTAAATAGTTGTGATAAAATTATAGTCCAGGTCAAAGTAAGCCTTATCTGTGATGAAACCAGTTGGATAATTAAATAACTGCAACGGGTAGTGCCTTATAAATAAATATCTGCCAAGAGCTAGAGTTTGATCTAATTAAATAATTGCAGTCTTTAGTCTTCAAGCATGCAATGTACCAAAGCAGATACTGGATAAGCCGATTTTGACATTTTTATTTTGCAATCCTTGTGATATAATGGAACGATTACTCGTGAAAGCTAGGACAGTAAGAGAACAGAAGCAAAAAATATTGCCACTTTTGGAGGACACAGTTCCACGTAATTTCTCACACTCAGCAGAGAGAAGTCTACATTGTCTCCAATCATGGTATTGTTGGTATTGTTTTCATTTTTCTTGATTTTATTTCCTTGGGTTCTAGATACTTGAATTCCGTCAACATTCCATCTGGCCCCCTGGCAAAGAAATTTAAAATGGCTGAAAATACCAGGTATTATAACAACAGCATTGAAATTGATATAATACAGGGATGGATACAAAGGACAATTTGCCTTTTGGAAACACCAACTCAGCTTTGGCCACTGAACGGAGGTGGTCAATCCTCTTAAACTATGTAAAATTGCAAGGAAATCTTTATTTCACAAGATAAAGATGACCATCCACAAACAAGAGAAGTCTTTAACAAAGATGCCATTTTTTTAACCAAAAGGCAAAAAAGGGCCTTACTGTGAGTGAGCAGGATGGATCCCTTACACACTGTAACCAAAGGCGCTCAAGGATGATACAGATGGATTTGAACTGCTTCTTATGCTTCAGGCTTCTACTCATTAAGTATACATCCTTGGGCTGTCATCCCTACAATGCTCTAGGCCTGCTAAAACAAAAGGTGACCCTTCTTAAAATGTATAAAAGCAGGAAGCGTAACATTCAACCTTACATCAAGACACACTCAAATCACACTACACTCTATTGTCTTCTGGAACGGAGGTGCACTGTACACTCTCGTATCTTTGGAAAGATAACTGATACTGGATGCACCCCTATTTGCAGAATCAATCTAGAAGTACTGGAAGTGATATCCCATGATGGGGCAGTGAACCAGGGCAACCAGGGTTAACCAAAATGTGAACAAACGCTGAATCGACTATACAGTATGAACTTAAATAGTTCACTAGCCTCCAGCTTCTGGAACATAGCGGCAACGGAGAAGCATACTGATCAAGAAAAACTAGCTGCAATCACATATGACAGCCCACATGGCCTAACAACAATCCAAAAATACTGGGGCTATGGAGGATAAACCCGCATCAGACCCACCTTCACCCAGGAGGGATTTTGGTAAGAAAGAGAAGGGGACGACACAAGGAACTTCTTAGGCAATGAGACTGGCTAGGATTGTGTCAAAATTCCTGATTCTGATTCTGGATAGGGTACGGTAGAATTCAAAACCACCATGGAAGGGATTATTTTACAGTTAACAACACGTACCACTCATCATGACCATGTAACTAGAATAAAAAACACATTATCTGACCATATGAAACAAATACTCACAATAAAACTGGATGATTTGGAAAACCAAAGTAGGAATCCTGAAAATGGAAAACCTCCAAAATGTAACCACCTCCATGCATACCAGAGGCATTTCAACTCCACTCAAAGGCAGGGATCACAGTGAATGGGACCCAATGGTCTAGAGGAAATGCTACATCAAGACCAGTTATCCTGAAGTTTCTAAACTTCAGAGAAAAGATCGAGGGGGGCGTGGCCTGCAGCGGCTGAGCTCCTCTCCAAATAACCCTGACGTTCTCGGCACAAACCGGCTTCATACGCGGTTAAACCACCGGCAAGCTGGGTCCCGGGCTACCGTTATCCCTGGAGCCCGTACCGGACGCGATTCGCGCCGCGGATTTTGTTGTTTCTACAGAAAACCAAGCGGCTCTGCAGAAAACCGCGCGAAACCGCCGCCATCTTACCTCCTCGCTCCCTACTCACCTTCAGCTGCACGGCACAGGAACAGCTCTATCGCATCCTGACAGCGGCCACACGGATCCCGTCGCTCCGGCAGTTGACACGACACTCCAGCACCGACACGAGAAACGGACAGGGTAAGGGACGTTTTCTCCCCAGCCCTCCGCCATTTTCTTGTCACCGGCCCTTACACGCTACGGGGAGGGAGAGCTCCTGGCCGAGACACACGCCAATCCCTGCTATACTGCACACGCATTTAATTTTTTGAGAATAGCACTGGGCTACCTGGTTACTGGGCATTTTAGTGTCCGAATTTTGGAAGAGGAAAGGGACAAGGAGGACAAAGTATAATAATTAAAAAAGAGGAAAAAGAAAAAAAAAAAAAAAAAAAAGAAGGCTCTTTTCCACTATACTACAAAATTTACCTACTATCACTGGTGAGCAGTATTACATGATACCTGCCTCTATATGATCACATTTATATCTTTGATTGCTGAAGGGTATGTGAAAGCGTCCTGATACGGATCACTACGTTCCCTCCACATCTGCATCAACTCACATTATGCCCAGCCGGCGATCAAAAAAACAGACTCCACTTAAACTAACTACGTTTTATTCTCCAAAAGACAGCAACCCATCGCTATCTACTTTTCTTTCTTCAACGGACGCTACACACAGTGATTCTAATCCGCTATCACCTATTCATTCTTCTACGTGCTCAACTATGCCTCCCAAACCCACCCCAGCAGCCTCTCCTACACCCTCAGAGGCCGCTGCTTCGAACACATTCGTGGAAGACTCTAAACTCTCACCTACCATGGAAACTACTATTCGCTCTCTATTTCAAGAATTCCGGGAATCCCTACAACAAGACTTTATGTCCTCCCTTAGCACCTTATCCAAAGAAGTTACCAACATAGGGGAACGGACTGCACATCTTGAAGAAAAGATGGGGGAATTTACTGACGCCCATAACGCTCTCGTCGACAATCAAAACGAAATGACTGATGATCTATTTGAACTCAAATTGAAATTGGCAGACCTAGAAGATAGATCTAGACGTAATAATATCAGATTCCGTGGTATTCCGGAATCAGTGCAAGCTTCTGACCTCAGGGATTTTCTCATGGCTTACTTTGCAATTCTCACACCTCAAGCAGACCAGCGGGATATGACTCTTGACGGGGTCCACAGGCTTCCAAAGCCCTCTCATCTTTCCAAGGACATACCCAGGGACGTCCTAGCTAGAATTCATTTTTTTCACTACAAAGAGAATGTGTTAAAAGCAGCCAAAAATCCTCCTACTTTACCTGACCGCTTCTCTACAATAACGTTATTTGCTGACTTGTCAGCAGCTACTTTGAATAGACGAAGAGTGTTTTCTACGTCCACCGCAATTCTGAGAGACAAGGGAATCCCTTATCGTTGGGGATTCCCTGTTAAACTTCTGGTAACCAGGAATGGAGTCACTCACGCACTTCATAATCCCAATGCGGCACTTCATCTTATTAACAAATGGTTCCCTGACTCCATGCAAGAGACTTCTACATCTCCGCAGAAGAAGAGACCTTCCCCTCTCCACCAGGAATGGACCAAGGTCGGAAAATCGACCTCCGTGGATTCATCGTATGGACACAGACGCTCTCACTCACGATCCCGATCTCCTACTTAAGCACTAAGGAGTTCCAAGAAATGCACCTGTTAGCCGACTTCTCGCAATTTTGGATCTTCTGGACACCTCGTCTAACACATCCGGCCCTCCCACCAAACTACATTGAATGTAGCTCCAGCTTCTTCCTGACTGGACATTCTTTAGCCGCGTATGGTTAGTGATATCTTTCTACACTGAATCAGGGTTGGGCAATTGATTTTTGTCTCTGCCTTAATGTTCTTATGCATTTCACTTATATCCACCCCCTCACTTGCCACTGTAAACCTGACAGGTTTGGCATGTTCTCACAGAACACTACTGTTGTTATCTATAGTTAACCGTTTTCTGTTTTTGTTGCACTCAACTTGTTCGCAATTTTTCTATATGATCACTGTCGCTAATGGTATACTACTCCTTTTTTTTTTGGAGTTGGGCGGGTTCGTTACTTTACCCAAATACTATAACTTATCAAGATGGTGATTAAATTATCTACTTTAAATGTGAAAGGTTTAAATAGCCCCTTTAAACGAAATTTATTTTGGAAAGAATGTCGCAATTTACAGTGTGATGTAATTTGTGCACAGGAGACTCACCTGCTCGACTCCGACACCTTTAGGGTTAAACATAAGAATTTTCCTCATATCTTTTTTACACCTAATACAAAAAAAAAAAAAGGGGAGTCCTCATAGCTATTAGGAACTCAGTGGCGTTTCACTTGTTTAATGTAACCTATGATGCTAACGGTCGATACATAATTTTGAACTGCGACATTAATAATGTAAAGTTTTCTATTGTATCACTCTATGCTCCTAATAGGCGACAGGGGAAATTTCTTTCTCACCTCCTTACTACTCTTGACAAACATAGATATGGGGCGATTATATTGGCTGGGGACTTTAACAAGGTCCTCTCCCCTTGCTTAGATAAAAATCCCCATGACGCCTCGGATAAAACCACAGACATTTATAACATTCTCTTTAAAGAGGACCTATATGATACATGGCGAACCCTTCACGCTGATGAGAGGGACTATACGTTTTTCTCTAACCCACATCACACATACTCACGTATTGATCTTATAATGGTAGACAAATGGCTTCTCCAGAAAATTGTCTCTTCCACAATTGGAATTATATCGTGGTCGGACCACGCTCCTGTCTCCATCTCCATTAGGGAACAATTTAACACTCCGCCTACTGCCCCCTGGAGACTCAACCACTCTATTTTTGGTGATCCAATTGCTAATTCTACAATAGAACGGGACCTTACTGAATTCTTTCATTTTAACTCCCCTGCAGATACTAATGCTCTTACGAATTGGTGTGCCCATAAAGCTGTCTTGCGTGGTACTTTTATAAAATTGGCCTCGGCCCAAAAAAAAAGCAGATTAGCCAAGACACAAGACATTTTGCACAATATTAAACTCATTGAAGACACACACAAATTATCCAGGGACCCTACTTTGCTTAAGGAACTTAAATCATTACGTTTCCAACTATACCAACTTTTAAACTTTAAATTCGACTTTTATCTTAATAGGACGAGAACCCAATTCTACTGGCAGGGTAATAAAGCTGGCAAATTATTAGCGAATCGTTTTAAAACAAGAATAGCAAAAACTAAAATTCCATTTCTTTACAATAAACAGGGGAAGAAGGTGCTAAATCCACAAATGATCACAAACGTACTAGCAGATTATTATGGGGACTTGTACAATCTCCATCTAGACCCGAATACCCCCCAACCGACACCACTCTCCATTTCTTCTTTTCTGAAAGCTATTCATCTCCCCTCCCTTACCAATGACAATTTACTTCTTTTGAATCAGCCTATAACAAGAGAGGAGATTACATCGGCGATCTCCTCTTTGAAACCAAATAAATCCCCGGGCCCAGACGGATTTACAGGGGAATACTATAAAAAATATTCCCACATCTTATCTTCTCAACTTCACATAGTCTTTAACGAAATTTTTAATACAGGTATCATTCCCCCCGAGATGTTACATGCAATTATCATCACACTCCCTAAACCAGGTAAACCCCCTAACAGGCCCGAAAATTTTAGACCGATATCTCTGCTGAACGTTGATTTAAAATTGTATACTAAAATCCTGGCTAACAGGATCAACGATATTCTTCCGTCTTTAATTAATAATGACCAGGTTGGCTTCGTTAAAGACCGACAAACAGTAGATGGGACACGACGATTTATTAACCTGACTTACTGTGCTGAAACTCGTCGGATGCCTTCTCTGCTTCTCTCCTTGGATGCGGAGAAGGCGTTTGACAGGGTGCACTGGGGTTTTCTGTCGTCGGTCCTCACAAAATTTGGCTTCACAGACAAAATTTTTTCAGCTATACAAGCCCTATATTCCAACCCTTCTGCTGTAGTTTATTCTTCAGGATTTTTATCGCGTAGATTTAATATTTCAAATGGCACTCGTCAAGGGTGTCCCCTGTCGCCCCTCATATTTGCTCTCGTGATGGAGCCCTTAGCTGAGACAATACGAACTGACCCCTTTATATCAGGTTTACAGATAGGCGGGAAAGACCATCGCATAGGCTTATTCGCTGATGATATCATTATAGCATGTAGGGATCCCTTGTCATCCCTCCCATCCATACTTGACGTTTTACAGAAATTTGGAGATGTCTCTTATTATAAAATCAACGAAACTAAATCACAAATCCTTAATATGGGTCTTTCTCCTCAAACAGTTAAAATCCTTAAATCAAGATTTCCATTCACCTGGACATCCACCTATCTCCCTTATTTGGGTATGCATTTGACGTTCCCTAGCGCACATCTTTTTGACGCAAACTATGCGGTGTTGTTGAAAGACATGAAACACACAATTTCTAATCTACCTTCTTTGGGCGTTTCTTGGTTAGGCAGAGTAGCAGCTATTAAGATGTTGATCCTTCCCAAGATCTTATATCTGTTCCGTACTGTTCCAATTTTTCTCCCGATAGCTTACATCCAAAAACTACAAAGCATCATCATGCAATATATATGGATCAGAAAAAAACCTAGGGTTGGGGCAAAAATATTATACCTACCTCCGAGGAACGGAGGTATTAGTTGCCCTTCTATTCTCCAGTACTACAGGGCCACCTTGTTAGCTCAACTTAAATATATCTGGAACCGAGACGTCTCAAGGCTATGGGTGGAGATGGAGTTGACGGAATTGGGCTCCTGTGGACTCAGTGATGTTTTTAGCGCTGCCTATCTGTTCCAACCCGTTTTGTCATATTCTCATCCTACTTTGAGAGCAATTTCACAATTATGGTACCAGTTTGTGATCCCCAACAATTTATTTCAAGTTAACCCGCTATCTTTGCCTATAAAAATCTTAGAGGCAGTGATCCCTGATCTGGCCTTATCAGGTTGGATCAACCTGGGCGTACAGCATATATCAGACATTTGGGAAGGTGGAACTATGGTCCCGTTTGCAATCTTGCATGACAAGTTCCATATTAGTAACAAAGACTTTTACAAATACCTACAGATACGCCACGCTTTTCAATCAATCACAATACACTCTACTTACACTGACTCTGATTTGTTTAAATGGCTGACACAACAAGGTAGACATCACAAAGGCATCTCGAAGTGCTATTCATTGTTACTTAAGCTTTACTTAGATCTTCCTGACCCCTACAAACTCAAATGGGAAACTGATCTCCATACTCACTTCACTGCACACCAGTGGCAATCGGCGCACTCGGTCATAACCTCAGTATCTAAATGTATTAGTCACCTGGAAACTTCCAAAAAACTATTATATCGTTGGTATCTTACGCCGTCAAGATTAGCGCTATTTAATCAAACTCCAAACACCTGCTGGAGGTGCTCAGACATAGGTTCGTTTCTACACATCTGGTGGCAGTGCCCCAGAATACTGGCCTTCTGGAGGAGACTTGGTAAATTTTTGTCTACCCTTTGTAGGTTTCCTGTAATATTGGATGCCCCCCTTGCACTACTCAATGTTAATGTGGACCAATATTCCTATTTTCATAAAACTATCATTTTGCATGCACTGATTTCAGCGAGGCATAACATAACTAAACGTTGGAAGTCTAACCTGATACCTTCTCTTAAAACAGTTATTCACGATATAAATTCTAATTGTTGGCACGAATTTAAAATATCGACTGCCCAAAATACGACCACCGCATTCTCCTCCAGGTGGGATATTTGGTTGCATAGCGCACATAATACCGTTCAGCTCCTTTGACTCACGTATTTCATTAACATTGCTCGATTATACGTGAATGCAAGGTACAAGAGTGCGGATTTGTTTTCTGTTTTTTTTTCCTTTTTTTTTTCTTTTTTTTTTCTGTTATATGTTGTTTTCAATCGATTATAACAAACCTGCTTATTTCGAATGTACGATCTGTATACTGTAACTGCGTTATCTCTGTACATTTATACAAACATGTTTATATTTTTCCAACAAAAAAGAAAAAACTTTCAATAAAATATATGTTATAAAAAAAAAAAAAAAGATCAAAATATTAAGCGCATACAGAACACAATCAAAGGTCTATTATGTGCAAAATCAAATCCTAACCTTCCAGGACTTTTTAGGCTCTTGTCGCAGACAAACACAAAGACTTCACTATGGTGTGTAGTTGGTAGAAAATAAAATGAGATTTATGATGCTCTACCCGGCAAAGCTTAAAATACCTCAAACAACCAGGCATATTTCTTTGACAGTCCAAAAGATGTACAACGTTTCCTCAATAAAGACACACATCCTCAAATAGAATATGCAAGAAATGGGAAGAGTCTCCCACTCACACCGAATTCAGGGACCTGGGTGGAGAACTTGACTAAATATTGAAAAAAGGAACTCAGTCAAGTATAATGCTTATTGTTTATTTTTCAGTTTAATACGGGGTTTGTTTGTAAACCTTAATATGGTTATGTTGGCTGAATTTAATGACTATGTGACAGCTACCTCCAAGGTACATAGGTGACCACAAGGTTTTAGATCCCCCCTCACCCCAGCACTTAAACCTATCACCCTCAAACTGCTATCCTGGAAAGTTACAGTTCTTAATATGCCCATTAAATGGAAAAAATGTAACATACCTATGTATGCAGAAGCCTAATGTGGCGCGATTGCAGGAAACAGATTGGAAAGCTACTTCTGATACATCCTTAAAGGATTATTGAATACACTTGTGTATCTCAGCCTCCTGCAACAGAACAGCAAGAGGAGTGGCCATATTGTTTCATAAGACACTAGAATTCCATATTCACTCTACCACACTTAACCCTGATGGCAGACATACTATACTGAATATTACGCTTAATTAAATATGAATGCTCCTGGCAAATGTATGTGCACCAAACTATACTAACTCAGATTTTTTTGTTTCTTTACTTGAGAGTATCCAGATGGCTCATTTCACTTCTTTGATCATATGGGTAGTAATAGTAGTACAGTAGTAAAACCTTACCAGGGATCTTAGATAGCTTTCACCAACTGACCCACCAGTTGCAATGGGTAGACCCTTGGCACATTTTTAATCTAGGAAATAATACTACACAAAATTCTACCAAGCACAAATATACTAATTTCAGATCATGCGCTGATTTTTTGTACGTAAACAACGGTCGCCCGAAAACCACTCAGGTAATGGTACCTGGGGCTTCAATGCCGAGGCACCATCGGTGACTGGAGGTATTCCAGGAGGTGAAGAGGCTGCGGCTTGTTCAGTGGGTACACTCTGCTGCATTTAAAGGTTGTGTACCTTCTGCCTTAATTGGTGTTGATTGGTCTGGATCTCTTGTAGCGTCTGCTGGAAGTTCGCCAGCTGGTGGGTCAATGCGGCGATGGTGTCAGATAATCCCGCGGGTTCCATAGTGGCTCAGATATTATGTGAGGGTTTGAGGGTTAGGGATGAGAAACCCAGTATGCAGCAATACCACAGCCAAGTAGTAGTAGGGGCAGATGCGCCACGTGCAGCGAGGTCCAGAAACGTAGCCGAGTCAGGGTAAGCAAACACAGTTCGGTATAAGAAGCCAAGGGTCGGGGTTGGAGAGATCAGTGAAGTCCGTATAACAATAGCCATGGTCAGGATAATAGAAGTCAGCAAAGTCCAAAGGGAATCCGAGGTCAGCAACAAGATAAACTATAAACTATAAAATAGAACATATTGACCGTTCACTGTTATTTTGTGAAGCCTCCAAAGCTGTATTAAGAGGTCACATACTTTCCTATGAGACAGGTCCAAAAAATTCCAGTCCTTTAAAGTCCAGGTGACATAAGCATTTGCATAACAGACAGATATCAACTATAACAAATATAGACAAATACCGATACAGTGAAGAGCCTAAAGGACTTTAGACCACAATAGAAATAAATTTTTAGACATTATAGCAAACCAAGCAGGTTACTGATGAACATTGCACAACCCAAAACGGGAAAACACCACATTAGCATGATCACAAACGTGCAGGGAAGACAGCTAATAGAGACAGAGTAGAAAAATCAAAGCTTTTACTATTCAGAACTCTACACTAAGGTCCCAGATAAGAAAGACATGCTATATAAAATATTACCCATTTATTGGACTAACATTCCATTTTAAGGATGAGTTTTTGAGTTTTCTTTGTCAGTCAAAAGCTATACTAACCACAAGTGCAACATGAGCAGCAGTATATGCGTTAAGAAGCAGAACAGAGAGTGATAAGGTACAGGTCACAGCAGTTATAAATTAGTTTAGCCAGTGTGAAGTATTTGGGGGGGTAGAGGGAGTGAGGGTGTTAAAAAAAACACTGATTCACTGCCAAGTACAGATGAAACTGCTCATCATACCCCCACCAGATGCTGTCTACATAACAAGACAAGGCCAAACACTTATCGGGAAGCCAATTCAAATGCACTTCTTTTCCTTCAGTAGGATTTGTTGAGGGAAGGCAACCAACCAACAACTCAAGAAAACTTAACTCCAAACTAGCGGGCACTCTGCACTTACCTCATTCACCACCGCCTCTCTCTGTTTTCCAGGAGGTGAGGTATACACGTGCACTACACCCCCCCTTATCCTGTACCACGGTGGAATTGACGGGACACGCGCAACGTAACATCATGCACAAGGGGCTTTGCCGCGCAGTAAAAGCTGTGCACTGGTTTTCAGTCAGTGCTTGGTTGTTGTATTGGCTGGGCTCACTACTGTTTGCAGATTTTGCCTGATTTACTTTGTTTGACTTCTCCTTTCCTGACCTGACTTGCCTGACCATTCTATTGAATTTTGGTTACCTGATTTCGTCAATCATTACAATTTCTGCATACTGGGTTCCTCGTCAGATTAATTCCTAACATACACAGAACCTTCTATGCACACATTTACATCTGTCAGATGTGGGACCACATAGACATCAGTTCAGCCTGCTCTCAGCCCACTTAAAGTGGCACCCGGGGCAGACCCCCCATTAATTACACTACTGAAACCAAGATATCTTGGACAATGCTATGCTTCCAGCTTTGTGGGAACAGTTTGGGGAAGACCTTTTTTCTATTCCTGCAAGACTGTGCCTCAGTGCACAAAGCATGGTCCATATTGCTGCATGAGTTTGGTACAACTTGACTAGTCCGCAGAGAGCTCTGACCTCAACACTCATCGGACACCTTTGGGATGAACTGCAACAGAGATTGTCCTTCTTGCCCAACATCAAAGCCTGACCTTCACAAAAATTCTTACAGAAACACTCCAAAATATTGTTAAAAGCCTTCCCAGAAGAGTGGAAGCTGTTATAGCTGCAAGCAGGGACTAACTATATATTAAACATATGAGAATGTAATGTCATAAAATTGCCTTTTGATGTAATGGTCAGGTGTCCCAATACTTTTGTCCATATAGTGTATCTTGCAGGTTAATCAAGTAACATTCTGCTCATGGAAACTTGGAGGATGTTCTTTATTGGTTACCTGTTTTAACTCATTGTTTAATGGAATGGTGCAATATTTTCGCCTATTCAAATAAAGAGGACGTCCTTATTTGTGCATTTTTACTTCATTTGTATAGTTAGCGCTTGATGGGCTGTACTGGTTTTGCTGATATGGGTAACAGTGAAAAAGAATATTGCATAATACCCCCCTCCTGTCTCTAAATAAAATCATGATTTTATGTCACTGTGTTAGCAAAATATTCATATTAGTTCAAGGCAATAAAGAGTAAAACTGCATGTTTGTCACCATCTTGTGGTGGAATTTATCATAACATCTGTTCGCTGTTAATAAGAACTAGACTTGGGCACCAGGGGGCTCTTCGTGTTCGTCTTCGTGCTCGTCTTCGGCAAAAAAAAACACTTCGTATTCCGCGAATATTCGCCTGGTCCTGTCTTCTCTTCGGGCGAATATTCGCGGACATTCTTCGTGCTCGGGTTTTCTTCGTTTTCCCCGGTTAAGGGGTTAAAACGGGGTTAAAGCCGCTCTGGCGCCAGGAGTTTAAATGTCCGTATGAGCAGCTCTATTGGTCGTCAGCAGGGGGCTCGTCTGCCATTGGTTGATGGCAGACGAGCCCCCTGCTGGCGACCAATAGGGTCGCTCGTACAGACTGTTATACTCCTGGTGGCGTAATTGTCCGGCAGATCCCGCTGGTCTCCCTGTTCTATAATTTATTAACTGATAAAACAGGGAGACCAGTGGGATCTGCCGGGTAAGTTACAGCATTGGGGTTTTAAAAGTCTGCACGAGCGACTCTGTTGGTCGCTCGTGCAGACTTTTAAAACCCCAATGCTACAACTTACCCGGCACATCCCACTGGTCTCCCTCCCTGTTCAATTAATTAAATGTCCGTACGAGCGAACAATAAAGTCGCTCGTACGGACATTTAACTCTGTACAGGGAGGGAGACCAGTGGCATCGGCAGGGTAAGTTGCAGCATTGGGGTTTTAAAACCCCAATGCTGCAACTTGCCCTGCCGATGCCACTGGTCTTTAACTAATTGAACAGGGAGGGAGACCGATGCCACTGGTCTCCCTCCCTGTTCAATTAGTTAGTCCGTGCCGGGTTAAATGTCCGTACGAGCGACCAATAAAGTCGCTCGTACGGACATTTAACTCTGTACAGGGAGGGAGACCAGTGGCATCGGCAGGGTAAGTTGCAGCATTGGGGTTTTAAAACCCCAATGCTGCAACTTGCCCTGCCGATGCCACTGGTCTTTAACTAATTGAACAGGGAGGGAGACCGATGCCACTGGTCTCCCTCCCTGTTCAATTAGTTAGTCTGTGCCGGGTTAAATGTCCGTACGAGCGACCAATAAAGTTGCTCGTACGGACATTTAACTAATTGAACAGGGAGGGAGACCAGTGGCATCGGCACTGCCGATGCCACTGGTCTCCCTCCCTGTTCAATTAGTTAGGGGTTAACTTTTTTTTAAAGGGTTAAGGGGCCGTGCAAGTGAGCCTATTGGTCGCTTGCACGGCCCTTTAACCTATGGATTTCTGCTCCCGTTAACCCCTTCGATGCTGTGTTAACGCAGCATCGAAGGGGTTAACGGGAGCGGAAATCCATAGGTTCGCTGTCAGGGGCTACAAAGACCGTGCGAGTGAGCCTATTGGTCACCTGCAGGGTCTTTCTCTGGCATCAACCAATTGGTTGATGCCAGAGGAGGTCCCTGTAGGCGACCAATAGGCTCATTCGCACTGCCCTGTAACCCGTGACGGCGAACCTGCGGATTTCCACTTCCGGGAACTGCCGCGATGCCGCGAAGACAAGACAAGGTAAGATGAAGGGGGGGAATGGTAGACGAAGACGAAGACAATCACGAAGATCTTCGTGGTGTGTGTCTTCGTCTTCGCCTACGTTTTACCGCCGCCGTCTTCTCTTCGGCGTGTCTTCGGAACGAACACGAAAACGCACTCTTCGTGTTCGTTTCCATGTTCGCCCGAAGACGAATGCACAAGTCTAATAAGAACCATTCGGCCCATCTAATCTGCCGTCTGGTGTAAAGAGTCAAACTTTAATCAGGTCTTGATCTAGTCTTCTATTTAGAATACTAATATGCCTAACCCATTCATGTTTAAATTCTCTCACTGTGTTAACCTCAACTACTTTTGCTAGGAAGCTGATCCACTCATCTACCACCATCTCAGGAAAGTAAAACATCCTTACATTACTTTGAAATTAACTTCTGTTTTGAACGTTGCACACAACCCCCCCACACACACTTAATGTAAGGCACCTACCTGGCAGATGCGGAGAGGTTCCGCTCTGTCCTCCCGGCAGAAACGCCGGCACCATTCCCTGCTACATGAAGCAGCCGCTCACACGCGCGGCCGCTTCATGAATATTTATGCGGCTGACCGCCGCCTGGATTCCGCCGCGTCGCTATGGCGACGGTGGACGCGGTTACATCAGAGACGCCGGGGAACGCCTCCCCGGGCTATTTAAACTTCTCTCACTCATCCACCGGTGCTCAGTTGTACTGGTGCTTCCGTACTTATTGAGCCCCCTCCTGTGTTCCATTATTGTTCGTGTCATTTCTGGTATCTTGACCCTGGCCTGCTCAACGGCTATCGTGAACTTCTGGTATCCTGACCCTGGCTATCCTAACGACTCTGAGTACCTCTGGCATCCTGACCCCGGTCTGCTAAACGGCTATCGTATATTTCTGGCATCCTGACCTCGGCTATCCTTACGGCTCCTGTGTACTTCTGGCATCCTGACCCCGGCTATCCTAACGACTCTGAGAACCTCCGGTATCCTGACCCTGGTCTGCTTAACGGCTCTGTCCAGATCACCCGTGCTTACAGCTACACTGCCAAGTGCCCTGTTATCCTCCTCAGGCCCCTTGTGCATGTCCTGTACTGAGCAAGCGTGTTCCTTTCCTGCATCCTGGATTCCTTCCGGTAAGACGATCCTCACAGAACAACTGAGCATCAACATGGAATCCGCAGGAATTGCTGACGCTCTCTCGGCTTTCACGGGACAAATTGCCACCCTTACTCGTTCGCTTCAAGACCTCCAAACTAGCCATGCATACATGCAGCGTCAACTCCATGAATTTCAGACAAATCTGCCTACCTCCGGGGGATCCCCTTCTGGAACGGCTCCGCCCCCGGTGATGGAGGAAATTGGTGCTACTGCTCCTGAACCTAAGGTGCCTTTACCTGAACGTTTCTCTGGGGACAGAACTCGTTATCGCACCTTCATGACCTCCTGCCAGATCCTGTTTTCACTACAACCCAGAACGTACGCCTCTGACCATGTTAAAGTACGAACTGTGATCTCCTTACTCTCTGGTGAACCCCAACTCTGGGCCCATCATTTGCTTCACACTAACAACTCCGTCCTGAATTCCTGGGCTGATTTCAGTCATGCTATGGATACCCTGTTTGACGACCCACTTCGTTCCACCTCTGCACAAGCAGCCATACGTGCGTTACGCCAAGGCAAGAGACCTGTGGAGGAATATGTCACAGAATTCCGGAGCCTGGCTTTTGAAAGCAATTGGAATGAACCAGCACTTCTGGACCAATTCCGTCTGGGTCTATCCGAGAGCTTAAAGGATGAACTGGCCCGTGTGGGCATCCCCGATGCGTTAGAGGACTTAATATATCTGGTCATTCAGCTGGATCGCAGATTGCGGGAAAGACGCCTGGAGCTCGCTGCCTCATCCGTTTCTACCCCGAGGCGTCACTTTCCTCCTGCTGTACCGGCAATCCAACCTCCAGCAACCATGCCCGCGGAAGAACCAATGCAGATCGGATTGGCCTGTGGCCCATTGTCTGAAATAGAAAAAGCCCGCCGCAGGAGGAACAATCTGTGCCTCTACTGTGGGCAACCCGGGCATCTGATCTACTCCTGTCCTCGACGCCCTCCTAAGGGTAAGCCCACACACACTAAAGTTTGCTTGAGTTCATTTCCTAAAGGCGGGTCCCCTCACCTATCCATCCCTTTGTTTTTGCAGTGGACCAGTAATTCTACTACAGTGTCTGCCATCGTTGACTCCGGTGCCAGTAGCTGCTTTATGGATCAAGACTTTGCCAAACAACTGCACACACCAACGTTGACCAAAGCAGCTCCAATACATATCCAAGTAGTAGATGGCGCTCCGCTATCCTCTGGACCCATCACCCAAGAAACACCAAGACTCCAGGTACTACTGGGAAATAATCATATGGAACATCTGAACTTTGACTTGATCCCATCACCTATGTTCCCAATTATTCTTGGACTATCCTGGCTGAGGCTTCATAATCCTACGATAAATTGGGCCACGGGCACCCTCTCTTTCCAATCTTTTTTTTGTCGCACTCGTTGTCTCTCCGATCGCCAATCACTCCTGCTACTCCCTGTATCTCCGTTCTGCACGTAAGTTGTGCCCGAGACAGGCAAGGTGGGCTCTCTTCTTTACAAGGTTTAATCTACACATCACCTACCGCCCTGGATCCCGAAATATTAAAGCAGATGCCTTGTCCCGAATACCAGTTACATCAGATCACCCTAAGAGCCAGTCTGATACCATTCTTCCATCTAACTTATTTCTCACTCACCAACCACCTCTTATGGACTACATCCGTACTTCATCCCGTGGTGTGCCAATCCCAAGAACACATCCTCCTATCCGTCGTACCAGGGACATTCTCTACTATCGTAAAATGATATTTGTACCACGTCCGGCCTGTCTAAGGGTACTACAAACCTGTCATGACTCCCTCCTTTCTGGACATGGGGGTATTAAGAAGACCCTAGATCTCGTTCGACGTCATTTTTGGTGGCCTTCACTGGACCGAGACGTTACCTCGTTTGTCCGCTCATGTACCACCTGTGCCGGAACCAAGACCACACGCAGGAAACCAGCAGGCCTCCTCCGCCCGTTACCTATTCCGTCGGTTCCTTGGTCAAAGATTTCTATGGACTTTATTGTAGATCTACCACCCTCAAAGAAACACGACCCAATAATGGTGGTGGTAGACAGATTTACTAAAATGGCACATTTTATTCCCACCATCGGTATTCCCTCAGCAGCAACCACGGCAACTTTGTTCCTGAATACGGTTTTTTTCGGCTTCATGGATTACCACAGACCATCACTTCGGACCGGGGGGTACAATTCACATCACGCTTCTGGAAGATCTTCTGTCGGAATCTGCATATTCGTCCCACGCTGTCCACGGCCTTTCATCCTCAGACCAACGGTCAGACAGAACGTTTAAACCAAATATTGGAACAATATTTGAGATGTTATACCACTCACCTCCAGAATGATTGGCTCCAGTTCCTCCCTTCTGCGGAATTTACCTACAACAATCAAAAACAACGTTCCATACAAATGTCACCATTTTTTGCAAACTACGGCTACCATCCTACCATGATTCCGGGCCTACCCACCTGACCTACGGTCCCTGGAATTACGGACCGAATCACCGCCCTCACCAGACAATTTCGAACCCTGAAACAAAACCTGATCAAGGCTCGTAAAACATACAAGTTATATGCAGATCATCACAGATCCAGCCCACCTACCTACTGCTGCGGTGACAAAGTCTGGTTGTCCACAAGTAACCTGCGCCTGCAGGTGCCATCGAAAAAATTAGGACCTAAATTTATCGGTCCTTATGTCATCACAAGGATCATCAATCCAGTGACAGTGCAGCTGAAACTGCCCGCTTCTTGTCGAATCCATCCCGTGTTCCATGTGTCTCTAGTTAAGCCATGGGTAGCCAACCCTTTTCCTGATCGTGTACCTCCTCCGCCTGCTCCCGTTGTCATCGATGGGGTTGAGGAGTATGTGGTACAAAAGATTGTTGATTCCAGGATCCATCGTGGGCACCTGGAATATCTGATACACTGGAAGGGGTATAGCCCAGAAGAAAGAACCTGGGAACCGGCAGATCAGGTGCATGCCCCTGTCTGTGTTCGCAGATTCCACAGGTTGCATCCTCTCAAGCCGGGTTCTCCACGCCCCCAGAGGTCGCGTCTTGCGGGGGGATCCTGTAAGGCACCTACCTGGCAGATGCGGAGAGGTTCCGCTCTGTCCTCCCGGCAGAAACGCCGGCACCATTCCCTGCTACATGAAGCAGCCGCTCACACGCGCGGCCGCTTCATGAATATTTATGCGGCTGACCGCCGCCTGGATTCCGCCGTGTCGCTATGGCGACGGTGGACGCGGTTACGTCAGAGACGCCGGGGAACGCCTCCCCGGGCTATTTAAACTTCTCTCACTCATCCACCGGTGCTCAGTTGTACTGGTGCTTCCGTACTTATTGAGCCCCCTCCTGTGTTCCATTATTGTTCATGTCATTTCTGGTATCTTGACCCTGGTCTGCTCAACGGCTATCGTGAACTTCTGGTATCCTGACCCTGGCTATCCTAACGACTCTGAGTACCTCTGGCATCCTGACCCCGGTCTGCTAAACGGCTTTCGTATATTTCTGGCATCCTGACCTCGGCTATCCTAACGACTCTGAGAACCTCCGGTATCCTGACCCTGGTCTGCTTAACGGCTCCGTCCAGATCACCCGTGCTTACAGCTACACTGCCAAGTGCCCTGTTATCCTCCTCAGGCCCCTTGTGCGTGTCCTGTACTGAGCAAGCGTGTTCCTTTCCTGCATCCTGGATTCCTTCCGGTAAGACGATCCTCACACTTAAGTTACATATACTGTCATGCTACAACATATGAAGCAAAGTGTATATTCATTATTGTATATGAGTATATGAGTGCCTTAACAAAGATTTCATCTAGCAATTGGAAGGTATGAAGTTCCATGCGTTCACTTGTAATGTCTTGCAAACATCTTAGTTAATCTCACTGCAATTGTGTCATATACTTCATTGTCTTGAGCATATGCAGTGTTACATACAAGTGTTGAATATTTTGCTGCTTCAACCTTGACTCAAATGCTAACTTACATTAAACCTAAGTGTACTGACCCAACTGTGTCTGTCACTGATGATTTGTCAGAATAAGTATGACATCAGCAATAAACAATAAAGAAGCTTTGACAATATATTAGTTACAATGTTAATACATTTGTAATATATTTTAAGATTTATGTCCATATTAATTATTTGTAATATACAGTATATATAACCTCCCACATACATCATTACCTCTGTAAGCTCTTTTTCATAAATAAGCAAAACTATGATTATTTATTACTTTAGTACTGCTATTAATAGTTTTTCAAAGACAAATGGCTAAACTTTCAAAACACCAGCTGATAAATGTCTCATATTTATCATAATTGAACAATGTTTTGCCATTCATAGCACTGGGAATGGGTTAGCCAAAGGAAGAAATAACTTATACAAATTATTTATGGCCTTTGATGGATTATTACAATGTATCATTATTAGAAAGTTTAAATACTTGGGGCATTAATCCTTATGAGTTATTATTATTATTAAGATGTATCATTAGCAGCAGAAATATCTTAGCACTAAAATAAAAATTTCTGATCACAATTAAATAAATATACCCCACAATATTCCATGAGCATTGAATCAACAGTATTTTTTCCTCTAAAATAAATTGTAATATAGATTACATAGGCCAAATGGTTCTTAACTACCATCAAATTCAATGTTACTTGTCATGAGACTGTATTATATAGTGCTCTATAAGGCTTCAATCTGATTCACAAATTCACACTCTACACATGCAGATTTATTCAGAATTCCATATTTCAACCTTTTTTGGCAAATAAAGAAACCCCTCTACGGAGACATCTTTAAGATGGCTGAAGCCTTAAGTGTTTCAGTTTTGTAGCTGTAAAAAGGAAACTATGGGACTGAACTATGCTCCAGGTATGACCAGTGTCATGCTGCAAAGAGAGACAAATTATATGCAGAAATTTCTACAAACTATCCTATCAGTGTTCAATCAAATTCACTTTTACACATTCCTGTAGCTAACAGTAACCATTAGACTTGTGCATTCGGTTTTGTACTTTAATTTAACCAAATTTTGCCCAATTTGCGATTTTGTATGAATCTCTAAAAATGAGGAGGAACCCCAATCAAACTAAAGAAAATTAATGGAAAAGCAGTTAATTAACAATTATTAAATTTCAAAGGTAACATGATATAATAGGCTATTTGGCAAAGTTCCCAGAAAATCTGGGCTAGGTTTCAAGTGGTTCTACCTTTTAAGCTTATATGACTAAAAAAGAACAGCTGTGTTGGCAGCCCTCCCAGAAAATAATCAAGGCCAGGTGTCCAGATGTCACGCACATGGCACAAAAACAGCTGTAGTTAACTGCAATACCAAATTGCAATACAAAAGTAAAAAACAAAAATAAAAGTAAGACTGTGGATGTCTAGCTACCAGTTTGAAATTTTAGTCTGTGTTAGTGGTGTGGGGGCTGCACAACACTCTTCAAAAATAACAAACAATGGCTTGAATAGAAAACAAATGTTTTCACACTCAGCTGCCCTAAAATATAATATAATCCTCTCTTGTCCACAAATGTAACTATTTCTATGTCTGTAAGGAAAACTGTGCATCATTTAACTCTATATACAAGCAAGGATTATGTTATAATTGAGGGCAGCTTCTGTTTGAGGAACTGTGTACACTACATGTCCCTCTCCTCTCTCATGTCACTATGTTCGCTATAGATTCATACTGTCACACATTGACTCCCTAACCCTCCCCTCTCTTCTCATACCCTCTCTTCCCTCTTATGAGTGTGTTCTGTACAGCTTCACAGAGAGATCAGAGGAGACCAGACATTTGCTGGAGAAGATGGATCAGGGGCAGTTACAAGGCAAGGGGAGAGGGCAAGGTGCACAAAGAGAGAAAGACTTGTTTCTGATCAACAAATTCTATTTCTGAATTAAAAAAAGTCCTCCGAACTTTGTCTGAACTGAAAGGGTAGGAAAAAAATTAATTGCCCGAAAACAAAAGGGCTAAAAACTAAATGGAAAAATGTGTCCGAAATAATTTTGAGCCTCATATACAAGTATAGAAACCAATCAGGTATTTAAGAAAGGTAAACATGGTTTTGACAAGATTACTAAGACTGCTTTACTAGTTTGCTCCTTTTTTCCATTATCAGTTCCTTCCATTCATGCTTACTAAATGTCTTTCAAATCTCACTTAAACCAGCTATTTAAATGTATATAGAAAAGCGGTAAAAGACAATCATAAAGCTTATTTTAATCATTAACCATGGATGTACTGTATAGTATAGGTGGCAATGATCTACAAAAATATTGATTTAATAATACACAAGTATATTTTCTGTGTTCATATTAATTCCATACAGTAGGTCTTAAGATGTGAAGTAGTATGTGTAGTTGTCATCCTCCATCTATGCAGCTTTTGGCTTCCTTATTGCATGTTTAACTCTCTTTTTAATGTTATTAAAAAATTTGAGTCTTGAAGAACTTACCATAGTTCTTCTATGGATTTAGGCAGCCTCAGTTGCTTCTCTCCATGTAATCCCAGGCAGACTCAATGATGTTGAGATCACAGCTCTATGGGGCTATTCCATTACTTCCAGAACGCCTTCTTCTTTACACTGAAGATAGTTCTTAGAGAATTTGGCTTTATGTTTGGGGTCATTGTAATGCTGCAGAATACATTTGAGGCCAATCAGATGTCTTGGTTCAGAAACGGATAAAACACCTAGATTGTAAGTTCCTACCGGAACAGGGCCCTCCATTCCTCTTGTATCTGTATGCCAATTGCTGTATTGTACTTGTTGTTATCTGTAAAATTTTTATCTTGTACAGCGCTGCGGAATCTGTCGGCACTTTATAAATAAAGTATAATAATAATAATAATAATAAGCCCAGAACTGATACACAGGTGGCGGTCAAAAGGTTTACTGACCTTATTGCTGATTGTGAACTACTTACCAGGATGACTTGTCTTTCTTAATTGTTAGGTATCCTTTGCTGCTTACCCTGAAATGTTGGCTTATATTATTGTTAGTGAATTTGAACTGCATGCTCCAATCTTTGTTCTGTCTTATTCTCCTCTTGTTTGGCTGATATTCCCATGTTTGATAGGTGAGGCATACCCTTGGGGGACTCACATCCTTGGAAGTATTGTCAGGGCTAATGTTATGGTATCCTTGCATCCTGCACAGACGGTTCATCCGTAAAATTAATCACTACAATAAAGTATTTTGAAATATTTCTACAGAGACACTTTTTTGGTCAAGTTGAAGAGATGTTAACAAGTTTGATTTGTAAATAAAATAATAAAAAATAAATCTACCGTTTATTTACAATAAAAAAACTTGTTAAATGGGAGACACTAAAAATTTAGAAAACGTGTATACTTACTACTGAGTATCTTTTCAGATTATAAATGAAGCTTTAAAAACAGATTGCATTTAATAATGTAGAAAAAAAAGAAATTTGACATCCTTTTACTGCAGAAAAATGAGTCGATTGTTCTTGGTTGTGACTCACAAAATTGATGTCATTTACATATATATTTGGAATGGAATAATTGAAGACAAAGTATTTGTCTTTTGGCAAATGCTTATATTAGTGTGAATCATCTACAAACTGGCAATTACTTTTAGAAATGTTATTTATATTTTAAAATCACTAGAGGTACTGCATGGAAGAAGACATGTCTTGTTTACAAAAACAGAGCAAGTGAATTGTAAACAACGTGCATGCTCTGGATATTAATTTGTGATTGCAAAGTAAATGAATCCAAGTCAATGTCTCTGGTTTTCACACTCCAGATGTCTATATAACAATATACAGCTGCCTTTTCATTTTATCTAAATGAAATGTGTATTTGTATTGCAAACACAAAGCTACCCTGATAAACAAATTTTCCTTTGCGTATAAAAAATGCTCTTCAAGAATTTTCTGTTAAATTTCTCTTTGCATAATGTAACTTAGAAAAATAGATCAACACTGTCTGATTTTAAGCAAATATACACAATTTACTTGTATGTAAAATAATTTGGTAAGATAAATATGTTATTATGAGTATACTTTGATATACGTTGGTATTGTTTAGTATTGATAAGTACTGCACAAAGGTATAATTAATACGTTGTTAATAAATTAATTAATTTGTATACTCACCCTCATTATTCTCTACATGTTTTCCTCCATTGTCTATTTCCTATTGCCCTGTCCGACTGATAGTTTTCCTCTTGCCTTGCCTAATGTCAACCTCTTATTCATAGGTCCACTTCCTTCCCCTTTCTCTATTTTCATTTTAATTCTTTCTTCATTTACTCCTTCTCTCCTGCCTCAACACCAGGTGTATATTTCTGCTATGATAAAGAGTCCTATCACACAGTTCCTTCTGCAGTACCTTGACAGCTGGCTAAATGTATCAATAGCCTATAATCATTTACCAATTGCATCTACCAACCCTAGTTATTATTATCCATCTTTGGCCATAAACCATTCACACAATGCCCCTTTAAACTGCTGATTTTAAAATGCCTGACCTTTTGCTTGTATTTGAATTTAATACTGTACTGTTTGCCCTGTATCACAGGGTATCTAATTGATTTTGCCACTTGGTAGCTTTTGTTGAATAAAAAAATAAAAAAAAAATTGCCACAGAGCAAGTCCCAAGGACTGGCTTTGAAAACCAATGCATTATGTACAACTGCACAATGTTAGCATCAGATATATTGCACGTGACCCCCTTTCCCTATAACTATTATACATTTTGAGAGCAATTTAAAGCTTCATCAGGTTATAATTAATTATTTTCGTTTCAAGAATACATAGATGAATTCAAGGTACTTGTACTTCTAACATTTACTTTTTGTTAGATCTAGACTAAATGTGAAGACTTTGTAATCAAAAGACGTTATATTACTCCCCCAGAGATACAGGTTTGGTGGCATATCATTCCTATTCAAAAACATTCTTAATAATGAAAAAAGATGAAACATGCTTTTCAAGAGTAGATAACAGTATTGAGCCATACTTCAAAAGAAATACATTTTGTTAGCAAACTATTGTTTATTTCTTTGTTTCTAAGATTATGTATAAAAATAAATCCCACAGGTATGATATAGATTATTAGCAGGGACGTTTTGCTTCTAGAGAATAGATATTTATGAGGTTACACTAATTGTATCACATATGCTGATATTTTATGCATGAGCAAAGGAATGAATTTCATGAAAAATTCAAAAAGATAATGTCAAACAAAGACTAATGCCGGCATGTGTGCACAGTGCTGCGTGAAAGCTCATGCAGATTAAGATATGGAAATCAAATATAGGTTTTAGAGAACACATTGTATCCCTCTAGGATATATCATCTACGCTCCATGCTGAAAAATAGTTTCTTGGAATATATTTTAAAAAGACATGTTTTATTATTTGCAACATGAAACAAAAGGCAGGATACATAGTTTCCAGCAATATCATATAATTATCTACTTCTTTTCACAGACCTTTTTAATGACAGTTTAATAAAACAGTTCCTTGGATACCACACCTTAGATGGAACAATAGAAATGACTTGGTCTAAAACTTGATTTAGATGGTAAATTACTTTGCATGTGTAATACAAATTAATACCGTATTTGCTCGATTATAAGACGAGGTTTTTTTCAGAGCAAATGCTCTGAAAAATACCCCTCGTCTTCTAATCGGGGTCGTCTTCTAATCAGACCTCAAATAGAGTCTGATTAGGAGACTAAGATCCAGATCCCCCGCACCGCTGCAGGGGACCTGGATCCTCCTGTCTCACCCCCCCCCCCAATCATACACACACTTACCGGTGCTTCCTGCTGTATTGCCGGGGCAGCGGGTTGACGTCTACGCGATCCGCGTAGACAACGTCCGCTGCAGCCGGAAGGAGGTGTGGCTAGCAGCGGGGGTTGTCTGCGTCCGTCGTGCAAACCTTCCCCGACTGTCAGAGATCAGAGTTCCCCGCACCGGTGCGGGGAACTCTGATCTCTGACAGCCGGGGAAAGTATACGCGACGGACGGATACAAACCCCCGCTGCCAACTCCACCTCCTTCCGGCTGCAGCAGAAGGCGACGTCAACCCGCTGCCCCGGCTGGAAGCACCGGTAAGAGAGGGCTGAGAGGGGAGGGGAGGGGAGAGTGTGTGTGTGTGTGTGTGTTAGTTAAATGGGGGTATAGGGTGTGTGTGTGTGTGTGTGTGTGTGTGTGTTAAATGGGGGCATAGGGCATTTCTGGAGTGGCGTTAAGGGGGCATTTAATAGAGCACTCTGCCTCCTGAAATGCCTTATACACCTATATGCCACTCTGCCCCATAATATGCATTTTAACCCCCTAAATGCCAGAGTGGCATATAGGGGTATAAGGCATTTCTGGAGGCAGAGTGCTCTATACAATGCCTTTTAACTCCCTTAATGCCACTCTGCCTCCTGAAATGCCTTATACCTCCCTATATGCCACTCTGCCCCATAATATGCATTTTAACCCCCTAAATGCCAGAATGGGATATAGGGGTATAAGGCATTTCTGGAGGCAGAGTGGCATATAGGGGTATAAGGCATTTCTGGAGGCAGAGTGGCACATAGGGGGTCAAAAGGCATACCATGGGGCACAGTGGCATATAGAGGGTTAAAAGGCATATCATGGGCCACAGTGCCATATTGGAGTGGCAAGCCTGGGGGCAGATGTGCGTAACTGGGGGACAGGTTGGAAAATACAAGAAATAAAAACAAAAAAAATATTTTTCTCAATCATAGCTTTTATTAAAAAAAATAGTTTACATGAATTAACATTTACTGGTAAAACTTTTTTCCTTTAGGGTCGTCTTATATTCAGGCTTTTTCTTTTTTTCCTAAGTTAATATTCAGATTTTGGGGGGTCGTCTTATAATCAGGGTCGTCTTATAATCGAGCAAATACGGTATGTATGTGATAAAATTAAAACAAAATAACCAATTAAAATATCCAACTCATTTAACTAGTAAAGAATGTAATAAGTAAAATATGTTTACATTTATAGATAATATAAATGTAAAAAATATCCATTAATATGTTTTTTAGCGAAGTGTTTCATTTAACGATATAAACATTGTATAACAACAATAAAGCATTTTTTTATACCTTTTGATGAATTGCCCACTTGACATAAAATATTCTCAAAACGTATGAAAGATTCATGCAGGGTATTCAAAGATAAGAGAGCGAGGAGAAAGAAAGTAGCATAGCGTGGCCCCAGAAGTGGGAAACTTTAAATTTGACACAAGTTATCTATGTGGAGGAATAAGACTAAGTAGGGAAGTAAACAAAACTTCCTGACACATTTTACATACTGTCTTCGTAATGCTGCTCCAGAACAAGTGTGTTCTTTTATAGTGTACTTATTACATTACAATGATGTATTATGGTCTTCTGCTTGTTTGCACGACTGGCTAAATACCTTCTGAAGTCTAATGACAAGAGACACATTATGAGGGTACTTTTATGCCAAGGGAACACTAATACACAAATAAGGATAAATACCTTAACAGCTTGATATTGTTTACTATGAGTTTTATTTTGTGAACTGCTTACTTTTTTGTATTTAACAGGTGGATATAAAGAGTACGTTTGCTGCCTGATCCTTGATCAATAGGTAAAGAGTTATTCAAAACCTATATTACCCATGTAAAAAAGTAATTCCACTTCCCTAAACATAACTTATTGTGCCTCCATTGGCTACTACAAATTTAGTCAAACGTATTTGATAAAAAGAAATGGGTCTTTTACTTGTTTTACTTTTTAAGGTTATGCCACAGCATCACAATCACATTCAAGTCTTTAACTAGGTCACTCCAAAACCTTTGTTTTGTTTGTTTTGAGCCATTCAGAGTTGGACTTGCTTGTGTCTGATCATTGCTCTACTGCAGTACCTAATTGGGCTTGATCTTTAGGTCACAAAATGATGGCCGGACATTCTCGTTCAGGATTTTCTGGTCAAGAGCAGAATTCATGACTCCATCAATTATGGCAAGTTGTCCAGGTCCTGAAGCAGCAAAGCAACCACAGGATTCAACAGGGCTGACAGTAATCACACCTGGATGTGTCTAGTGAAATTGGACCCAATTTTGTTAATTAAATTTGGTTAATTGATTGAGTTAGTAACTAATGGGTCATTATTTGTTCACATGGGGAGGGTAGGTTTGGATAGCTTTTTCCAGCTATAGAAGAAAGAATTTTAAAAACTGCCTTTTGTATTTACTCAGGTAACCTTTGTCCAATATTTAAATTAGTTTGATGACACTACAGCAGAAACACTAAAAACATAACTATATACAGCAATCACTTATCTTGAGAACTCCAAATGAAAAAGATAAACATAATTTTCTTATATATAGTGTAGTATGTTAAAACATAAAAATGTAAAAATCCTCTGAGGTTCTGTAAAATTTAAACCCACTCTTTTTAAGAGCAGTACACTGCTCTTTTTGGTTATTTTACCAATTTCAAGCAATCTGTACCCCCTTGTTCAACTTATAATTTGCACACTTTTCTATGTATATTTGATGCTTTCCCTTTGCTAGTTGGAGACACTAGAGGATTGTTGCAGCTTTTTTATTCATTCACCTGGTGCAGTGTACATCCCTTTTCAAGTATTAATAAGTGCTTACCGGAATATACAATATAATGTAAGGAAATATTATATATATTTTTGTTAGAAATAAACCCAAATTAAGTCAATCATTTATTTCCCAACATGACATTCTCCTCGGATAAAATTATACTAAATGTTTTATTGTTTTAAATGATGAATAACATTCTTAAAATTGCTATACAGTAAGCCACATCTCTGATAAATTATATTTCTATTATAAATCTTTAATTTCTAATACCTTAAACGTATTTGTAATCCCCCTAGTGGTCTTCCCATACAGCAATTACTGTTACATGAAGATTTGATTCAAAGGGTAAGAAAATTATTTTGTTTTGCATAACAAAGAAAGCTGTTCATCTAAAAAATAATCAAGAGTTTCTTTAGTTAATATATGTATTATATGATTTTGAAGATATGAAAACAGTTTGGTGTTATATATACATTTATAATAATTAAAATATGTGATTTTAAACATGATAAAACATTTACAAAGTTCAGGAATAGGTCTGTTGTGGCAAATACTACCTGCAATGTTGTTTACAAAAACTAGCATTTTACTACTATAGTTAATGGAAGCTGTAGTTCAATAACAAGCAGTCAGTTCTAGGTTATACATACTAGTCTTTGTGTTCTTCTTTGTGTTCATTTTGGGCTCAGAGAACTGCTCAGAGTAACTTGGCCTGAGAGGAACGGGGATTCGAGTCCCCCTGGCAAATGGCATGGCAAGGTATACCTCTGAGCAACTTGGCCTGAGGAGACCAATGGCTTCAGTGCCAGCATTGAAATTTTAAAGGTCCATAAGAGCAAACAGACCTTTTACTCCAGGTGCAATCCTACGGATTCCCGTTAACATCTGCTATGCTACAAAGACTTAAGGTAGGCTAGAGGCAGTAACTTGTATGGGGGGAAGAGACAAGGGAGAATAGCTAGGAAATATTTATGAAGACAAACACGAAGAAACTGAGATTCTGCTGGCATATAAGTTTATGCAGTATTTGGTTTGAACAACAAAAACACAACATTCGTGTTCATTTTCACATTCGCCAGAATATGAATGCGCAAGTCTTACTAGAGTAAGAATACTAAGACTGAGGTGCACAATACAAAATTACCTTGAGATTTCAGGGGACCAAATGTCCCTCTATTAGCAGGCCAGAATGCCAGAATAAGAGAGTCAGATGTTAAGATTCTATTCACTAAAAAAATTACCAACTAAGTCTTCTTAGCTGGAGCCTAAAGTATATGCTTTAAAAAAACATAAAGTTAAGCTAGAGTGCACAGCCAGGTTTGGCCTAGCCAGAGACATGCAAATAAGCACACAACATATGTTTATTTTGACTCACTGTTTCATGGACCCTTTTTGCATGTACTTATTTATTGATACATAGCTTAGACATATAGATTAAACTCAGGACATCATTGCATCTAACCTGTACCACTCTCAGTGTCTGGATCAGTTTATAACAATAGAAGTCATGTCTGTCTCTGGCTCACTGTATGAGAGTTGTGCTCTACCAGGGGATCGCGACAAAGGCACCCCCTCTGCGGCTGAGCCAGTAGCACTGACGGGGGAGATCAAAAGATCTCCCCTCACTAGCCCTCTCTCTGTGGGAGCAAGCAGGCAGCTACTCACCCACACATACACGGAAGTCAAAGTGTTGGGAGTGAAATTACCTCCTAAGACTAAGGCTATGACTTCAAAGAGCACAGGGAGCGTTGCTTTGCAAGTGCCAGACTGAGAGGAGCCCTGACTGAGAAGAGACCTGAGACTCCGAGAAGAGACTACCGTGGCTGCAATTTGGACAAATGCTGCATCTGTGAGCAATCTGGGGGCTTGGGCAAGTCCTGTGAGACAATCTGGGTGCTGAGGTGTTGTGGTCTTGGACAATTTATAACTTATTTGTGTAAGAATTTGTGCAGAAGGTTTCACAATAACTGCTGTATTTCAAAAAGGGCACATGTTTACAGTTAAACCAATATATATATATTACAAGTGTTACTTAAAACCTAAATGTATGAGTGCAAAAAGAGAGTAAGAGAACTGTAAACCTACCAAGCTTTGCTCACTGATCATGATCCAGGCACTGCTTATTGGTACGACACAGAGCTCACATCCATACACACGCATACATTTTTCTTAATTCATAAAACAAATGACCATAACAACTTTTTCTTTTGGAATGTGTAAAGGCCACAGCGTTTATTTTATTTTCAGCAACAAACACCTTTATTGAATATCAAACAATGTAACAATTGTATAAATACATTAACAACATTTACAACAAGTACACGACGGGGCTATTTCTTCCAAACATCATTGAGCCCCGCATTTGCTTAATCAACAATAAACAGTTCCACTTGAGGAACACCATTCACTTTGTTACCATGTACTGCGCTCCTCCCACCAGCCGTAAACTGCACCAGCAGGTGGGCTTTGTACTACCAAACAGCTTCCCTTTGGCACCCTGCCTGCAAGAAAGACCCACACCGTACACTTGAACCAACGCGGACCCATACCTGAGATGGGTATCCCGCAATATACAACCAACTTGAACAAAAAAACTGTCCAATAATTCCCAATAAGCACGCCAACATACTAAAAACATCAATGATAATGTAAATATATGTTTTTGGTTTTTTTAATAAAACAAATTCTTTGGGGAGGGAGGGCGGGAATTTTTCCCTAAACAGACCTTCTCAGCTTCCTATAAGTTTGTTAAAAACTGCACATCACCCTCAGGCAACAGTTGTATATATAGCCTTATTTGTTTTATCTACCTCTGTTGCTACCGTAAGTTCGCCTATCAAGAATCTGACTCCACCCTTGTTGTCATCCACACTGTCCCCCTAGGGTCAAGTAAAGGACAAAATAACTCCCCCTCCCATCTGGGGTCACCCAAAGGGCAGCCTGCGTCCAATACCAAATTTCAGGCCTGATCATGGCGCCCTTCCTCTTATACTATCTTATCCAGGGCTTTCTTTCAAGATGGCTGCTGAGTGTGAACTGACAAATGTATTACTGAATGAATGGGCAAAAATTCCCACAGAAACACTCTACAATCTCGTGGAAAGCCTTTTGTCCACATAGTGTATGTTAATAAAGTGAAGGTATTTAAGCAAGCATGGGATAGGCATAAGGCTCAGCTAGATATAAGATAAGGCCAGGGACTAAGGAAAGTATTCAGAAGTTGGGCAGACAGGATGGTTCTTATCTGCCGTCACTTTGTATATAATCTATGTATAATTTTTCATTTTAAAATGACAATACCTGGTTTTATAAAGTGTCACACATTTGATGTAATTGTCATTCTTCAAATGACAAAGACTTGTCAGAAGAGCTGTAATGAAGAATAAGGAAGGCAGATAACGCATTACATATCAAAGACCTGCAAGGATCAATATGCAATCTCAGTAATAAAGTGTAAGGTAACAAAAGCTAGCTCTGGTGTGCAAGGTAATCTGGGATGATTTTTTTTTTGTGGGTTTAATGTACATGATCACAATCATTTAAGGTAATTATATACATTAATTTACTCCACCATTAATCCAATATTAAATAATATTTCAATTCTTTATAGATGCACAAAAAATTCAAATAGTGTTTATTTCATTAAACCACACACACATATATATATGAATATATATCCAACCTTGGTTGTTTTATCTCTTTTTAAGAGGTTTTTTTTTATCTGACTGTCATTATTACACGGGAAAGGAAAAATGAAAAATGGATTTCTAGAACAATCAACAATATGTCCATACTTGGAGTGTAGAAATGTATGTGGTATGTTACCAGAAACCTATAACCCTTTATAGAGATTCTAAGAAATAGTTCTAAAAGTGTTATGTTCATGTTAATAGCATGCAATGTCATTTGTCATGAGTGTGAAGAAACATTAAATTAACAATTAGAGCATTAATGACTGACATATCTTTATGTCCTTCAACCTCCATTAAATGTCCTACATCAGCTTCGGGTTTATTCTTGTTACATGCTGATAATGGTTAGATAAATATCCATTATTCATAATATTTTTCAAATTTTGTACGTTGCAGCACTTTGACAATCAATTATTGGAGCATTGAAAAGTGTCCTTTTCCAACTGACAAGCCAAATAGAATGGAATACATGACAAGTTACAATGCCTTTTTTGTGTGTGGATTCCTACAACATATTAACAAAACAACCATGCATCACAGGTATGTAAATTCCAAATATATAACTGAGTAGACACCTCAGCCTAAAATTATAAGTCTAGAACCTTTAGTCACTTTTTCTTAAAAGCAAGACAAGTATTCTATTATTAGAAAAGACAATATTTCCAAATGACTAGAGAATGCTACACCAGCCCAAACTTTTACAGTAACTAGAATAGTGCAAATGGACCAAAAATGTTTTGGACACATAGTTTTTGGTCCATTCCTTTTCAAGTAACAAATTTTGTTTCCTGTCCTCACTCTGGCGGAGCTTCCCATGATGTCCTCTACCCTTGATTGGAGGATCGGGGGAGAGGACATCAACATAAGCTCCAATATTTTGAGATAACCTTGTGTGAACTTGAAAGTGGTGATGTCCTCATCTCATTGGAGTATCAGAGGTGATGTCACCACCAGAAGTTTCACCAGTAATCATGTCTCGTTTAAAAAATAATATTTTCACTTATTGAAGAAAAAACAGTCGTCAATTTGTAGTATTTAAAAAAGTTAATTTGACTGATTAATTCATATTAAGAATCAGTAATGATCAATCAGGAATGAATTCATTCTTGTCTCTTAGACTGCTACTAGTGGCCAACCCAGTGTCTCATAACTGCGATGGACTTAGTAGTTCAAACTGTGTGATGAATGGTGCCAAGTCCAAATGTACCAACCCCAACGTATGTTTCGCTGACGAAGTTCATCGCCAGGCTTTTTGCTGTTTTCAGCCTTGTTTCTAGGTTTGGTCAGTTACTTTTGAGCACTGATGTACCATTGCTGTATGTTATTTCATTTGTTCCTTTTTACTTTATCGCTGTGCTCATCCTTGTGTTTCTTATTTGTGCCTTCATATACATACGTTTTTCCATCCTAGTTCCTGTAGTCTTGTGCCTCTGTTCATATGTACCTTCCTATATGTGTCTTGGTGCCGAGATGCTTTTTTATTATATCTATTTTTTTATATGTATTTAAAACATATTGTTTAATAAAGATTTACTTTGTATATACCTTTTTTCCTTACGTGCTCTCCTTGCTTTAGGTTTTGGTGTTTATATATGTACAGTGCACGTATTTCTACCATTATTGGTAGTTTGTTTGTTTTTGGTGATTACCGTATTTGCTCGATTATAAGACGACCCTGATTATAAGACGACCCCCCAAATCTGAATATTAATTTAGGAAAAAAAGAAAAAGCCTGAATATAAGACGACCTTATAGGAAAAAAGTTTTACCAGTAAATGTTAATTCATCTAAACTATTTTTTTTATAAAAGCTATGATTGAGAAAAATATTTTGGTTTTATTTTCTTCTATTTTCCAACCTGCCCCCAAGTTATGCACATCTGCCCCAGAAATGCCTTATACCCCCTACATGCCACTGTGCCCCATGAAATGCCTTTTAACCCTCTAAATGCCACTGTGCCCCATGATATGCCTTTTAACCCTATACGCCACTGTGCCCCATGATATGCCTTTTGACCCCCTATGTGCCACTCTGCCTCCAGAAATGCCTTATACCCCTATATGCCACTCTGGCATTTAGAGGGTTAAAAGGCATATTATGGGGAAGAGTGGCATATAGGGAGGTTTAAGGCATTCAGGAGGCAGTATAGAGGGTTAAAAGGCATTTCTGGAGGCAGAGTGGCATTAAGGGGGTTAAAAGGCATTTCACAGAGCACTCTGCCTCCAGAAATGCCTTATGCCCCCCATTTAACACTCCCCCGCCCCCCCCAAAACTTACCGGTGCTTCTGACTTCCCTGTCATGTAGCCGGGGCAGCATGTAGATCCCACGCACTTACGCTGCAGCCGGAAGGAGGCGTGGCTAGCAGCAGGGGTTGTCTGCATCCATAACGCAGACATTCCCCGACTGTCAGAGATCAGAGTTCCCGGCACCGGCGCGGCACCGGCACCGGTGCGGGGAACTCTAATCTCTGACAGCCAGGGAATGTCTGCGTGATGGACGCAGACAACCCCCGCTGCTAGCCACACCTCCTTCCTGCTGCAGCGGAAGTTGTCTACTTGAATCGCGTAGACATCTACACGCTGCCCCGGCTACACCCCGGGGACTCAGAAGTACCGGTAAGTGGGGCGGGGGCGGGGGGACAGGAGGATCCAGGTCCCCTGCAGCTGCGGGGGGATCTGGATCTTAGTCGTCTCATAGTCAGACCTACACAAAGGATTCATGTTATCTTTGATCTGAAATTATAAATTATTCACATTGTGTCCAATCTCCTTGATGTGTTTAGCTGCTGGGAACTTACTAAGATTACGCCCTAGGAGCGCAGTTCTGATTGATGTCTTGTGTTCAGATCTGCATATTTTTTTACTGGTCTGGTAGACCCCCCTATGTATATTAAACCACATGGCCATTTGAGAAAATATATCACAAAAGAAGATGTGCAGGTATAGTAGCCTCTGATTTTAAATTTGGCAAAAAGTGCCACCTTTAATGATTATAATTCAAACAGGGGAATGCGCCATATGTTGGTTGAGATAGAAATATAGATGCAGGTTTGTTACTGCCTACATCAGCTTTCGCTATATTATCTCTCAAATTATAAGTATGTGTTTAGGAAAACAAGGATAACCTTGGAAATTGGAAATGTTAGCTGTTTGTAACATATGTCAATGTTTCAATATTATTCTTTTTATTTTTGAACTAAAAGGAGTATATGGAGAAATAAAATGTATACAAGCAGTTTTTGCATCTCTAAATCTAACATTTAGATGTGATCATCATATCCCAACTGTCTAAATTCATGAGTCTTCTCATCCAATCTTAGATCTAGTTTTGTAGGAGAACTCACTATGCATTTTTGGATGCATTTTTTGGATGCATTATGCATGTTCTGGATGAAAACTACTATATGGTAAAAGATTGTTTCTGACAGTGGGTTTTATGTAAATGTCTGTTTCTAGTCCATCCAATTGAACTATAACCATTGTGTCTAGGAACAAAACGTGCTGTTGGTCCAACTGGCTGGTGAATTGAATATTTGTATTTGGTGTCACGGGGACTAGCCAACAAACAAAAACATCATGGCTATACTTCTTCCAAATTGAACAATTATTAAATAATTTTGTAGTATATACATGCCACTTGTTTAAAAACGGTATATAAATTGGCATTAGTAGTGTCCACATTGGATTCTTGTGAAACTTAGGGAGTCAGGGCAGGCCCTACCATGGAGCAGAGTGGGGCAATTGCTCCAGGCGGCACTTTTGAAGGGGCTGCCCCAAGCCCTTTTTTTTTTAAAGTGGAAGTGGGAGAGAGGGCGCCGAGTAGTTTTCGCTTACCAAGTTGTCAGTACCCGGTCGACGCCCCTCTCTCTCCTCTGCGAGCCCTCTAGCTCGGTCTCGGTGCCGGCTTGTAATGCTGAGTGCCAGAAGATGACGTCATGAGACCTAGCAGGGAGACTGACCGCAGGACTGCTGAAAGGTAAGTACAAAGGGGGGGGTAGATAATGGGGGGACAGAGAAAGGGTAGATAATGGGGGGGCAGCATTTTAAACTTTGCCCCAGGCGGCATTATGCCTTGGGCCGGCCCTGTAGGGAGCACATACAAAATAGGGAAATTCAGTAAGCATAAACTTAGCCTGTTCCTTGGAAAATATTTTATTAGTTAGGGCTTTTTTGTTTAATTTTTGTAAAGTCTTGAAGACGACGAGTAGGATCAACTGGTTAATGTAAGTGTCTGTGCCAGAGAGTTGGGAGTGAATGCCATGGATGTAATCTTTATGATTCATGATTACTAAGGCTTTACCTTTGTCTGAAGGCTTTATATAAATTGTAGTGTCTGATCTTAGTTCTTTGATATTTTTTTTTTTTTTTTTTTTTTTTAAAAAAAAATAACTTTTTCTGCTAAAAAACTTAAATTTAGATTTTTAGTTTGCGTATTTCTAGAGCAGGGTGTTTTACTAGAATTTTCTCTGCTCAAGGCCACATTTTAGCGTTTATCATACAGTTTGATTGACAGCGTAATAAATAAATGATTATAAATTAAATTAAAGATCAGAAAGAAATACCGCCCCCCCCCCCCCCCGGAACGTGTAAAATGATGGATTTCACAAAAATCACATAACTGCTTATAGAATCTTCAGGCTGTTTGTGGTGCTTAAAATATAACATTTTGGGATTATTATAAATAATATATAAAGTGGTATTTACTAAGACGTGAAGGGTTGGAGTGAGATCCCCCCCGGTCTCTTTCTATCCAATTGATAAATCAGCTCCATAGTCTGCTTATGATTGGCTGCGAATTAGATTTAAACTGGCGCACAGTGTGCAGCCAATAGGAGATGGAATCTCTGGCTTGCTGTTCTCCCATTGGTTGCTCGGTGTTCTATTTGTATTCTAGGGTTCTAAATCAGAACGAATCAGGAACGATCACTTTTTTACATTTCACCGCTGAAAAAAATATCTTTTCGGGGTAATTTAACGTCCTTCCTGGTTTCTGCGGGAGGATTATTCTCTTCTCAGGTATAACGTTTACACCTCAGCCCCCCCCCCCCATTTACCGGCATTTCCCAACGAGCCCCTAATAAACGCGCATGATCGCTGGTCTTTTTCTTGAAAGCGAACAGTCCAGCACTGAATGTGTTAAAAAAAAAAACGATGCATAACAGCAATTGGTTTTCCTTTTTAACTCTTTCTGTGCCGCACACTTAGGAGGGCACCCTGCCAGGCGAATGTATATTCTTTGCAGGCATAGATGAAACACAGAACAATCTGAATAAGATGCAGAACCTGTCATATTGTGCGGGTAAAGTTTCTTTAAACCAAGGAAATCGCCCCAAAAAATGATCTCGGGAAGTCATTCAATAACTTGGAGGAGAAATGGGGGCCAAAAGCCCCCTTACGCGTCTCGCACCAACAGAGCTTATTCATCGGTCAGCTCTGTTACTCTCCCCCATAGGCCTATGGCTAAGCCCAGCTGGCATGAGACGCGTAAAGGCATTTCTGGCCCCCTTGGCCCCCTGTGTACTAATAAATTATGGAAACACTAAGTGCGGGTTCTTCTCTGAGTTTGTTACTAGCCGTCCACCTGGGGCACTGAGGGGGTTCGACCACCTAAACCATGTTCTCCCGGATGGTAGCCTAGGGCTCTATTAACTTATTATTATTATTTTTTCTTTTTTAGTCATACATAAACCAAATAACAAGTTGATGTACTGCTGCTCAGCAAATGATACTTAAAGTAAATATATATCATTTTAAGAGCATCATTTTCATGAGGCTTAGAAACAATTTCAGACCACATAATTTTAAAAACTTAATCATGGTTTTGTAAATTACTAGGCTACTATCCAGTTTAAATGTATTTAGTAATATTTATTGAGTTAGAGAATACTGTAAAATACCTGGTATTATGTGTAATCTCTGGTATTATTATGTAACTTTACACTCAATTTTGTACGAAAAAATTTAAAACTTGTCATAATACACATCCATAACTCCATCTTATATTTACAATCTCAAATATACACACCTACATTTATATACTCACACATCCAAACTTATTCCATGCCTCACACACACATATATATTTAGGACCCCCAGCATTCCTACCCTAGGATAAGGAAGAGGCTTATCCGTTATGGCCGAAATGCTGGTAACAGGTCTGTTCTCCTGCTCTTCCCACATTGACTGCATCCGAGCACAAGAAAGGATGTTGTATCTTGGCGTTTAGCCTCATTCAGTGTGCTGGGACTAAGGGGGTGCTGATGGAGAGGGCTTTGCTGGTGTCTGCTTTTATGTATTTGTGGTAAAATATATGCAATAATTCCTTGTATATTTATATAATGCAGTCTATTTGCTGGCTATATTCTGTTCAAAATTCTCTTTGCGTGAATGAGCTGTTCCCATCCTGCACTAAAGAGATCATAAAAGGTCAAACAGTCTGTCTGTAGGTAGAACACTCAGATCATGCACTGTCAATCCTATGCTTTATTTAAAGGCTGCATCAAAACAGCAGACATATGCACCTATGGAGATAATAGAACCAAAGGAAAGTAACGGAAATATGACATACCTTATGTCTTTATGTGCCTGCCTCAGTCTTAGATGTCCAATGTGACATACATTTCTTTTATTTTCCTACTGTGCAAACATTGACAAATAACTCAGAGAAAGATTTGTGTGAAGTACAACTATAGCATATAATGCATTCATCCACTGACGGTTTCTACCAATATTTATTTCTCTAGCATGAACGCTCAAGAGCTAGAAACTATATGCAAGGAAAGCTGCACAATTCGCAGCGGACAGAAAAGCTGAATAATATGAAATTTATCAACAAATTTCATACAGCATCTGAACTTTTATCTTCCGTGATTTAAAAAAACCTGAAGAAGCTTGACCCAAGATATTTCATTGGCTGAGACATTCAGGAAACAACAAATTATTTTTTACAATCAAAATTTAAAATATATATTATTCAGGTTCGACCCTGCACATTTGTGCAATAAACCACAGACTGAGAAATGAGATCGCATCCATTTCTACAAATGCGTTAACCACAACCAGTCAGCCGACATGTGTAGTTATCTCTGTTTTGATGCTACTAGTAACTTTATCTCTGCTGCATCTGAGATTGGTTGTTATACTTTAACTTTTCCTTAGTGTGAGGCTCTGATCTATCTCCTTTTTTTTTTTTTTTTTTTTTTTCCCTTTTCTTCCTTTTTTTTCCCTTTTTTTTCCTTAAAAAAAAAAAATCCGTTGCACAGCTGTGCCTAGCTTTTTTTTTTCTTTTTTTTTCTTCTTTTTCTCCCTTTCTTTTTACTTGTCTAACATAGAAAACATACATAAGGGACAAGACAAAAAAAAAACAAAAAAAAAACAAAAAAAAAAAAACAAAAAAAAAAAATAAAAAAAAAAAACCAAACCATGTTTATCCATGTTCTGTGTATTAGTTTTTCAAATTTTCTAGCGAGTATTACTCATCTTTCAAGGGTCTAAATTACCTTCAGTAACAAACTTTATTCTGTCTTCCCAAAGAGTGGAAGTGTCAGAGTCCCAACGAGTTTGTATCAAAATTCCATTTTCCATATTACACTGATATATTAATTGAGCTTTTATCTTAGCCCATAAAATTGGCTCCGCAGAACGCCAATTTCTGGCGATTACTATTTTTATTGCGGTCAGCACATGTACAAGGAATTGGTTACCTTTTTTTCCATCGTTAGGTAAGTTTAAATGTAATAATGCTCTTTCAGGGGTAAGTTCCCAATCTGATCCAAATTTATTTACTAAAACATATGAGATCTTTTGCCATAATTTTTTTAGAGGGTTACAGTTCCACCATATGTGGAGCATGTCACCCTTCTCTGCACCACATCTCCAACAATTTGAGAGGTTATTGGGGAACATTTTTGCCAGAACAGAGGGAACCAAATACCACCTATTCATAAGTTTAAATTGGAGCTCATTTAAATTTAAACAATGTATAGAATCATATGTTATGTTTAAAGCTTTTTTCCAGTCTTCTTTATTTATTACCATATCTAGATCCATTTCCCATTTTGCTAAAGCAGGGGAAATATATTCAATTCTACATAACTTAATCAGCTTTAAAGATTTTGCCAAAAGGTTCCTATTTTGTTCTCCTTCCACTAGTTGTTTAAGTGGATTATATACCTGCATGTTCCAATTCTGACGCTGATTTTTTTGGAGGAGACTTTTTATCCTAAGGTATCTAAAACATTCTCCTATTGGGAGATTGAAATCAGCTTGTAATTGCTGGAACGTCTTAATTGTGTCTCCCTCGATTAAATCTTGTATTTTATTTATGCCGCTCTGTTTCCAAGCAAAAAGGTTTAAATTTTCTATCATATATTCTAAAGTAGAGATAGGAAGACTAGTTGGTATCATACCCTCTAGTCCCAGTTTTGATTTAATCTCATGCCAATTTCTTACTATATGCCGCAATGCTAGACTAGTTCCTGTTGCAGTAATTTCAATGGCTTTCCTAGAGGAGATCCAGAACAGATATTGTAGGTCCCCATTTATATTATTACCCGGTAGTTCCCCTTTATACCAGATTTCCTGTCTTGCGTTATTCGCTTGTGTTAAGATAGCCTGCATGAATAATGCCGCTTGTGCATATTCTCTTATCAGGGGGACTGCCAATCCGCCTTGATTTCTATTTTTTATAATAACTTGAAATTTCAATCTGGGTTTTTTTTCTCCCCATATAAATTTATTAATCAATCGTTGGATTAGTTCTAACCAGCTCACCGGAACTATATGTGGAACCATCCTGAAGATATAGATAAACTTAGGCAAAGTATATGAATTAACCACATTTATTCTCCCCCACCATGAGATATATGGTCCTCTCCATTTTTTAAAAGACAGATTCATATCTCTGATTAGGGGGAGGAGATTAATCTCCATCCAAGATTTAGGTACAGAGTTAATTCTTATTCCCAAGTAAGTAAAGTTATCTTTAACCCATTTGAATCCCACTGTCTCAATGCATTGTCTTTGTGTATAATCCAAATTGAAGGGTAAAGCCATTGACTTATCGATATTCAGTTTATAGTTAGAGACCCAGCTATATTGATCTATCCATTTCATAATATGTTTTATGGAGTTTACTGGGTCCCTAATTGTCAGTAGCACATCGTCTGCATATAGTTAAATTTTTTGCATTCTCCCTTTTCCACAGCCCCTCACATTATGATCCGCCCTGATGTCTCTAGCTAGGGGTTCTAGAGATAAGACGTATAATAGCGGAGAAAGAGGACAGCCCTGACGAGTGCCATTCGAGAAGGGGAACCAATTTGATATGATTCCAGGACCTACTACTTTACCCATTGGTTTAGTGTATAGAGCCATTATTGCATGGTATATTCGTCCTCGAAATTCAAAGGCTTTCAATACTCCTGCCATAAATCTCCAACTGACCCTATCGAAAGCCTTCTCGGCATCTAGCGAGAGGGTCAGTTGTGGAATATTAGTTTTAAGATTTTCCTCAAAAATACCAGCAATTGCTCTTATATGACTAGTAGCTAATCGATTCTTAATAAAGCCTACTTGATCTGTATGGACTAGTTGTGGTAGTACTACACTTAATCTATGGGCCAATATTGCCGCATATATCTTAGCGTCTGTATTGAGGAGAGATATCGGTCTATAGCTAGTTATCTCTTCCGGATTTTTATTTGATTTTAAAATTGGTGTTATATTCCCTCTTAAAAGTTCTTCTGGAAGGGATCTTCTAGCTATACTTTCATTAAATACCCTTACTAAATATGGGGAGAGTTCCTCTATGTATAACTTATAGAAACTTGAGTCAAAACCATCAGGACCTGGTGATTTTTTTTGTTTCAGCTCTCGAATTCTATTCTGGACCTCCTCCAGAGTAATTTGAGCATTTAAACCTGTCAAAGCTTCTTCCGAGATCTTAGGAAAGAATCTCATTGAAAAATAATCTTGGATATCTGTTTCTGTTGCATTATCTGGTAAATTATATAAAGCTTTGTAATAATCATTAAAAGCTTGTGCTATTTCATTCGGGTCCATCAGGATATTACCTTTATATGATATTTTAGAGATAATTCTTTTTTCTCTTCTATTTTTTAACAAGTTCGTGAGCATTTTATCTGCTTTATTTCCCTTGTAATATCTTTTAGAATTTAATGCCATCAAAACTTTATTGGTTTGTTCCATAAGTTTTATATTTATCTTGGTCTTTATAACTTCAATTTTCTCAGTAATTAATTTAGAGGGGGTCTGTTTGTTAATCTTATTTAGCTGGAATAAAGTTATATATAAATCCGATAATTTGGCTTCTGTATTTTTTTTAATATGTGCCGCTAATTTAACAAAATGCCCCCTTATTACTGCTTTGTATGTACACCATAAGTTGGATGCAGACATATTATTTACATCATTTTCTTTAAAGAATAGTTGGGTTATTTCTTTTATATATTCAACATCTGCATTTTTCCTTAATAGGTTGTAATTCAACCTCCATTCTGAAGCCAATTTTTTCACAGAGTCTTCTATGTCCATAGTTACCAAGTTATGGTCAGACCACGTGATTTCATGGATTTTAGTATTTTTAATTTTTGATGTCAACCCGATATCTCCCACAATTAGGTCTATACGGGAATAAGCACAATGCGTTTTAGAGAAACAGGTAAAGTCTCTTTCGGTTGTGTGTAATATACGCCAAATATCATATAAACTATGTCTATTTAGTAGGGATTGAAGTCTGTTTGCTTGTGAAATAACACTGCGTTCTTTATTTAACTTTTTGAACGACTTTTTATCTAAATGGGGGTCTAGCACACAATTAAAATCTCCCATCCAAATTAATGGGCCTTGTTTTATTTTTAAAGTTTTCTCCAAAATGTTTGTTAAATAAATTACAGGAGAGCTATTAGGAGCATATATGTTGAGTAATGTTAGTATCATATTATTTATCTCTACTATAGCTATGATATAACGGCCATCTAGATCTATATCCATATGTTTAATTTTTACGTCTATATCTTTAGAGAATAAGATCGCAACCCCCCTTTTTTTTTTTTTTTTCAAAGATGCCCGTACGCATAGGGGATAGTTCTGATTTTTTATATTGATTTTATCTATTGTTCGCCAATGTGTCTCTTGTAAAAAGACAACATTTATCTTCTCTTTCCACAATCTCTGGAGAGCTAAAGATCTCTTTTGTGGGGAATTAAGCCCTTGAGTGTTAATCGTGCCGAATCTAATTAAACCCATTAGAAATTTTATACTTAATCTTTCTATCTCGCTTCATACAGAACTTGGATTGTATAAAATTAAAATAAACATGAATAAAATAAAAAAAAATACAACAATTACACAACATATAAAACACATATATTTTTAGGTAGAGTGACACCATGTCACACCTCCTATTTCTACAATCACCCCCTATATTGCAGAAATGTTTTGCCATCTCACAGATGGCAATTTGGAGCCCTGGGCTAAAGAAAAAAAAAAAAAAAAAAAAAAAAAAAAAAAAAAAAAAAAAAAAAATGAATAATAATAATTATTGGATATAGGTATAAGTGATTAAAAAACTATATAACTCAATTCTTATCCCCAATGTGTATCTACTATTAATGATCCTAGGTGAGCAATTTCAGTGTCTTATCTATTCTTATGTCCATAATCTATATCTGTCAGGTCCAAATTTATATAATGATAACCAAAAAAAAAAAAAAAAATAGTGGTGTCCAAGGTTCAAGAATATTAAGAATTATCAATCTTGTCCATTAATAATTAACAAGATTACCTAATATCACCATACTGTGAGATATATTATACATTACCTACTCTTATGTATATTATTAATTTATATCTAGATCCAAATTCCATAAAATCATTTAATTTTATATAGTGATATCTCAGAATTAAATATGTAATATATAGAAAGAAAACACCAAAAAAAGGGAAATTATACATATAATAGTACATCCTCTATGTATAGCTATTTAATAATCCTTAGTGATCATTTTTCAGTGTCTTATCTTCTTTTATATCCATAGCCTATAACTGTCATTACTAGCCTTATGATATGTAGTAGTGTTTAATATTTTTAAAATAATATCGTGATATCCGAGATTTAAAAAATATTAAGTGTTGTCCATCCTATGTATTACCAATTAACAGTGTTACCTAATACCCTAAAGACCTAAGGAGATAATGATATCCAAGGTTCAGGAATATCTTATCTATTAGTAATTGACATTATTACCTAATATCACCATGCTGTGAAGTATATTGTAGATTACCTACTCATATATATATTATTAATTTATATCTAAATCCATAGTCATTTTGTTTTCTATAGTGGTAAAAAAAAATAAAAATAAAAAAAAAAAAATAATAATAATAAAAAAAAAAATGAAAAAGGACATTATACATGTGATAGCACATCACCTATGTGTATCTATTTAATAATCCTTAGTGATCATTTTTCTGTGTCTTATCTTCTTTTTTATCCATAGCCTATGGCTATCATTTGCTAGACTTATAATATATGGTAGTGTTTAATATTTAGAAATATAGTGATATCCAAAAATAAAAAAAAATATTAAGTGTTGTCCATCTTATCTATTACCAATTAACAGTGTTACCTAATACTCTAAAGTCCTAAAGAGATAATGGTATCCAAGGTTCATGAAAATTGAAAATTATCAATCTTATCTGTTAGCAATTGACAATATTACTTAGTATCACCATACTGTGAAGTGTATTGTAGATTACCTACTCATATATATTATTAATTTATATCTAAATCCATATTCTATATAGTGATTTTGTTTTAAATAGTGATACCCAGAAAAAAAAAATAAATAAATAAAAAAAATTAAATAATAAAAATAAATAAATAAATAAGTAAGTAGGTCCTCCAACGTTAGGAGTTAGCTGCTGCTATTAATTTATGTTCTAGTAGCCACTTTTTCAGATTCTCAGGCGAATCAAACGTCCATGTTTTATACTCGTAAGTTAGAATTATTTTCACTGGGAACGCCCATCGGTAGCGAATTTGTTTTTGTCTTAAGATTTCAGTTAAATGTATATATTGTCGTCTCTTCATTCGTGTATAGTAGGATAAGTCCGGAAAAATTTTTATGTTTTTAAAAGGTTCTTGTGGTGTTACTTCTCTGTGTGCTCTCAGTATCTTTTCCTTTGTGCGCGAATCTGTGCAACAGATTAAGATATCTCGAGGAGTCTCTAATGGTAAGTTTGATGGTTTCATCGTCCTGTGGCACCGTTCCCACATTGGGGTCTGATCTTCTTGATAAACTCCAATTTTTGAAAGATATTCTTTAAGATATTTTTCCAGATGCTCTTTAGAGACGGTTTCCGCTATCCCTCTAATCCTCAGATTTAGTCGTCGTGATTGATCCTCTAGATCTGCCATTTTTTCTTCAATGATATCAATTTTCATATTGTATTGTTTAATATTATCCTGGTGCATTAAGTCCATCATTATTAAATTTTCAATTTTCTCTTCATTTACTTTGACTCTGGTAGCAAGTGCCAAAAAATCAGTTCTCAAATCTTGAATCTGTAAGTGTATTTCTTGTTTTATCCTCTCAAACTGTTTGTCAAGTGCAGTATTCAAATATTCCTGTATTTGTGGGATCGGATCCAGGAGAGGTAACATCATACTGTGTTGCTCTTCTTCACCCGAACTCGATCTATTCATTGCAACTTCTGCATCTGATCTTTCTTTTTCAAGTTTCGAAGTTTGAGGGGAGAAAAAGGATAATCTTTTATCCGTTCTATCCTTCCTATCCTCTCTTTTGTCTCTTCTTGTAGGTTTTTCAGCCACTTTTTTTGAGGCCATCATGAGGGAAAAGATTTTTTTATTTTTTTTTTATTATTTTTTTTCCTTTCCTTTTTTTTTTTTTTTTTTTTTTTCCCCTTTCTTTCCTCCGTCTCTCTGATTTCTATTTTTCTTTTCCCCCTCCTATCTCTCCTCTTTCATAGATCCAAATAACTTTATGTACTCTCTTTATATACCAGGATCACCTCTTTTTTTTTTTTTTTTTTCCCCAAAAATCCTTAGAACCAGATAATTTAAGTTATTGTTTCATGAATACAGATGTCTATCTACTAAAGTATTCTCTTGTATTATAAACAGAAGGTTCTTTAAGAGCGGATTTTTTATAGCTTATTCTTTCCAAAAGTTCATTTTATAAAGTTTGTGAATATTTAGTTAGCCAGAGACGAAAATTATCAAAAGTATGGGGCTTCCAAGATCTATAGTTCATATCATTTAGTTGATCAAGCATGTATATCGTGAGAGCAGAACGAGAAAAATAAAGAAAAAAGAAAAAAATAAATTCATGGACTTATCTGAGAAGATGTACAGTTTCCAAAAGTCTGCAGTTCATGGTAATTCTGAAGTATATATGTTCAATCGGATCGGGACTTTTTAGAGTTAATAAAATCAGCCATATATATAAATCGGCATTTTTTATTTTTTTTTTCTCCCGAGTTAATCTTCTTTTGTTGAACTCAAGCGCTGTGTCGGCGTAGTGCCGGTAATGCCGATAAGACTGCCGGTATGGTGCCGGTATAATGGCAATATGGTACCGGTATGGTGCCGGTATAGTGTCGGGATGATGCCGGGAAGATGCCGGGATGATGCCGGGAAGATGCCGGGATAATGCCAGTATAGTGCCGGGATAATATCAGGAGCAGCAAGCCGTCGGAGGAGATACTCGAGGTTTTCGCGCCCAGGGCTCCAGAACGCCGCGCGCGAGCACGCTTACGTGCTACGTCATCGCTCCACCCGATATATTTTTTTTAAGTTTAAACTTGTCAAAGTTTCTTTTGATGAAATATATCTGCCTATATTGTTTTTTCTGTGTTTTTTTTTAAATAATTTCATATTGGATTAGATGGTATAGTACTTACAGTGGGGTATCACTCTCATAGTGACATTCAAAATCAAGTTTCCATTTGTAAATACCAACTCCAGCACATCTTCTTTCCTTGTTGGCTTCTCTACCGACTGCTTAAGACACAGTTCCTGTAAGGAATTTAGGATGTCTCTACTCTTGACTGCTCAAAACCTGTGACAGGGATAGATAGTAAGAAAATGGAGACATAAGGAGAAAGATATATTCAGAGATAATGAGGAGAAAAGGGGAGATACTGAGAAAAGGGAGAATGGGGAGAAAGGGGAGATATAGTGTCACGAACCAGGTCCATACAGACGACTGTAATGACCCAGAGCGTCCAAAGATTGTGTACAGGAGTTACGGTGCAGTGGCAGAGTTGGACAGGGCCTGGTGCAGGGCAACAGCACTCTCCCTGTGGGAATCTAGGGTTGTGCAGCCACATTCCAGCGCCCTGACATAGCAGCGGATGATGACAGAACAGAGTAGAACTTGGAGATATCCTGCAGGCACCCTGGAGCAGGCATGAGACATAGCACTGGAATCATGTGCAGGATGCTGCAGGCTGGAAGTAGGGAAGCCAAGTAGAGTATATAGCAGAAACATAACAAGGGACAGGGAATCCAAGCTAAAAACATAACCAGACAAGATATACATAATACAGGGTACAACAGGGAACAAGACAAGCAATACTCAAGATCTGACATGAACAGGACAGGACACCCCTCTACCTGGGATACAGGACAGGACACCCCTCTACCGGGGATTGAAGACAGGACACCCCTCTACCGGGGATTGAAGACAGGACACCCCTCTACCGGGGATTCAAGACAGGACATCCCTCTACCGGGGATTCAAGACAGGACACCCCTCTACCGGGGCTTCAAGACAGGACACCCCACACGTTACATCACAGACTGACACACATAAATACAGGAACTCGCCTAGGTCTATATGATAACTATTGGAGATTCCGTCATATCTTATGGCCATAGTATGCTTAGCCCACCACTACGCCAAAGGACCCACTGTCATTGGAGTACTAACGCTAAACCCAGCATACAAAGGTACTAAACAAACTAAACATGAAATCCAAACACATATCAGAGAGATATACCTGTAGACTGCAGACTGAGACAAACAGAACACATGGGTGGGGCTCACCTTATAAAAGAAATAGAGTGGAAGCAAAGAGCAAGACTGGAATCAAGGAATCAGAGGTTCAGGACAGAACATACAGAAATCCAGAAATGGACCACAGCAAGACAGGGAAACAAAAGACATGCAGCTCTGCAGCCTGGGTAGAGCGTGACATATAGTGAGAATGAGAAGGAGGAGAGATGGAGACAAAGGGGAAAAGAGAAAGTATAGAGATAGAGATGAAGAATAGATAGAGAAAGAATATAAAGAGAAAAGGGAGAGATGATATGATGAGAGATTATGATAAGGGGGAGAGTTAATAGGAAAAGTGGGAGAAATCATGAGAGAGAAAAAATGAGAAGGGGTATCAAAGAGAGAGGTTGAAATAAAGAGGAAGAGATGAGAGGGAGAAATGGAAGAGATAAAGATGAGGATCCAAGAGAACGGGATAGGTTAAGGGAAAGTGGAGGGATAAAGGGGGTAACGAGATAGGGGAAAGATTATGAGGGGAGAGAGTGTGTGTTTGTATTTTGAAAATGTTAGGACAAGTATGGTTAAGGGCAAGCAAGTGTGTGGATGCAAGGGCAAGTAATGTCCAAGTATATGTGTGTGTGTATGGGCAGACGTGTGTGTATGGGCAGGTTTTGGGCCTACAAGGTATAGAATAAATAAAGGGTACACCTGAGCAAGATTTAAATGAGCCCTGACAGAGAGGAGCATTGATTGAGAGGAGGCCACAGCGAGTGCAATCTGGTTGTCCTGTGGATGCAATCTTAGCAAGTACTGTGTCTGTGTGGACAGTCTGACTGGTAGGGCAAGTCCTTATGTCTGCAATCTGGGTTTTGGGGCAAGTCATGTGGATGCAACCTGTGTGCTGGACAAGTTGTGTGGATGCAATCTGGATGCTGGGGTCAGTCCTATGTGTGCCATCAAGGGCAAGTGCTATGTATGCAATATGGGTGTCAGGCCTAGTCTTTAAGGTGTGAGAACTGTGATCTATGCCTGCAATGTAGGTGCTGTTAATGCAGGGGTGCAGGTCATATGATGACCTCACATGACCTCACCGCAAACAGCAGTAAACAAGGGGAGGAGAAAACGGAATGGCTAAGTTAGTTTTTGCCTAAAGGTGTCAAAATTCCTTGCACCAGCCCTGAATGATATTTTAAATGTGTATAAAGACCCATGATTAGGGGACATGCATACCTCTACTCTCCACCCCTACCTACATGTTGATCCTCTGCTCTCCCTTCCATTGCTTCAAAAAGAAGAGCCTACAGCACTCAAGTTCCAATCATCCTATTACTATCTTCTGTCATTGATGGGAGCTGTATGTCTGTATGCTTTGTATAATAAATTAACCTATTTAAGAAGACATGGAAACTGTGGTTACAACTGATCTTTGTTTACGAAAACGTTAAGATATTTAATAAAAACAAATATCTACCAACCTGTTTGACTACAGGTAATCACGTTACTTTTGCCTGCCTTGACATATTGCTAATGACTCCACACAAATTCGATTTTCAGTTATTTATTTATAGTGCAAAATTGAATTTCAGTGTTTAAGTTGCAAACTGTTCATATGCATTTGTGTTAAGTTTGCTTGATTGTCCTCAGGCATTATCAAGTTATAAATTAGCCCCTTAACTTTACATTTGTGCCTGGTGTGCAGATAATACATTAGATGAAACATTAATACTTGGTTCAATGGGTTGTCAGAATATGCAAAGTATGCTATTCTTTTATATGCCACTGACAATGTACAGATTCACTGTGTGTACAGGAAAATTAAAATTGCTTTTTCAAAAAGTATGACACCTAAAGCCATTCCTAAGTGAGCAGTGTTTCACGTGCATTCATATTGTCGAGCAATTGTTATTATGAAAATATTATTAGCTTGTCTATTATGTTCTTTTTGTGAAGATACATTTTTAATGTCACCAAATTTATAAGCAAAATATCAAACATAACCGCAAAATAAAAATTTTATATCAATGTTTTTATATTGAACCCTATGTGCACACAAAGGGGTTAGCAAGCCATGCCATAGCACTACTCTTACATGCATTAGGTGAATATAATAATCTACATAGGTTTGATTGACACCATTGTGATTTACAATACAAAAATAGCTTTTTTTTTTATTACTATCAAAATCACTATATATGTACACATGACATTATGCTTAGACAAAACCATAAAGCAGGAAAACAAAGTTTAAATATTTTATTTAAAAAAAAACATGTTTTGCAACACTAAGTAGAACAGGAATGAAAGATAATGCAGTTGTGATGACTATATTTCATATTGCATGGAGTGAGATGGAAAATACATAAAAAGAAAAGCATTTCCTCAAGGGACTGTAATATGACATAAAAGGAGCAGAAAATATATACATGCATAAAAACAAACCATATCCATAAACATGTCAAACCTTAATTAGCAAAAGCAGAAAGACTTACAGTGGTTATGCTTTTAATCCCGACCTGTACCCTTATATAAAATATCTATGGTATAATTATCTAAATACATTCATAGAGTACTGGGGAGGTTAGGTCAATTTACATTCTTCAGCATAACCATTTACTTGGTATTCATGAAAGGAACTTGCGTGCAGAGTGACAACCTATTATTGAAGATTGGCAGATACACCATTGTCAAGGTCTTAGGATTTCAGAAACAGAATATACGTCTCTACTGTTTTGAGGACTGGAATCCAACAGCAGGAATAGAAACAAGGCAAAATGATGGCTTGGAATACAAGATATATATATTTTTTCCAAGTTCATCTATACATCTCCATTCAGTCTTTTAGGGTGGCTATACAAACCAAACCAGGACACAAGTACAAGACAAACAAATATACAGCAGACTTGTGCAAACGGACAAAAAATTACCTGGTTCTGGTCCATTTGTTTTCAGACAACAAATGTTTTTTTCTGCCCTTTTGGTTCTATTCATGCTCTTTCACATACTCTCATGTTCTATAACACTCTTTCATGCTTTTCATACTTTCATTCACGCTCTCTCACGTTCTTTCTTAAGTGCTCCCTACCTTCTCCTGCTGACCACTTCCTTGTCCCTGTCTCATTTTTCACATCTCCACTTCTTCTCTTGCTTCTTGTTCTTCTGTCTTTTTTAGAAGCTGTCCCTGTGGTGCGTGCCGTGGCTCCACCGTTTTGTTAAAGTAGTCCAAGAAGCAAGAATATTGAAGATGGATTCGAGGAGAAAGAGATACCTTTTTGAACCTCTCTTTCAGCACCTCCACACTATGTCTGTATTGCTCCCCCATTATGTCACTCGCCCCCTTCTCTCATCTAAGCAATTTTTACCTTCACATCCTCTCTTTCCCCCACATCTTGAGGATGTTGCCACAGCTACTACTCGTCCTTACTGACGTGCACACAACTGTGTGTGAGGAAAGGAGAGAGTTGGTAAGGGAGGGAGGATGCATGTATGACTGTATGGACATTAGAGTGTGTAAGTGTCTGTCTGTGAGCATATATGTATATGTGTGTGAGCATGGACAAGGATGGCACTGTTAAGCTGTTTGGGGGAAAAACATGGCAGAGGCAAGTTGTCTGGGGACAAACAGAGCACTGGGAAGCTGTTTGGGGACAAGGATGTCAGAGACAAGCTGTTTGGGGAGGAAATATTGTACTGTTAAGTTGTTTGACGACAAATATGTCAGAGACAAGCTGTTTTGGCACACAGATGGCACTGGTTAAGCTGGTTGGGCAGAAAGATGGTACTGTTAAGCTGTTTGGGGGCAAGGTTTGCACTGTTAAGCTGTTAGGAAACTAGAGTTTCTGTTTGATTACAACTATGAAAGGGGTGCTCCTCTGAGATAGGATAGACCCATAATATAGCATTAGCAATATTAAGTTTAGAATGGGGGGTGATATTAGAATGATAATGCGGTAATTTCTCTTATCTGAGATTGTTTTCACCCTAAGGCTCAGATATTCTCCCATCATTGGTTATGTTTTAACATAACTATTAAATAATTGATTTTAGTGTTTTTTCTTTAGGTTTGCTACTGTTAGATATTTAGTTTCTATTTACAATACCCTGTCACCAATTTCCTGATGAATAGGTTTGGGGCAGCTGTGCTTTCATTTACCTCTACAGACAAGCAAGGAATATATAATAATTTAGAGCATCTTCTAATGAAGGTACTGGGTGTGTGTACTACATGCCCCTCCCCTTCTCTTGTGGTTTTTTTCTATGCAGCAGGACACTGTCTCATATACTGACTCAACCCCTTAGACCCCATTCCCTGTCAGCATGGTCTCTGGTTCTGCCAAGAAAATGGCTAGAGAAAATAAGTGAGCAGGTGGGGGAAGATACAAGGCAGGGGAAGAATGCAGGGGCACAGACAAGACTGAGTACAGAGAGAGAAGTGTTTTTGGCCCCCGAATTTTGTCTGAAACAAAAGGGTAGTAATATAAACTTGTTGCTCGAAAATGAATTAGTAACAAATTAACCCCTTCGCGACCTTTGCCGGTTCAGGACCGTCATGACATGAAGGTCGCTAAATGACCTTTGACGGTCCTGAACCGTCATAAAATAAAATAAGCTTAGAAAGTGATCAACGATCACTTTCTTCGCTTAAACGGCGTTACTGTAATGCCTCGATGTCGAGGCATTCAGTAACGCCGAGATCGGCATCGGGGGCCATGTCTGGCCCCTCCCCGGGGCGTCAACAGCCGCCATACATTGTATGGCGGCGGACGCCCGTTTTAAAAGCGTTTAGGAGGCGATCTACGATCGCCTCCTAAACTTAAATGGTGTCGCTGGAATGCCTCAATCAGGAGGCATCCAGCGACACCAAACACTTACCTCTGGGTGGGCTGTGACCGCTCCGGAGAGCGGTCACAGCCGCCGCTGCCGGTGATCTTCGCCATCAAGCAAGATGGCGGCGGTCCGGGAAAATAAACAATAAAGATGATAGGGTTAGCTAGACGGTCTCCAGACCCTCTAGAGAACTCTGGCTCCACTTGCAGGTTGAATACAGGTACTGCATTCAACCATGCAAGTCAATGGAGCCCAGCTTTCTAATCACTATGTGATTAGTAAAATATTAAAAAAAAAATAAAAAATGGAAAAAAAATAAAAAAAATGTGCTAACATTTAAAAATAATTATGCAGTGATGTCACTAGATGAACCATCCAGTACATTGCAAAATGTGTAAAAAAAATATAAAAAAGTATTAAAAAGATAAAATAAAATAAAAAAATAAGGTTTATTATTTTGAGCAAGTGCTAAAATTTCTCAAAAATCTCAACAAAGAGTTAAAATAAAAGCACTTCAAATACCCAAGGGGTGTCTAATATATAAAAAAATGGCTGATGGGGTAAATTGGAGTGGCCAAGCTCAAAGATAGGGCATAGGTCCAGACTGACCAAAACGGAGAAAAAAAGCGCACTTCCCAAATGTGGCATTTTAAATCTCAAACAACCCGACAAACCCATGCATGTCGGGTATCACTGCACTCAGGAGATGTTCCTGAACACATATTGGGGGGTTGTTTGACAGTGGCATATACCAGAACCTGTATATCTATAACTAAAGTACAATTTGTGTGGAAAAAAAATAAAAAAAAAATACTATTACAAAGTTTGACAAAGTGTAGTTCTATAATTGGTGCATGGAAAGGGTTAAAATAACAGCATTTGGAATACCCTGGGGTGTCTAGTTTTCAAAAATATATGGTTTAAATGGGTTAAATTGAGTTAACCCGCTTCAAAGATATTCCAAAGAGGAGATGGAGGCAGAATGACCAGATTTGTTAAAAAAGATTTGGAAATCATAAAACGCTGCTTGTACTTATTGCCCTATAACTTACAAAAAACAGCAAAAAAACATAAAAACATTGGGTATCTCTAAACTCAGGACAAGTAGTAGAATCTATTTAGCTAGTTTTTTTACTTGCTTTTTTAGGTGAGTAAAAGATTTTTCAAATAAAAGTCATAAAATGTGTTTTTTTTCAATTTTTCACCATGTTTTTTTTATTTTTTTATAGTAAATAAGATGATACGATCAAAATAATGGTATCTGAAGAAAGCCCATCTTGTCCTGAAAAAAACAATATATAACTTATGTGGGTTCACTAAATGGGTGAGGAGAAAATTACAGCTGAACACAAGCACCACAAAAGTGTCAAAACAGCTGCGGTCCCACAGGGTACAAAACGAAAAATGAGCCTGGTCCTTAAGGGGTTAAGCAAAAAAAAAATTGTCCAAAATGATTTTCGACCTTGTGCACAAGTATAGTATTTATATCTGATTAGAATTCTCTATTTATGTCTAACATCTATTTATTTATTACTGGATATAATCAATTACTATCATGGATTTATTCACAGGAAAGAACAAGTAGGGCAATAATTAACAGAATAAAAACAAGAGACATTAAATGAAGACAATATCATCCGAGAACTTTTCATTCTTAGAACTCCTTTGAACTATATATTTAAGGTTATTGCTTAGTATATATATTTTTGGCCTTACAATCTGAGATAATAAAAAGTTTACAATCCGAATTACATATTTCCAAATTCAAAATGAGGACTTAAAAACAAATCTGCTCAAACTTGAAAAAAAGCTAACAGAATTTTAAGATCATTCCAGAAGGAAAAATCTTAGAATAAGAGGGATCCCAGAGACAGAGAGTCTCTATTACAGGTTTCAAGAAATATCTTAAAGATCTTATGTTAATTTATCTGGATGAAAATCAACTTGGCTTACATCCATTTGAAAGAGTCCATAGTTTATTCGAATCAAATAATCCTAAATATGTGGATGCTCCACAAGATTGTAATAATTTAACAATGAATATTTTAAAGAGTTATTCCTAACTCAAGTTAGAAGAAAATCCAATAAAGGATGAGAAATATAAGAACTTGAAAATTATATATAAGTGGGGCTAAGTTGATGCTTTCATTACAGCAATCTGTATTGCTTTAACACTTACTTGCACTCCTCTTCGACAAAAAAGAAGATAGCATTAGACACAGTGTTGTGAGCATTTAAAATTATATAATAGTATTCTAGAGAAATAAGCGCATATTTATTTGACAAGAAGTTTTAGAAGATCCTAATTACATGATCAAGGTACTAGATACATTTGTGGGTCATGTTAAGAATGTAAGATTATAAAATAACGACAGACACCAATTGGATTTTGAAAGGCCAAAGTTGTATTTATGGTAAGTACTGTGACACGTAAAACTTTATTCAAACTTTAAAACATACATTTCTTGAAACTTGTGTAACCTCCAATCTTAACCACCGACCGTGCGACAACTATATGACATAACATGTCACGACCCAGGTAAGCAGGTCGGGTAGGAGCCCAGTAGCAGGGGATACAAAGAGTTCCGTTTGTACCCCACGATGCATGACGGTAAGTGGGGTGGTACGGACAGGCGCAATAAAACACAGTACAAAACAGAATACGTGGAAAGGTACTGTATTGATATAGGTGATATGACCAGCAAGTAAAGGCAGAAAGTCTCTAGGCAGGATGCCTACTGGCAGGGCTGACGGATACGGAGGCCCACTGGATGGGCTGATGGCAGGAACCCCACTGGCCGGGTTGACGGGTACAGAGGCCCACTGGCAGGGCTGACGGGTACAGAGGCCCACTGGCAGGGCTGACGGGTACGGAGGCCCACTGGCAGGGCTGACGGGTACGGAGGCCCACTGGCAGGGCTGACGGGTACGGAGGCCCACTGGCAGGGCTGACAGCAGGTACAGGCAGGTAGCTCAGGTACAGGCAGGTAGCTCAGGTACAGGCAGGTAGGTCAGGTACAGGCAGGTAGCTCAGATACAGGCAGGGTTCAGGTACAAGGCCAAAGCAGAGCGGTCATAACACTACAATGCAAAGGCCCTGACTGCAGGGCTAGGCAGGCCTATAAAGGCTGAGATAATTAGGTAGCAAGGTGCACCTGGACATGATAATCAGCCAGAGTGGTCCTGAGCGGCAAGGGTGGCCACTAGTGGTTGAAAACGGGAATGAGCCACACAAAGTATGAACAAGTCCAGCCAGCGAAGGGTGAAAACGTGACACATCAATACCTCATCACCGGGAACTCACACAAACATGTTGCCGCGTACACCAAACACGAGCCGTAAAACCGCACTAGCCCGTGGTGTAATCACGAAAGCCCCCTTTTCCCATGGGACCCTGCCCGTGGAAAAAAGGCCCATCAGAACTCCCAATAACCATGGATTCCATACCTCGGATGAGAACCGCGACAATTTTACCACGTACCATGAATAAACCAACCATAAACAACCTGAAGGTTCCCCGCCACACCAAATACCAGCAGAAAAAACACAGGGAGGGTAGGAGGGAAAAGTTTCTTTCTGCCTCTCCTTCCTGCTTTTATAAAAAAGGTAGAGGACCAGAAAAATGTCCCTATTTAAGGACCTCTTAACCCCACGCCCACCATAACCCTAACCTATAGAAAACTAGCCATAAGGTGATCATGCCCCCCTAGCATGATCCAGGCCTGATCATGCGGCCCCTTCTTTTATTGCTGTGTATCCGGGGCCCACTATATCCAGATGCAGGGATATGTTTGCTTTTTTACATGTGCCTACCTTTGCAAAACCTCACTGTACATATAACATATACTGTTATAAATATTTTAATTTATGGGAAGTTTAAAGGGAAGCTAATTATTGTATCCAGAGACAGAGGTATTTTTGTTTTTATACATAATGGCACAACTAATATACTCACATATTACTTATTTATTAAATATGATTTCATTTATTGCAATATCCTACTATGTTGCAGTGCCTACACATGAATGCGTCCTGTATATTTTTCTAATTGGACCAAATCAACGTTATCAAGTGTCACAAATTGATTATGTGTGAGTGCTGAATGATTGCAAAACAAAACAATATAACTTGGATCCAGTTATACATTATATATTAGTTAATATTTATGTTTCATCTGGATCTTCTGCTCAGTTTTTATATAAGCTATGCTTAAAGCATGAGCAAATACAAAAAGGTTTTTTTTGATAGTAGGAGGAGATATAAATTGCATTTTAGATCCTAGTAAAGACAAACGTCTAATGAGGGGCACCAAACAATACTGAGTTAAAATCTCTTTTCCATACTCTATCCAATTATATTTTTAGAAATAATTTATTTGATGTACAGAGAATTCAAAACCATAGCGTTAAATATTTTACATTCTATTCAAGTGTTTACCATCCATACTCTATAATTGATGTTGTTTGTAGCCCTTTTATGCAAATCATCATCCACGGGGAATATATCTAATTATGCAACATTTATTGATTTAGAAAATAATAGGGATTATAGAAATAGAACTAACTGAAGACTTGATTCTATTTTATACTCAGATTATTATTTTGATTTATTCAAAAAGGTTTTATTAAAGCTAGCTCATTATTTTATTTATCTGATAATGATGACAATGAGGTTTTGCATTCAACCCCGTGTTGCTCTTTTAAGTGTACCGGGCAAGGTCATCTAATAAAAATGGGCTCTCAAATTTAGAAGAAGAACGGCTTACCACTCTCTGATATATACAGTATCTCACAAAATAGATACCGTGAAACATGTTGAACTTCCAGTGACCAGTATAAGAGTGTAAGAGCAATAACACCAAATTTAACACACCTACTCCCCATTCACACCTGAGACCTTGTAACACTAACGAGTCACATGACACCGGGGAGGGGAAATAGCTAAATGGGTCCAATTTGTACATTTCCACTGTTAGGGATATTAATGAGACAAAATAGGCAAAACCAATATTTCGTCACACACACAAAATAACGACGCTACCAAATATTGTAGTACCACATCCACAATATTAATTTAAGGAGATACCCTATATTTTATCTCCGATCCTAAATTCTTTCAGATCGCCGAAAATTATAATTCAAATTAGATAGATATCGCCACGATAGTCAATCAAAAATATTTATTTATTGTGAATACAATTTATCAAATCTATGTATGAGTCACACAGTGCATAATATAAAACACAACGTTCTAAAACATGTCAAAATTGAATCAATTCAAATACAATATATTATCGATAGTTATCAATATGAATTAGTACTATATGAGTCTAACACACAATTAATTTCCAGTCCACTCAGCAACCAAAAATTGATAATAATCCGGGCAGTAATAAAGATATCACTATTTCTCTTATATTAGTTTAACTAATATGACAAATTAAAAAGTAATTTAATAATGTCTACGAGTATTAGTGAAATTTCTAATAGATGCAAATGATGTCAAACTTCATCTACAGGTAAAAATACCTTTTCATTATTGTTATTATCACGGGTTATAAGCTGCAGTCTCACAAGCCGCCATATACAATAATGCAATATATTATTTCCCAGAAACAGGGAATTCTATATGAAGAAGACAAAATTCATCTCTATTCAGAATAATAAAACAATTATATTTACCACCACTTGTTGCTGTTGTCCAACTGGTCCTTGTAGAAATTAATCCAGGTTCAGTGGCAAGAAATTAAGTGGGCAAGAATATAACTTTCTAAAAGTTATATAGGTTAGAACTCCAAGTAACTCTAAGAGTGAAATATGGTGCCAGGATCTTTAGATTCCAATTCTCTGGGGTAAATTTGGTGAATCAGTCCGTCCTTTTTCTTTTTCTTTTTTTTTTTAATTATCCAAGACATAAGCTTAAAAACAGAGCTTATTATCATAGCCTCCACCTCTTGATTGGAATTCTCCAATCATAACCGTGGGTTTTACCCATTAAAATTAGGATTTCTACTCATATTTACACCGTTGTAATTTCTTAATTTACCTGTGAGAGACGCTCTGGTCTAAGAATTAACTTAAAACCATTACATATGTGTTTGGAATTTATCCTTGGTCACCCTAATCGCCAGGTGTTACCTCCTAGATAGTAACTCAGGCCTTGGTAGTCTTACCATGTATCCCCCATTCCAAGTTACATTTCTAAAGATATGCAGCGTCTACTCCTTAACTTTCCCATGGAAGATAACATTAATTGTATAATACATACGAAACATCTATATACATGAATAAAGAAATCATCACTACATAATTAAGTAAAATAAAATGGCTCTGACTCCATTTTGTGTTCATGTAAAGTACAGAATATATGGAATACATGTTTTCTATGATAAAATATCTGACACCACTTAGGGGGTGTACTCACTTTTGCTTCCAAGGTTTAGACATTAATGGCTGTGTGTTGAGTTATTTTGAGGACCAGCACATTTACACTGTTATACAGGCTGTACAATCACTACTTTACATTGTAGCAGAGTCAGTGGCGGAACTACCGGGGTCACGACTGTGATGGGGCCCTGGAGTTCTGCCACTCAGGGGGGCCCAAGCAGGGCCGGACTGGCCCACTGGGATACTGGGGAAATTTCCCGGTGGGCCTTCAGATTCGTGGGCCCGGCAGCCGCAGGAGCAGGATTAGAAGGGGCGGGCTGGGCAGGGGGACAATTGCCCCCCAGGCCGAAATCTAATCTAAACGGCCACTGCGTGCTGATGCGGCCGGCCGGCGCTACTTTAATACTTTATTTATTTATAAAATAAAGTAGTGATGGGAGCAGCGTGATGGGTGAAAGCTCCGCCCTCTCGCACAGACCTTTCACCCCTCACGCTGCTCCCATCCCTATGCGGCCATCAGATTGTTGGAAATCTAATCTAAACAGCCGCTGCGTGCTGATGCTGCCGGCCGGCGCTACTTTAATACTTTATTTATTTCTTTTTAATATGGCAAGCCTATCCGGCATATTAAATAAATAAAAAAAGGATTAAAGTAGCTCCGGCGGCATCAGCACGCAGCGGCCGTTTAGATTAGATTTCCAACAATCGGATGGCCCCCTAGTGATGATGAGACTGAGAGCAGGGTGAGGGGTGAAAGCTCCGCCCCCTCGCACTCAGACTGCTGGAGCACCGGATGTCGTGTCACTGACATCCTGTCAGCAGAGAGAACAGTTTGCAGCTACCAGAGGACAGAGGTCAAGCTGAAAAAGCCCCAAAGTGGAAGAAGTAGAAGGTCAGTAAACTAATTTATTTTTGTACAAACTGTATAATATTTTTTTTTGTATTTTTTTTTAAACAAAAACAATCGGTATGTGTGTGTATGTAAGTGACATAATGCTTTTTTAAATTATTTTTAAATGATTCAACAAAAAAAAAAGAAATCTCTTTGTCTGTGTTTACAAGTTCAGCTCCCCAGTGCCACCTCTGTCCCCTTTCAGCCCCCCATGTAATCTCTGTCCCCAGTGAGCCTCTCCCAGTGTCACCCCTGTCCCCATTCAGCTCCCCAGTGTCACCTCTGTCCCCAATCAGGAGGCAGAGTGCCCCATGATATGCCTTTTAACCCCCTTTATGCGACTCTGCCTCTATAAATGCCCTTTAACCCCTATATACCACTCTGTCTCTATGCCTTTTAACCCTCTATATGCCACTCTGCCTCCAGAAATGCCTTATACCCCCCTATATGCCACTCTGTCCCATGATATGCCTTTTAACCCCCTATATGGCAGAGTGATGTATAGGGTATAAGGCATTTCTGGAGGAAGAGGGGCATATAGGGGGTTAAAAGACATATCAGGTGGCAGAGTGGCAAGCCTGGGGCAGATGTTTATAACTGGTGGGGGCAGGTTGGAAAATAAAAGGAAATAAAAACAAAAAACAAAAATGTAGCCTGAGAAGGGGGGAGAGGGGGTAGATGGTGTGAGAGGAGGGTAGATTGGGTTGGGGGGGGCCCTTAACAGATTCTCGCACCGGGGCCCTGAGGCTTCTAGTTACGCCCCTGAGCAGAGTATAATTTCTTCAGTGTTGTCACATGAAAAGACATAATAAAATATTTACAAAAATGTGAGGAGTGTACTCACTTTGGTGAGATACTGTATATATCAGAAAGATCAGACAACAGAACCGGTGCTACAGTAATAATAGAGTCGCTTGTCAATTAACTACCGAATGAAAACATAAGAAGAGTATTCATAGAATGAAAAAATTGATCATTCACAGTAAATTATACCTTTCACCAACTGATATCAGAGAAGCCTTAAGAGCCTATTATAATTCTTCATATAATCTATCAGAAATAAAGAAGAGTAATATTCAAACAAGAACGCTTTTGCATAAGATTAATTTACCTAAACTCTCAGGTAACAAATTTATAGAGAGGCTGAGGAAAAGAAAATGTTTCCATCTGAAATGTTACAAACAACTATTTCACCAATTCTTAAATCCGAGAAAGATCCAAGATGAATAACTAACTACAGACCTATTTCCCTAATTAAATTAGATATAAAAATATTTTCAAAAAACAGATTATTAGAAGTTATGGCAGAACTCCTCTAGGAAGATACTAAATCCTATTTATGAGATCCAACAAAATAATCATCCTACAATACTTAATGCCTTAGATGCAGAGAAGATCTTTGACAGGGTCAATTGGACTTTTGTTTTCAGAACTATGGACAGTTATGGGATTAAAGGTAATTTCAAATACAACACAATGGCCTTATATAAATTTCATCAAGCTAAGATATCAGGTTTCAAACTAAATTCAACCTTATTGATATTAAAGATGGGACTAGACAGGGTGGGCCGTTGGCTCCTTTACTCTATGTGTTATCTGTTGAACCACTAGCTCCTTTAATACATCAATCTGCCACTATAACAGGACTTACTATAGTACTTCAGGAATACAAAATCAGTCTATATGCCAACAACATATTATTAACATTAACCTCACCAAAGCAATTAATTCCAGCAGTTTGGGAAAAATAGAGGAATATAGTCAATATTCAAATTACAAAATTAATTGGAACTCAATTACTCACTTTTGTATTTAATGTGTCTCAGTTAGAAGATCTGCAACACTATGGAAAAGTTATGACATTTCTTGGTTTGGTCACATAAACATTGTTAAAGCTTACATCTTATCTAAAATTACATATTTATTTAGGATTATTCCCCTTCATGTTCCCATTCCACACTTATGTCAAATTGATCAACTCCAAGCTAATTACAAATAGGGTAGTATGTAGACTTGGGCGCCAGCCAACTCTGCATATTCGTCTTTTAAGGGGTTAATATGGGGTTAACACAGTACACAGCAGCTTTGGTCTTCCTGCTCCAGGAGTTAAAGGTCCGTACGAGCAACCAATAGAGTCGCTAGTACAAACCTTTAACTCTTGGTGGAAGAACTTGGCCTTGAGAGATTTCAGGAACTAAAGGTCCATGCGAGCGACACTATTGGTTGCCTGTAGAGAGCTCCTCTGGCATCAACCAATGAAGGATCTCCCTGTCAGCGACCAAGAGAGTCGCTCGTATGTACCTTTAACTCTTGGAGCGGGCTCCCCAGGTGGAGTTTCACCATCAGGAGTTAAAGGTCCGTATTGCACAGAAAACAAATCAGCTGGTTAGAGGAAGATTGTGATCTCCCCAACCGGCCACTCATGGGCACAAACTACCTAGGCAAGCACTCATGGTGCCTAGGTGAGCACTTCCATTTATTTTGTTTGGCAAGTTGTAAACAAACTCCCTCCCTATATGTAGATTTATAATTTTGTAGTGGGAGTTCAGCTATGTTAAGCTCTCCTGTTGGGTGTAAGTTTGGTTATGCAGGGAACAAGGGTTCCCTTTGGGTTTTTTTTTGCCTAAAACTATGTGATTGGCATAGAATGTGTGGTAAAAAAAGAAATTACATTTGTTTTTATTATTATTTGGCTCACCCCTGCTCTCTGCACATCTCACCTGCTTACATCTGAGATGCTGTCTGGCATCCACCAGACCTTAAGGTTTTTCTGGAAACACATATAGCGAGTGCTGATATCTTTGAGCCTTGATCATGGGCCTCATTCAAATTTTTGTGTTACGCCAAGAGTGATACAATAGTGATACATTCTAAATTATACTATGTTGCTTTTTATTTTTTGTTGCATATGTATCTTTGGAGAGTGATCAATCCTGGCGATGTATATATCATTTGTTCTTACAGATAATTTAATTTGGTTTTTTTTGTTATAGTTTTACTTTTAGTGGTGTATTTGAAGGGTACACTATTTTTGGGTTGCAGCAACATTATATAATAAGAGCGCCTATATTCTCTATTATATTCTCTTTTTACGCTACATTTTCCCAGAGAAGTCCGCTAACTATGCAGTAAACATCACCCATGGTTTTGGAAAACACAAGGACCTAACTATAAACTTAGTAGTAACAACTATTTCAATGGGCAGCTGTATGCCTCACTACTAAAATACCAATATCATAATGCATTGCTTTGCATGGCTGCTTAAAACATGTCCATCAATGAGGAGTTCACCAAATGTCTTCATGTTGCTGCAGTATATACTTATTATACTTCTTATAGGAAGTTATTATTCTAGGTAAAAGTCAGAGGGCTTTTTTTTTTAGCAATTGATGAACTCGTCATTGCTTTTGATGCCCTCTCCCTTGAATGGAGGATCGGGGAGAGGACGTCACCGTAAGTGTTGGATTTTGGTGAAAGTTTCCGCTGGGTTATGTCTGCGGAGATGCCAACAAAAATAGAAGAATGAAAATAGTAGATGGAAGAGATAAGAGAAGATAGAAGCTAGAAGATGCAGAAGTAGTCGACAGAAGCGGACGTGGTCAGCAGAGAAGGTAGGTAAGTATTTAAAGAGAGAGCTAACTAGAGTGAATAAGAGTGGTTGAAATGTTTTAGTTATTTCTTATTCATTGGTCATGTGATTATGCCCACAGTAATAATTTCATTCTAAGCATCATTATTTCCTTGAATCATTACAATTCATTTTAAGTAAATTTCCATATTTCACATACATTACTGCATTAGTGTTATATTAATGTTATTTATAATACAAACATCAGCTTCTACCATTCCCATGGGTATCATAGGTTTAGCATGAAATTCCCTTAGCATATGGATATATTTGTCATGCCAGCTAGTAATATTATACTGTTTACACTTTGATACATCTGTTGAATGCTCAGTGATCATAATTAATTGGTCATTTGTTCTTCTGGCTGCATATAAATGTAGCAGGTTCTTCCTTGTTGATTATCACATCATTTAGTCAATAAAAATGTCTTTTTTTAATCTAACCACCATTTTATAAAACACTAGCTATTTGTAATTCCATATATTATTACATTAACAATAACTTATGATATAGAATAATTTTAACATATATACGTATTCTTTCATGCATACAATTACTCTAGGATGATTTTCTTGATTTTTATATTAAAACATTGCTCATTGCCATTGACATAGGTTTATTAAACAATAAATACAATTTCAAAGTTGTTCAAATTATGGATATGAAATAATAGAAAATGAATGCTTGTTTGATCACATGTGGATTTTCAGTGGTCTTAATTTGCCTTAATGATATACAGTAGGTGGACAATATTACAAAAATGCATAGAATGGATTACACAGTTGAGTTTTTAGTATAAGACTGATGTATCTTTTATGCCTTTTATACACTTGAATAATTTGAAACTAATAGATGTGACTACACTGCTCGGCAGTCTAAAGACTCGATAGGTTATTATTGGTTATTTCATATATCAAGGAGCTTATAACTCCAACCAAGATGATCGTTATGTTGAATAGTGGTTTGTCATCTTTAATCTTTATATGAAAAGCCATTTTAGTGTATGTCCAATCTGGGTGGCATGAAGCCCATTTATAGAAGGTAGTTTTATAGCCATCTGTGAATTAAATAATTAGGTTTAATGGCTGCTTGCAGTGCACTTCTAAAGGATAGGCTTGGGTCAAAGTTGAAAGGAAGATAAACACTCATCCCAGAATTCAGTGCAGATCACACATGAAAACTTAGATCATCCATCCATTGTAGCCAAGCCTGGTCTTCATGCAGAAACAGAAAATGCCTGATGGGTTAATGCTTTTGGTCATGACATCACATGAACTTTCCAGCAAACATGCTCATTAAATACACAGCACCAAATCACGACACCAGCAATATTTAAGATGATTTGATGTTTCCAGTTGGTTACTCATAGCAGCTGGATTGATAAGCAGTGACAAGGAATGACAGATAAGGTCCAGAATGATATCAATATCTGGAAATAACTGGAAATTATAAACATTGCTTCTTAGTGAGCTACTGCCAGTTCTGAAACACAGAACAATTTAAATTTGCAAGACAAAAAAACATATTGTAGTTCAAAATAATTCAAATTGAGGAATATATTGTGGAATGAACTATTACATGATATTACTCCATGTGGCTTAAGACAGCACACGCATTTGTAGATTATAAATGTCATCTTTTGAACTCAACTAAAATTTACATGGAAACATTAGCTATGTTGTACATTAGTCCAAGGTGACATTGTTTATATTATAGTTATTTCAGGAACATAAAAATATATCAAATATATTAACCAATTGTATTTGTTTGTATTGAAATCAATCTATATTACATTAGATACTAGCAGAAGGCATTGAAATAATGTTTGTAGACTATTGGTGCACAAGAAACGTATAGAGGACTTGGGGCATTTGGATTATATGCATATGCACAGTAGTTCACCTCTACTTTATGGTAATGTATATATTTTTGAGGAGGCAGGATATTTTCCCTTTATCATTGCACAGTGATATGGATTGTGAAAATGCTATATCAATCAATATTAATAATCATTTTGCCATATAAATTAAAATTGAACCATGTTGAATGTGGCTAATTGCAGAATAGTTAAAACTATAGTTTTAGCTACATTTGGATGTTATATCTGGATCTTAGTCTTCTCATAGTCAGACCTATTTGAGGTCTGATTATAAGACGAGGGGTATTTTTCAGAGCATTTGCTCTGGAAAAAACCTTGTCTTATAATCGAGCAAATACGGTATTTTCTATTTATTGTTTCTTTTGCATTGCATTAACTTAGTCAAACTAAAGTGGCTGCCCTTTAAGATTATGAATTTTATTCAACAGATGGTAATTGATGAAGGATGTCATCAAGAGTATCCTCTTCTATTTAATGAGTGGAAAAGACATACTTTTCAAGAAACAAAGTAGCTTTTCATGAAGAGACTATGTCCCTTAAGAACTTTAGTACAATGTTTTGTTTTGTGATGAATATAAAAAAAATCCTGCCTCAAGCAAATTTTTTTCCCTTCAAATCTGTCATTTCTCAGACGGCTGCTTATCTAGCAAATTGAACGAATAGCTACATTCATATGGCAGTTTTACTGCACAGAGGAATCTTAGGTGCTTCCTGTGTGCAGTGAGAGACTCATTAACTGCTAAATGGCCATAACCAACACTTTGCAGTTACATTTCTGTAAGACTGCACAGTTTGAAACTCCAAACACAATACCAGATGAATGATTTCCACTTTTGTTTCCCAGTAGGACTGTCAAGCTCCAGGCAAGGGGAAAAAGAACCTTTCTTTTGTTTATGAAGTGAATAACTAATCAGTACCTTGTCAAATATACCAGTTATAATAACATTAATGATGGTCTCTCTGCTGTGGCTGACTACTGAATGTGCGATATGTGACAGCATAATGAAAAGTGATTTGAATTGCTTGCAAATAAACGAGTGATGGCAGTTTATGACACTTTTTTAGATTAAGGAAGATCACACCTTGTCTACTATTCAGTAATTCAGAAAGCATTTTCTATTAACTTAGTCAACTTAGGCTTTCATTTATCAAAACGTGTAACCTGTTTTTGCTATTTCTAAATCTGCTGTGCAACAGGCAAAGGCCGACATACAGTACATTTGCCTAGAGAAATGATTAAATACATTTCATAGTCTCTTAAGTTAAATAGATTTTTTCATTTGTAGTTGCATCAATACTCGAATTTTATCTGCATAGTAAATTAAAACTATTTCTACAGGCAAACATATAGGCTAGCATTATCAAGAAATAACCTATCTGAAATCGAGAAATAACAAATAAATTAGGAACTTGTAATAAATGCAAATTTGCATTTTACAAGAACAACCAATTTAATTAAAATTTTAGCCTCTTAATGGTCTAGGATATGCAAACACAATAGATAACAAGAGGCTGCATTTATGATTAGGGGAAGTGTGGTCCCTTCTTAAACATATAAGTATTCTATTAAGTAAGAGCTTTAAAATCTCTGGAGTGGTAACAGTAGATATTGTGGAGCCTTTAAACTGGATTGCTGTTTCTGTCAGTAAATGGTATTCATGGGTGGACATCTTAGTTCAAAAGTTTATTTTAACTGGCCAAGGAGTAATATAATTTCCCTCCTTTGGAGCAAAATTGTATGTAAGTTTTTATGACTTCATTGGATCTATATATAGTAATTATAGATTGGATGATTGGAATTGTAATTGAGTTAATTATTAATAACTTACTATCGCACATGTAGGTTGAAATTATTTAAGAATAAATACATACATGTGTAATATTTCTATATATATTAATTCTGCTGAGTATGATGGTAAGATTTACATTAGGCTTGAGCATTCATTTTTGTACGAATCAGTTTTTGTGCCGAATGCTGCCATTTTATCTATTTGTTCGTATAAGGAATGAACAAATGCAGCACTGGATGTAAAATAAACGATCATCGCCTTGGCCGCCATTTTAACTACATTAAGAGGAGGAGAATCTCACCATTTTAATTCAACTTCTTCTACATGTTTATTTCTTATTTCCAACCTGGACAGACAATGGGAATTTAAAAAACAAAAATGTTGGCTGAATTTCATCGAATGAGAATATAGTGCAGGACGAAGTCCGACAAAGACAACCAATCCCCCCCCCAAAAGAAGACAAAATGTTGGCCAAGTCTATTTTACATGTTGTGTTGTTCAAAATCTCATCAAGCAAACGGACAGAATGGTTATTTATTCCACCCAAAGTGTAAATTTGTCTCTTACAATACTCTCTTGGAAGAACGTCAGTTCAGCATACATCTGATCCACTGAGGTCCAGGTGCCTTGTATGTCTTGGATGATTTTCCGTTATCTGTTAGAATTTGAATGCTTGTTTCAAAACAATAAACTGAAACATTACAATTCCAAAACAGAAATAACAATAACCTTGCCAACAAAGAGTTTTTCCAAAACGTATGTCTCCTGTATATCTGTTCTGTGAGATATGGTGTGGTTGTTTGTGGGTTAACATTGCTGGCCTCATTGTTGGATTGGTTGCTACCAATAGAGTCGCTCGTACAGACTTTGAAAATCCTGGTGCCGAAACTCGGCCTGGAAAGACCACTGGTCTCCCTGCTCCAGGAGTTAAAGGTCTGTATGGGCGACCAATAGAGTCGCTCGTACCGACCTTTAACTCCTGACGGTGAAACTCCGCCTGGGGAGATGATTGGTCTCCTTGCTCCAAGGGTTAAAGATGTGTACGAGTCAGGAATTAAAGGTCAGTGCGAGCGACTCTATTGGTCGATGCTGCAATGCTTTGTAGATAACGGGTGCGGAAATCCGTAGGTAAGCCGTCAGGAGTTAAAGGTCCATTACAGCAACCCTATTGGTCGCCGGCAGGGGCCTCCGCTAGCATTAACCAATTGGTTGATGCCAGAGGAGGCCCCTGCAGGCGACCAATAGAGTCGCTCGCAGGGACCTTTAACTCCTCGCGTGAACCTACGGATTTCCACTCCCGTTAACCACTGGGATGCTGCGTAGATAAGGTAGGCAGACGATGCAAAGTTATTTTTGAAGGTGTCTTTACATTTTAAAGTGTGAGGGGTGCCAGGTTTGTGCTAGGCCTCTTAGTTTCAGTAAATGGTAGTGTTAATGTTAAAGCATACAAGTATACTTTAGTCAATCGTATGCTTCCAAATTTGTGGCACCAGTTTGGGAAAAGTCCTTCCCTGTTCCCAGTCCCAGTGCATAAAACATGGTTTGAAGTGTTTTGTGTGGAGGATCTTAAGTGGCCTGCACAGAACCCTGACTTTAACCTCATTGAATACTCTGGGATGAATTGGGTCACCGATTGTGAGCCAGGCCTTCTTGTCCAACATCAGTACCTGACATCACAAATGCTTTTTTTAACTGAATGGGCACAAATTCCCCTCAGACAACCCAACATTAATGCCCACAGTTTTGAAATGGGATATTCAACATCTTCTTTACACTACTCCAAGGTGTCATTCATCTCAATTTGATTATCTTCAGTATTCTCCCTCCCTTCTCACCTTCCTCATTTTAAGCCTTACATAAGATGTTTTTTTGTCTCAAACATCTTAGGACAGCACTTATGATTCATTTTGTCTACTGTAACATATTGCTGGTTAATAATGTATCTGAATAAAAGTCAATTGACTTGAAAGTATACTATGAAAAGAAATAAATACACAGAAACAAAGCTTAGCATTTAAAACGTCTCAAAACATGCACAAAAAAATGCAAAAAAAACCAAACCAGGCAAGGTTGTTAATTAAATACACCGCATTACAAGCTCTGACAAATGTTATAATTACAAATGGGTAGAACCCAGGTGCAGATAAGGTTAACACAACCAGACCTGTTGTAGCTGCATACGCATAAAGATTTATACTCCCTTTTCGCTCTCATTTTCTTGTCTGTATGTGATAGGGAGGCTAAAATGGCTATTTTTAAGTTACCAAAGCAGTGCAGTACATCTAAATTTATAGTCATAGTCGAGCTCCAAATGTCTCCATGGTGACTAATGCACAGCTGTGCCTGGCACACATATACGCCTGCTCAGGCCGAGAGAAATGAAAAACTATCTTTTCCGATATTAACCAACAAACCAGCAGGCTTCGGTTATTTATGCAATATAAACCACTCAGATATTTTTGTAAGAACCTAAATTACTAAGGGAACATGTATCTGCAATTTGACCATAAACAAAGAAACTGGACAGTCTGCTGGCCCTCATCCTTTTACCATATGCAAGCTGAAGCTTGATGAAGTTTGAAGTGTCCTAGTATGCTTTATTATATTGTGGTTATCCAGAAATGACATAATAAACCTAAGGACATCATGGTTAATGCATGTTAAACTAAAGTGGCTTAGCAGTAGTTATTTCTCAAGCAGTATAACTAAGAGGCAGGGAATGCAAGCAGGGTGCTTAAAGGGACACACCAGGCATCATATGCACTGTTCAAAACAGCCCCAGAGGGAAAGCATCGGATGCAGGGGCAACATGACTGAGGTGACATCAGGCAGAACCCCCCCCATATCTGGGTAGATTACATGACTAGGGCATTAACGGGTATGTTGGTTGGTGGGTGCCCCTTGGAGGGACAGGACACTGTTAGTCACAAGGGTATATTAGGGTCTCTTTCATGGAGGGCCCCCCTGTTATTGTTTGCTGTATAGGACAACGTCCCACCCTACCCATTATTTAATCCTGTTCATGTTGGTGCAGTTAGTTGCTAGCATGTTGCAAGGGTTAGGTGCACAAGCTCCAGGTTAAGTGCAGGACACTCCTGGGGATGGTGCCCGTGTGATTTTGTTGGTGAATATGGACTGCCATGCATCCCGCTAGTAGCACAGCAGGGATATAATTGGAATGCTTATACCAGCCTGTGGTGTTGTTACAGTTAAATGAGTTATCAATGGCATGGCTGGTATATACATGGGTTGGCTCGATTCCAGCTCATGCAATGGTTGGTTATATGTTAATATGTTTATGTAAATTTAAATATATTTGCACAGTAAAATTTACTTTTAACAACATTGTTTAAGGATATCTGTAGACAAGCCGATGATCACTGGACGTCCGATGGACAAATCTGGGTTTGGCAGATGCCAAGAGAATGCTACCTACTAGCATGCCTAGTTTGTACTGCGAAGTTTTGTGGAAAAGGGATAATGATCTAGAATGTTTTTTCAGGGTTTGAGATAGGCTATTTAGTTCCAGTTACAGATAACTTGCTTGGGTTCGGATGGTGTTTGCAAAGGGCTTGGGATGTTCCAGGAAAGCTACAAGAAAAGAAAGAGAGATTGATAAAATAAATTTTTAGATTTGAGAAAGGGACAAGGTTATGGGTAAAGGGGATCAAAACAAAGGAATGTATTTCCCAAGGTAAACAACATTGTAATAATGTGTAACACTACAAAATATGAATAGTAAACTTGCTTGCAGGTCTGACAAAGTCCAAATGAGGTTGAATAAATGTTTGATTCTTGCAAGGAACTCTCTTCAGATGGTTTCAGATGGTGGTTTGCAAAGGGCTTGGGATGTTTTAGAAACACTTTTTAATTCTTGCAAGGGCCTCTCTTTAGATGGTTTCAGATGGGTGTTTTGCAGAGGGTTGGGGTTCTTATGAAAGCTTTTTGATTCTTTAAAGGGCCTCTCTTTAGATGGTGGTTTGCAGAGGCCTTTTGATTTTTAGGAAAGCTTCTTGATTCTTGCAAGGGCCTCTCTTCAGAAGGATTGAGATGGTGGCGTGCCAAGGGCTTGGGATTTTTCAGAAAAGTTCCAAAAGATCAAAATAAAGTGTTTTATGTAAAGTTAAGTGCCAGTATAAATGCATTGTAATCAGGAGAAAAGACAAAAAGCTTAATGTCTTTTGCACATTGAATGATGCTTCGTAATAAGCTGCGCTTTGCTACGCTGAGCTTTATTTTTGTCCCTTTAGGTGGAAGGTGGCATTTTTCATATTCCTGATAGTTTCTCACATAGAATGTTGTGTGCAGTTGTGAAGAACACATCTCCAGAGGGGACTCCTAGCATGTGTATGGTGATAGGTGGATGAGCTTTCCTATAGAAGCGGTAGAGGTTAATATAATGAGGGGATTTAAATGTGGATAGCATAAACATAAATCCTAAACATATGAAATATTGAAATATAAAAACAACAATAAAATAATCATATGTGTCTGTGTGCATTTTTCCTAGGTCTAGGCACAGTGTTCAAAAATATTATCATTGTGTCATTATTTTATGACTGTTGTTATGCAATGTATTGTAAATCCATGGGTAACCACTCTGCAGAAATTCAAACAGAATATTATAAAACTCAGTCTCTTTTCTTTGTTTGTGTGACTGTATTCATCTACATTAATAAAAATGATTCTACATCTATTGTGTATATAAGAATATGTCTCAAGAGTGCTATCTACAGTGTTATAAAGTAGTTTGCAACAATCAATTTAGTGGGTAATCAGCATTAAATATGAAAGAGTTCACAATAAAGGGATGCTGGAAATGTTTTGCAGCAACTTCTTTGGAAGAGTTCCCAGATTATCACTATGGTAACTACACCCAAAATCTGAGTAAGTATCTTTATACTGTATCAGGGGTTGGATATATAACGGAAATATCTATGTACATCTTATACTATTGGCAAAATAATTAAGCACAGTAAAGACCTTCATACATAACCGCATAGATAAAGTTAAGGGCAGATTTCCTAAACATTGATTGCACTTGTTCATGATATTTGCTAATTGCATTCTTACAATAGTTCTGAATTGGGGATCTTTGCTGCTGGTTGATAACAACAATTTATAATATTGTGATGGTGACAGGAACATTGCTAGGTTTTAAAAACATCGTGAGCTAGAGACCGTGTTCATATTGAAGACAGGTATGCTGACAATCACCATGTACACAAATGAATGGAATCATAATAAATGAAACCTTTTAAAGTTCTGGAATAAAAAAACCATAAAGGCCCGTCAAGCAGTCTAACTTGCCATCAACCTAAAATGGACTGTTTCATGATTTAAAAACTCTGCAGACAACAGGGAGGTTACATTTATAGTAATGGCACATCTATGTTAAAAATTACATGAATGAAGTAGCTTCCAGATTCCGGTCCCCCCCTGCTAAATAACATGAGACACTTCTTTATTTAAAACTTTTATTAAATGTCAGCTATGGATTTGTATTTGTCCGCGGTGTGGACCACATATTACTACAGCACCGCGCCGCTCAACCTTTATTAACGTTTTAACATCATTTATAAGCGTAAACATTTATTAGCCAAACACATTTTGACACAGTATATAAACAGTTTACCGTCAAAACAAAAAAAACTAACAATTAGAATTAATTATAACCAATTAAGTTACCGGCTGGTATGGGCATATCCACTTGTACCCCTGCTGGAACTGCCGGCACACAAATGACAATACGATTCACAGGGGCAAATGCCCCTGCAGTGTCCTGCACTTACACCTCTGTGCATCACAAGTAACCAAACCTATAGATGGTTAACTCCTGCAACGAACCAGCCGATGCTGATGCCGAAACATAGGGGAGGGATGGGCGGGAAAATATACTTTTAAAATTAATTGCCCCTATACCATCTGCCCCCTTTATATATATTCCTCTCCCATCCGGCCTTGCACGTGCCACAAATGTATTAACCCTTTACCTAAGTTTTGCCTAGTCATCCCTTGAACCTGGCATTCAAGGGGGTACCTCGTCCTGCACTTCATTTATGGGGCCCCTCCATCCCGTTCTTTTCCTCTGGGGCTGTTCTAGACAGTTCCTTTAAAAGATACTTATTTTTTCAAACATGCACTGCTCAGTGCTCACTTTGAACACATATAATGTTAAAGGAGCCTTAGTACCCATGCCTGAAACTAAGCTTATCTTTCCTAAATAGGTGATTGGTTGCTGTTAGCTACAGGAATGTGAAAAGTGAATGGTGATAGTTTTTCCTTAACAGAAGAAACATAGTTTCAGTCAAGGTTTTGGGACTCCACAAAATAGCCATCTCCTTTATTATTACACAGATTTAAGTATGGTAATGAAGAACTAAGATTACTTCAAGAACTATTATTATTAGACATGTATAAATGGCCCAAAAATCTACTGATTTCTATGTTTGTTTTCGCCCCATTCAGTTTGGATGAAAATCAGAGGGGCATTTTTAATTCAGGAACTATATTTGTTACCTAGTGCCCATATTCACTCTCATTCTCGTTCACTCTCTGCCACGATCTCTAAAGGTTTCCTAGCTTCTCTGCCGTCCACTTCTGCATCTTCTTGTTCTTTATATTTTGTCTTCTAACTTATCTCGTTCATCTCTCTTCTCTCTTTTATCTTAGGCCGCATCTCCATGGACATAAACTGATGCAAGCTCCTGCCTAAATGATGGCACTTCTGGTGACGTCCTCTCACCTATCCTTTAATCCGATGGGAGGACATCATCTGCCATATTGCTCTATGGTGAATTTCTGCAATTACTTGTGGTGCTTTTTGCTTCGTTTACATGTGGGGCCTGGCCTTGTTTTTGTGGCTTTGTACAAATCTCAGAATTTGCCAAAATTCTGTAAATTAGCAATTTGTACAAATCTGAATGCACAAGCCTAATTATTATTATCTTTTATTTATTAAGCGCCAACAAGTTATGGAGCACTGTGTAATTTAAATGGGGCAGTTAAAACATACACAACAAATATACATTAATACATACCAATATATCAGGAGTTGAGAACCCTACCTGTAAGCTTGCCATCTACCCTTATGGTACTTTTACACAAAGTTCCTGGCAGGAATGGTGGGCTTTTGAATGCCTCACTCGTGAGCTTACAATCTAAGGTAGTAGTATTGGTAAGTGAAACAAAAGGAGGGGTGAAAAGAGGGAGTTTGAGGACCCTGGTAGCAGTAAATAGGGCTAAGTGATTTCTGAATGCAGAAGAGTATGTATAAATAAAATTAACAGGGAGGTGGATGGTTGTGGCAGGTATGTACAGGGTTGTTTTAGTACGTGGTTTCAGAAAGTGGCTAGCGGCTTTTGATCTTACAGAATGGCTACAAAAGAGTGAAGAGAGAGATGAAATAAGAGAATGTTTAGGTAAAAAAGGGGCAGAGTTATGGTTTGTAGGAAGCCAGAGAGGGAGGGGATCAGGACAGAGGAGTTCACAATTTAAAAGGTGAATACCAACATTTGGCCAAAAAAAGTAAAAATACATATTTGGTACATATACAGGAAAACATGGATAATTATACAAAATATGAATTAAGAAGCTTGCTTGCAGATCTAGCAAAGTAGTCCAAATGTGGTTGAATCTCTTTTGAATCCTGCCAGGGCCTGGTTTCAGAAGGTGGCTATCACACCTGCTTGTGATGTTACAGAAAGGCTTTTGAATCCTGTAGGGCCAGGTTTCAGAACGTGGCTAGCATACAACTTGTAATGTTACAAAAAGGCTTTTGAATCCTGCATGGGTCCAGATTTCAGAAGGTGGCTAGCACACAACTTGTGATGTTAAAGAAAGGCTACAAGAGAACAAGAGAACACATGACTACACAGTTCATATCGGATTCTGCTTAGGTGTGCTCGTATAGGTCGGTTCCAAGTAATATATATATAAGGAAACAAAAATACGAGTGCACCTAAGCAGAATCTGATTATAATTTTCAACACTTGGAGAGTGTTGTTCAAGGTTGCAACTGTATATCTGGTAAAAAGGGAAGTACCCTATATATATTTTTTGCATATTTTTTCTACACCATTCACAACTACACGAGCACTGGTTTTCACTTAAATTTGATCTCCTACACAGTTCATATACAGTATAGTCGCAAAGAGGAAATGGGAATGCGCAAATCAATGGAAACATATAGAAAAGCTATATATTTGATGACACAGAAACACTTTTGATTCTCAGTAAATTTGTCTTCATTATTCTGGCCTCCCAGCGAACTTCTGTAAAAGGGCGGAGCCTCAGGGCACACTCTCTCCCCAGTCTTCCAATCAGTGAAGAGGGTGTGCTTGGAAGCTCTGCCATTTTGTAGAGGGGGGGTAGTAAAGCGGAAAATGGCATGTGCCAAGTGGGAAGAAGTATACAGAGGTAACATTTAGCATTACCACTAACCTTTGCGATGCCTATATGTATGAGCTTCCACAGGCGAGTGTTAGTGTGCATGCTGGTATGGCCCTGGGTATCAGAGATGGGAATAGTGACATAAATGAGGAAAACAAATATTTTAGCTGACAAAACCAGACAAAACCTAAATAAGAACATTACCCGAACAAGATTTCTAGCATTAGAAAGCAATCACACACATCTTGTCTGTCGCATGTTGTTTCTTTTTCTTACTCTGATGTGAGAATCTCATAAATAATCTGCTCCTCTCTCACCTGCATTCATCAACATGACCCTGCTTGTATTTATAACATTACTCTCAGATTAAATTATTATTATTATTACTGTTTATTTATAAAGAATCTGAATCTGTTTAAAGGAAACCGTCACATGTTGAGCATTATAATCAAGTAAAAAAGATGCAGATTAACCTAATTTGATTTAGGTACCAATAATTAATAAATAAAATGTATCACCCTTGACAAAAAACAGCAATCAGGGAGAGTTGATTGCTATTTTTTACAAGAGGAGCTCATTTTCTATAGCTCTTGCTGAAACTTTTAAAGAAGATTCAGTTGACGCATTTGAAAACCTGTACAAACTCCAGTCCTCTAGGGCAACAAACACTCCAGGAATTATGTGTACCCTTGCCTTTAAAATGTACCCTTGTCTTGCCTTACTATTCATTAAGTTGCATTAAGGTATACACATTAATGAGATTATAGCATACCAGAGATGATTCAATATTGATTCAGTATTGTAGAGATGAACTCACAAAAAACTGGTCAGTTAACCAATTCAGCCAGTCAAGGAACATATCAGTGCACATTACATTGGGATCAGTGGTAACCAAAGTGGACCCAAATATAGCCAACTTTGGAGCAGTGAACAAAAAGGCTAATTTCTACTAGGGATATGAAAGAAACTTTAATATAAATTGTAATAAACTAATAGGAATGGAATACAGCTATAGGGACAGATAAAACATGTTGCTAAAATATTCCTGGACCTAGCTCCTCATTTGTGTCTTGCTAGCTGGCTTGTTCTATAAATCAATATTGTCCATTAAAATAAACACTCATAAATGAAATACATGTCATTCAAATGTTCAAATGCACAAGGTACAACTCAGGTTACTCTTTTTTTTCAAGCCATTTGTTAATTGCCAGACACATCATTCATAGAGTGGCGTGAATTTTTGGTACCATGTGCAGCAAATGTCCACCACTTAAAAAGCAAATACTCACCACTTACAAAGCCCGTGGTCCATCTGTTGTTTGTATATCATTATGCAAAGTTAGACAATAACATCTGCTTCTCATATAAATATAAGCCTGTCAGCGACGACAAGAGAAAGATAGCATACCAAATAAATTAATTTTCTGTGAAGTACCAATGGTGGACCTTTTCACAGTGATATTTAAATATAATCACATTCTTACTAGATAATTGGATAATTCAATAAGAGGTCAAGGGACAACTGGATAGATGTAAGATTATTACAACACTATGACTTGTTTGTATTCATCCAAAAGTTGTACATTATGCTCATAGACCAATCCCTAGTTTTAAAATCGTGATCCTGGAAATAATAATAACCAATAAGTGTATTAAAGTAGGAATCACAATCTTTTAACAGATCTCCCAGGTTCTACAATGAGGTAAGGAGAAATTATTATTTTGTGTTTTTAAGGTCTCATATAGTCTTTTAAGATTTCACTATAGTAATTGATATAATGGTTTATAGACTTAAAATAAAGGGGGGCAGGCCTAGAGGCCTAGAGTGACGATCCTACCACCGAGCTACATTCTAGCTTTAAATGCAAGACCAGATAGTTTTATTAAGCTTCTACACATAGCATTAGCTATATCGAATTTGGGCTATACAGTTAAAGTTTCTATATATAAAAGATATAATTGAATTGCAAAGGGTACAAAGAGCTACCAAATGGGGAAATGGGGCGGGATCAGCATTGAAGAGTAAATTAAGCATTTACTCTTGAAAAATGAAACCTTAAAGGGATGATCACAGTGTATTAGTGCATTCCAGGAACATGAGGTCAATGCAGTAGAAATTTTCACCCACAGAGCACATAACAAGAAGTCATTAATTATTATTAGAGGATTAGAGGTAAATCTCAGAAAAGTACTGACCACAGGTACTTTGAAGTCATTTTATAACTAATAATGCAACATAGTGTTGTGCATTCTTGTTAAAACTGTGTGCTTTTTCACTATACAACCCACAAATTTAATGATATGCAACACAGGTTCACATCACTTTCACCGAAAGGCCTACTTAATCAACTCTTGCAGACAGGAGAAAATATTTAGTGCATACGTAACAGTTCTTTTATTCAAGAACTAATTAAAACGCTATTGCAGACCTGGTCTAACAATACTACATTTCCACATATTTTAACACTATTTAATCTGGAGAATGCTGATGAACCAACTGAGTGTGACCAGAAGCTTTCATTATAAGAAAATAACCATGGCAAAAGGCAAAAATCTCCTTTAAAAATTAAAATGTAGTCTGAATTTCCCAATTCAGTAGATCCCAACAATCCTACTTTTATAGCAACTTTAAGATTCAGTATGGAGTTAAATTACTGTATTAAAATAATTTGATAATAACAAACTATATGCACAATATGATATATGTAATACATATACAGAACCTATTATATATAAAAAAATATCCCTCCAGTCAGTTCTTATGTCTCTTCAAATTCACATCCTTCCTTGGAATCCAAGTATTAACTCCTTGCAATAGCTGGTTAAATGCACTAGTCAAACCATTGCATTGTTAAGTCACTTATCATCTTTGTCACTGGTAATAAATCAGCACCACAGAATGAATGTGCAGTACAAGGTAGAGAACAGGTAAAGTAAGACGTTGTTATATTTTTTCCCCAAATTATGTGATTGATTCTGTTAAAAAGGTCACACTACTCAATATGTGTTTTCTATATTTGTTGAATATTAAAATAATATCCCCTGATACAGTATCATGGTACGTGTCAAGTGTTTTTTCTTTAAGTCTGCTAAACAGAATTCCACTTACAATGGATTCAATGCTGCTTTTATAAATATTCAAGGGGAGTACACAAAAGAGGGGCACAAGGCAATTCCTTCCTGAGTTTTGGACTTTGATCCATTATCCATGCCTTTTACCATGATTTACTTAAATTTCCACAAATAATAATGGTGCACACAGTATAGAAGGCTTTAGGTGGCATTTATTTGATCCTTTCTATGCTTCTTTTATGTCTTTTCAATGCATTTCCATTTTGTAAATGTGGTTTGGTCAGGGACAGTTCACATTGAGCATATAGGCTGTCAAATATATCTTTTACATGACAACATGATCAGAATTGCCCCCTGAAGAAATTTTGGCTGCTCTCCCCATATTTCCTTTGTATTTCCCCTCCCCATTCTCCTTTTGATATGATGGGAAAGATAATAAAATCACTCTGTATTAGCTTTTCACCACCTCATTTGCTATAAAGTATGATGTTGTCTCTCAAACTCTAGATATACTGTAGACTCTCCCGCTGCCTGTAACAAGTAAAACCTAAACTAAATATCTATAGAAGATCTGAGCTGTTGCAATGCTTTTAGATGCATTTATAGGATGAGCAGTAGAAGGAACAGGTAAAGGTGTGTTAACCTTTTTTGGCAGTGTAGACACAATATACTTTCTGAGCACAATCTTCTAATACTCAGTCTCAGTAGGCAGGTGAATTGTTATAATTTCATCCATATCCAATGGTTAACCAGAGTTGTTACCCCTGTATTTCAGTATAGCAACTAAAGCAGCACAGAATCAGAGCAGCTCCAGTCTGAGAACACAGAAACAAAAAAATCCTATTTCGCTTCACACTACATTGTTGCAGGTTTTGGTTCTTGTGTATGTGTTGCAGTCTGCAGCTTTGTACCCAAGTCCTGGTGTGTAAAGCAGACTGTGCAGGGGGCAGGTTTTTGGGCACCCTGAGGTTTCCTGGTGTGGAAGTGGGCCCTTGTCTATAATCTATTGTCTGTAATATTGTATTGCCAACTACAACTGACTCTGATTTGAGCAAAATCAGGTTTATGTACTGCACAGCAAAGTGCACATAAGAGCACTAACCACACATTCAGTAACAATGTACAAGCAGAGTGTATAACTTGAAGGGGAACCAGGATTTTGTGTAAGGCCATACCACATTAATGGCTTGTACACGCTGTTACTCCAGATTAGGTCTTGAGCAGTCAAGATAGAACTCTCAGTTTCTTGCTTGCTATATATAGAAGGATAAATATGAAACAATTGTATATTATTTTTTTTACAGGTAAGCATTCCCTCTATTTTCTTTTTGCATACATAGTGTTAGATCATGTTATGTTTTTAAATTATTTAGGATCTGTTCATGAAGATTTACAAAGCTATGGCTAGGCGTATATTTCTCTAGATTCCAGAAAATGCTCTAACGAAAACAATACTACAAGTGTTATTTAAGGTAGCCACCAAAAGATGGCACTGTGCCTTCATTTGCAGTACTTAACAGCCACTACACCAAAAATAACCTAGGTTTTCAGAATAAACAATAAAAATGCCAGAAGGTGGCATGTTTTATCCATTTATAAAAAATACATAAATATATTTTTATATGTATTTTTAATAGCGATCTTTGCTATGCCTGGGATTATTCTAAACCTAAGACACAGAATGAAATGAAGAATGCATCCACTTTTTTTATTTCAAATGATTAAAACGGAATATATGTTTGTAATAAAGCTCAGAAAGCAGCACAAATGTAATCAATGACATGAAGCTAAAAGGAAAATAGCCAATAAATCCAACTTCATGAAGAGAGAATGCAGTTTCATGTCTCTTAATGCCTTGTTCATCACTCAAGAAATATCAAACAAGCTTATTGTTAAATATTTTAATTTTCTTACACCGTTAGCTATGAATTCAGACCCTTATAATCTGTATAAAAGAGAAAACTTAATTATTGTAAATACAATAGCTATATCTGGTAAACTTCTAAAAAATACAATGAAAATTCTGTATATAAGAAAATTAAGAAGAAAACAAAAACTTGTCCTATAATACATAATATATTATGATATATCATTTTTGTAAATAATGTGTTAATTGTAGACTCTAGTTATGACAACTAGAGTCTACAATTAACACATTATTTACAAAAATGTATCTTAATATTTTAATGATACGGTGACATGACGTCAACGTATCATTAAAATATTAAGAAACATTTTTTTTGTATCCAGTGGTTGTAGTATAATGGAACTCTATATTGTATGAACCCTTTTTTAAATAAGGAATGTATTTTTTTTGCAGTCCATTGTAAAGTGCCTTAAACATATAATTTACCCGAACAGTTGTATGGGTGCTTGCACTTGGGATATACAATGGTTTATCCTTCCAGACATCTCCAGGCATTGTACAAAAGATCAACAAGCCGTAGGACAAACTAGACACAAATAACCCAAATAATTCTGAAAGATTTATATGGTTTCTCAAAAAGACTTGCAGAGTAAAAGATTACTGTTTTTAAAATGATATTGAATTATACCTCTTCTTTCTGTAAATCACAGTGTTATAATATGCACTACTTGTTATGTCCTCTTTACCCATTGTAGAGCGTTGCGGAATATGTTAGTGCTATATAAAACACAAAGTAATAATAATGATAATAATAATAATAATGATAATCAAAGCTAGGTTTTCCTTTTTTCCTCATCAATGCAAGTTCTTGTAATATGTAAACTGAAATGCCTGAATTGAAACCATGTTGCACTGTGTTCTCCAGTGTAGCAGTTTTGGTCAGATTTTAAATCATATACCAGAGATTTGCCTCTCATGGAGTCACAGACCCATGTACAGCATGCAATAAGATGACATCTACTGGACCATAATACCTGATAAGTAGATGAGGTGGAGTATTATACATTAGACTTGAGCATTCAGATTAGTACAATTGAGGGATTGGGAAGAGTACACAAGGGCAAAATAATGGCGCTTACAGTGACTTCCTATCCTCCAATTGGAGGATCAGGTAGAGCATGTCACTGAGAACCACCATATTGAAAGAGTGAGTAAGACTGAGTGAGAGTGTATGTGGGCACCAGGCAACAAATTTTGTTGTCGAAATAAAAATACCCCAAATTTACAGTGGAACCGAATGGGCAGGGAACAAAATTTAATGCCCGAAAATGAATGGGCCAAAAACAAACCAAAACATTTCTCCAAAATGTTTTTGGCACATTTGCACATGTCTATTATATACATTGAGGAACAATTTTATTGTAAAGCCAAATGATTTTCTCAAGGCTTAAATGCAAATATCATTTTGACTGAATCTTTTTGAACCATCTGATCTTATGAAACTTTTAGTCATAATATAGAAACATCCATAATATTCCGAATATTTGTAAATCCAACCAAAAGAATGTCAGAGGGACAGTTAACCAGAGAGAAGGCTGCACTTTCTGTTTTATACTGTTCTGGTTTATACTATCCCTAGGGATAGGGATAACAGGTCAATCTATCCTTCCTTCAAAAAAAATCAAGTATTGATAAAATATTGACAAAATAGGCACTAAATGCAAATATAGTATACTTCCGTGTGATAGCTCCAATCTAGTGCTCTGTCCTGATAACATATCTTGCCACCCCTCTTTTCTCTTGGCTAATATTCCTAAAAGCCAAATTCAGAGGGTGAGAAATCTATGTACAGACCCCTCTATTAAAGAAACAGAAACTCAATCCCTACTATTTAGATTTAAAAGTTATCCTGAAGATATTCTTAATAAAGCTTTATTGCAGATCCAGTCCAGAGACACTCAGAGTAGAAAAACTTCTAAGAAAGTACCTAAACATCCTATTTGCAGATATACCACAGCCTTTTCACCCTTATCAGGCCAACTTCGGAATATTCTTTTTCGCCATTGACATATTCTCAAACAAGAGTCCAAATGCCTATAAAAGACAGTGCAAACTTAGAAACCTTTTAGTTCACAGTGATTGAAAACCCATTAACCAAAAGGGTATGTGGCTAAATCAGCCTATTAAAGGGAATTACAAATGTGGCAGTTGTGCCCAGTACCAACTCAAATAATACCAAATGGTTTAATCACACGTCAAAAGGTTTATATTAACTTTTCCATTAACTGTGCCACTGCTTTTATGGTATATGTTCTTTTTGTCTATGTTCCAAAATATATGTAAGATCTACTCAAAGACCTTTAAAGGAATGTATATCTGAGCATAAATCTGCTATTCCAATGCCATTAAAATTATTGGGACTGACAGAGAGAAACATAATGCCATGGCTTTCCACTACCATCTGGCAGGCCATGGATCTCCGGCATCCTTGAGACTTTATGGTTTAGAGATGGTTCCTCTCCAACCTAGAGGCAGGGATAGGATGAGGGCTTTATTACCGTGTGAATCCTTTTGGATTTCGGAATTAAGAGTTTTGCAAAATGAAAATAATCAGGCAGGGAGAAAAATTGGTCTCTGTTTTTATAAATAGCAGTTCTTTAAGTATTAATCCTTTCTTTATATATTTTTCGTTTTTTTCAGTAACATTTACATATTTACACATCTTTATTATTCTATGGTGTATAAATAATGGGAATGGAAGTGATATACTGTATTTGCTCGATTATAAGACAAGGTTTTTTCAGAGCAAATGCTCTGAAAAATACCCCTCATCTTATAATCGGGGTCGTCTTATAATCAGACCTCAAATAGGTCTGACTATGAGACGACTAAGATCCAGATCCCCCACAGCTGCAGGGGACCTGGATCCTCCTGTCCCCCCCCACTTACCGGTACTTATGAGTCCCCGGTGTGTAGCTGGGGCAGCATGTAGATGTCTACGCGATTCGCGTAGACAACTTCCGTTGCAGCAGGAAGGAGGTGTGGCTAGCAGCGGGGGTTGTCTGCGTCCATCGTGCAGACCTTCCCCGGCTGTCAGAGATCAGAGTTCCCCGCACCAGTGCGGCACCGGTGCGGGGAACTCTGATCTCTGACAGCCAGGGAAGGTCTGCACGATGGACGCAGACAACCCCCGCTGCTAGCCACGCCTCCTTCCGGCTGCAGTGTAAGTGCGTGGGATCTACACGCTGCCCCGGCTACATGACAGGGAAATCAGAAGCACCGGTAAGTTTTGGGGGGGGGGAAGTTAAATGGGGGGCATAAGGCATTTCTGGAGGCAGAGTGCTCTGTGAAATGCCTTTTAACCCCCTTAATGCCACTCTGCCTCCAGAAATGCCTTTTTAACCCTCTATACGCCACTCTGCCTCCTGAATGCCTTAAACTTCCCTATATGCCACTCTTTCCCATAATATGCCTTTTAACCCTCTAAATGCCAGAGTGGCATATAGGAGTATAAGACATTTCTGGAGCTGAGTGGCACATAGGGGGTCAAAAGACATATCATGGGGCACAGTGGCATATAGGGTTAAAAGGCATATCATGGGGCACAGTGGCATATAGAGCGTTAAAAGGCATATCATGGGGCACAGTGGCATATAGGGGGTATAAGGCATTTCTGGGGCAGATGTGCATAACTGGGGGGCAGGTTGGAAAATAGAAGGAAATAAAACCAAAATATTTTTCTCAATCATAGCTTTTATTAAAAAAAAATAGTTTAGATGAAGTAACATTTACTGGTAAAACTTTTTTCCTATAGGGTCGTCTTATATTCAGGCTTTTTCTTTTTTTCCTAAAATAATATTCAGATTTGGGGGGTCGTCTTATAATCAGGGTCGTCTTATAATCGCGCAAATACGGTATATTTGTGTATTTTTTTATTATATTATACATTGTTCAGGTTGTTGGTAACAAATTAAGTGATTGTTTGTTACTACTGCCCCATTTGGGTCACATGACCTTATAGGGAGGGTACTTAAGGTTATCTGTGAATACCATTTGTATGTTTCACCTTGATAAGGGCCTTTGTTCACGCCAAAACCGGGCGGTGTTTCCAGAAATAAAGAGAAGAACTGTTTTTGACTGTTATCCTGGCTGAGTTTTCTGCTTTCTTCATATTCATGATTGAGGGTGATATTTGTATCCAGTGAGTACCTAATCCTCTGTTTCCCCTGTCTCTCTCATTGAGAGCTTTTTGAATATTTATTGTTGCTACCTACAGAGAGGAGTTCACATTTATAAGCAGCTATACTGATCATATCAAGACTTTAAAATGACCATAATAATTTGAAAATAATCTGGGAAGTTTTATTTAGAATATATTACTTAATTCTTGAAGGTTGCAAGACACTAAGGTGGATTTGAATTAAATATATATTGGTTGAATTTGAGTAACATACCTGGGAATGCTTCAGTTTTGACCCAAAGTATCCTTTGCTTCACCTGCTCTCTGGCTCAATCTCCCTGTTCATGCACCCTCCCTGCCCAATTCTCCTCCCACTCCTCACCCATTCAATGCTATCTGGGAGTTAGCTCTTGTCTGTGGGTTGCTCCACACCTTCGCAGACAACCATGCCCCTCACATGTAGCTGGCAAGCCTTGCCCCTCACAAAGCCATCCCCTATAAGAAGCACCCCAGGAAGCCTCCTATGGGAAGTTCCCTGGTATAGTAAATAAGAATAACTAAATGTTCCACATCTCGCCTAATTGTTCCACACTTTAGAATATTTGAACTTGCTCAATCATTCCAATACCATACATCCACTTTTTGGACTTTTGGGAAGAAAATAAATGTGATACTATATTTAAAAGGCCATCAATCTCTGTTGTTTATCAAGAAATTATCACAAAGTCAACAACAACATGGATAATTGGCGATAGGATGATCTGTAATATTATAAAATGAGATTTAATATTGTTTTGCTTTATTAATAATGAAAAATTACTTACAACGATGGTACTTTCTAGACCTGTTTTTTTTGCACATTTTAACAACAAAAATAGTAGTAGGAACTAGATTAAAACAAAAAAAAATAACAAAAGCCTGCTGCATATTTAAACAAACTATTTATTTAGAATGGTATCAGGTATCAAATCATGGATGAGAATATTTATGAATATAATTGGTATACATTTGGTTCCCTTTTTAAAAAAAAAAAAAAGACTGAAGCTCATTTAAATCCTGAAAGCATCTCATCCCAATTAAATAATAAATCAATAATGTACTTGAAATTCAATGTATCAACAGTCACACGGGTTTACAAACCTTGGGCTTTGCCTTATACACTTTAAATCCTATGTGTTTCATTAAAATAGAAAAATGTATTTACCCACGATTAATAAATATTGCAAGTTAGCCAAAAGGTAGATCCTGGCACAAATGTTACTTTATATAACTTTGGAAAATTCAAAATCCAGTGCCTCAAAACAAAGAGGAAAAGAAATGGATTCTGTGCTCTGCAATGCTAAACCAATTACAGGAACAACATTGGAAAGAGCAGAATTGGTTTGTGTGTCTTTCTCTTTGTGAAAGTAAGTTTGAAATTGCTTTGCCCACTGTAAACACAACAGGATAAAGTACATATATGGCTATTTTTCCACCCGTTTTTTACTGAAATAAATGTATAAAACCATCAAAGTAAAAAACAGAATGGACATATTCCTTTACAGTGTTCAAAGGCACAGGGGGAGTTCTAACTCAATACATTTACATTGATAAATCCAATCTGTGATTCATCACATAAAATATTATTACTGTGAATTTCCATGAAATGTAATAGCGTAATAACATATATTTTACACTATTTCTGCTTATGTTCCCAAAGCTTTCAAATTCCAAACAAGGTCTTTGAAGTATATTGTGTTAGTATGGTTACATAAGAAAACTAAGGTGAGGTTTGGAATGGCCTATTTACAGCATATCAACCTAATTCAGAAAGTCACTATTCCCTGGAGCTGCTATTAAACAAGAAAAAAGCTACAGAAGGGTACAGCTGTACTGACTATATAATTCCTACCAGAAAAAAAAAATTCTTGACTATTCTTATAGACTTGACAACGTAAGTGCAGTATATCATGCAACACTAGGCAAATGACAACCATTTCGATTGTGAAACACATATAGTTTAAAGTTAAAATGTTATAATATTGTATCTGCTGAAGTTGCCAGGGTCTATAACCAGAGTTTATCAGCATCATAATCAGGTTCCTGTTATGCTGGCAAGGGTTCCTGCAGTATCTTTTTCTGTAACCCTATTGGAAAGTGTATGTCTGTAACTCAGTATGACATCGGACATCAGAGTGTTCTACACAAGCACAAGTATTATAAGCCTAAGCAAAGCTCAACAATGGCCCATAATGAGGCAGCCTAATGTAATTTGTTACTCAATTGTAATCCATTAGACACAAGTGTTATGGAATATTACAATAAGGGACAAAGAAATATATAAATAGTACCATCACACCTACTGGCTTACCATAGATGAATAATCCTTTAAAAAATCTTATAAAACTATTTTCATTGAAATTTAAATATAACATAATTGGAAAACATTTTCCATTTTTTTTAATTTTTTCATAGTATTAGTCTTACTATTCCCTCTGCCAAGTTGCTTTAATTTTCCTTGTTGTCTGGCTTCCTCGTTTTACCATGATGTGAATGTATTGCTGTAGCAAAGAAGACCAAACTGACTCACTGTAAATAAAGAACAACCAGATACTGCCCTGGTCAAGTGAACAAGAAATGTTGAAAAGATAAAATATATTTTTTAAATGGTAGGTTATTTACTAAACCCAGATTCTACTGTGATTTTGCATAAGAGCTAGTCACAACTCTCTGACTTCATGATGCATTATGGAGGGGCCACCTCTGGCATAATGTATAGTTCAATCAACAAGGAGATTTAAACTGTTTTAACTATTTGTTATACAGAGGCTAAAAGCTGTTGGCTATTCTTAAAAATATGGGTGAACTGAAACCACAACATGCCTGCAAAGTTAAAGCTTTAGTGAAAGCAAAGTGCTTGTTGTGGTTATTTTTACAAGATTTAGGGGTTGCACACATGACTGTAAAGGCAAAGTCTCTTACTATAGGTATTATAGGTATTATAAAAAAAGCATTGCATTTATATTTTTAAGTCTATTTTGTAGTTCACTGACATCTTTAAGAATTAACAAAATATACCGTATTTGGTCGATTATAAGACAAGGTTTTTTCCAGAGCAAATGCTCTGAAAAATACCACTCGGTATCAGACCTCTTTCTGCTGGGGCCAGGCTGTTTACCGGTGCTTTGGTCGCGAGCAGCGTCTCTTCTAGCAGCAGGAGAACAGGAAGCTAGCACAGTCCTCACATAACTCTACCTCCCCCCTCCTTCCTCTGGGGGCGGGGCCAGAGAAGTTGCTCGCACAGCCGGGCCCCTGCAGAAGTCTTCGAGTGAGAGATCTGCCGTTCAGGTAAGGGGGTGGGGGAGGGTTTTTGTGATTAATGTGTGAAGTATATGTGATTAATGGAATGAATGAGTATTTAAATGTTTGTGAATGAATGTGTGTGATAGCATGGATGTGTAAGGGGGGTGGTGGTGGTAGCATGGCATAGGGAGGCTGCAATCCCACTACTATCATCCTCAGGTTCCAGCATGTACTGGTATAAGGCATATCATGGGGCACAGTGGCATATAGGAGGGTATAAGACATTTCTGGAGGCAGAGTGGCATATAGAGGGTTAAAGGCACATCATGGGACAGAGTGGCAAATAGGGTGGTATAAGGCATTTCTGGGGGGAGAGTGGCAAGCCTGGGGGCAGATGTGCATAACTGGGGGGGGGGCAGGTTGGCAAATAAAAGGAAATAAAAGAAAATATATTTTTCTCAATCATAGCTTTTATTAAATATGAAAAAATAGTTTACATGAATTAATATTTACTAGTAAAACTTTTACTATAAGGTAGTCTTATATTCAGGCTTTTTGTTTTTTTCCTAAATTAATATTTTGATTTTGGGGGGTCGTCTTATAATCAATGTCGTCTTATAATCGAGCAAATACGGTAACTATTACTACTACTAATAATCATTTATTATGTTGAAAAACAAATGACCCATGATCGTGGACAAGTTGATTCTTTAATCAAGCCACAAGACTTGACAGAAACATTTTAGCAGTAGGGCCACCTTAGTAATTTTGAGTTTAAGTTAGATAGATAAAAAAATGAATTCAGGATGGGGAAGTACAACATTAAACACCATAAAGTAAAGTAAAATGTGCATTTTTAATGCATCTAGAATCTCTGGAATAATTTACACAAAATTTTACATATTAGTACATATTGTATCCGAAAATATATTATCACTAGATCGTATTAATATATGGATATTGTGAACCAATAATGCTTTTTGTGTAAGAACTACAATCCCAGGATTGCTTTAAACACTAAAACAAAACAATATGTTGAAACAAAATATGTTCTAGGGATTTACAATACTTTACTTTACTTTTAAAATAAATGTACTAATTGGAATATTCAATTGTGATTTCATCTTTATGGCCTTAGTGAGATTATTTAACTATTCCTTATGATTTTAGTATATGCTACTTCATCTCCAATATTATGAGATTGTGTAAGAGCTACTGGAAAAATTGTATATTTATTTCTCTTTCTGAAATTGTATATTTATTTCTCTTTTTGAAATAATTTTAATGTTTCCATGACTATATGATCATAGTAATGCTGATGAAAGCTTACGGAGGCTTAGTACAGGATACAATATAACTATTAGCTCACTCATACACAAAAATAGCTTACTGGTCTTTCAAGAAGTGCAGTGACCTTTTGCCTGATAAAGAGGAAAAATATAAGTGTAACAATCTAGAATGACTGTTTCACACTTTAAAGAACTTATTAAGCTGTGAACCTGAAATTCAACTGTATATTAAATAGAACTGCTTATTCTTACCTTACCAATAAAAAATACCTTAAATACAATTAATTTTTTTGACATAATGAAATACTTTCATATACTGACCACAGTAATGACTACAGTTGGCATTTAATAGCACTTAAAGATATCCCAAGCTAAAAAAAACTAAATGTAAGAAATAAACATATACATATTTTTGAGAAATACAAAGTACATTAAGACATGTGAACAGCCTCAAAACAAAAAAAGGGACATTCCACCATTTAACCCCTTCGTGACAAAGGCTGATTTTACTTTTTGTACCCTTCGTGACAATGGCCGTTTTAACATTTCTGCGCTGCTCACGTTTAGCTGTAATTTTCTTCTTTCCCGTTTACTGAACCCACACACATTAGATATTGGGTTTTTTCAGGACAAGAAGGGCTTTCTTTAGATGACATTGTTTTGATTGTATCATATTATTTACTATTAAAAAAAGTATAAAATATGGTGAAAAATTTAGAAAAAAATGACTGTTTCTAACTTTTAGTTGAAAAATCTTTTACTCATCTATAAAAGGTAATGAAAAAACCTGCTAAATAGATTCTACTATTTGTCCTGAGTTTAGAAATACCCAATGTTTTTATCAGGGGCGTAACTAGACGCCTCAGGGCCCGGGTGCGAGGATCTGTTAAGGGCCCCCCCACCCCCTCACCCCCCCAAAAAAAACATGATTTTTACCCAACAATTTTTTTTCAACTAATTCAACAAATTCAATTTACATATTGAATCATAATCAAAGAAAAAGGGGCGCATGTACAAAGGGCATAATCCAGGGGTGTCCAAGTTTTTTCTGCAGTGGGCCACTTCATCAGAATTGTATACGTGCGCGGGCCGCACTCATTTTTCACTGTGACAAAAAATATGGCCTTTAATAAAATATGCAGATTAAAATAAAGTAAAATGACACAAAACCTTTACTCTTCCTCTCACTGATTTCTGGGCCTTGAAAGTTTTGCGACTACAAATTCAGGATTCCCTAGATTTATTCTAGGGATGAACTAAAATGAAAATTCTGGACCAAAACATTCACGGTTCACTTAGCCAAAACCGAAAATGACCCCCACCTTTAAAAATACTAATAAAAACTCACATGTTTAATAAAAATAGGTAACACGCAATTGGACAAAATTAGCAATATGACTTGGCATGATAGGAGTGTGATTGCTGTTAGCCTAGGCAACCAGTAAATGCTGGTACCTAGGCATGATGGGACTGTGCTCGCTGTGATTGCTGTTAGCAATCACACTCCTATCATGCCAAGTCAGCCAGTACATGCTGGTACAGGGTGGCTGTAAGTGATGTGCAGACCCCATACTGCTGGCAGCATCACTACACAAGGGGGGCAGCTAGCTAGGTTTCAGCATGTACTGGCTGACTTGGCATGATAGGAGTGTGATTGCTAACAGTAGTCACAGTCCCATCATGCCTAGGTTCCAGCACTTACACATCCATCCAGTAAATGCTGGAACCTAGGCATGATGGGACTCTGATTGCTGTTAGCAATCACACTCCTATCATGCCAAGTCAGCCAATACACGCTGGTACAGGATGGCTGTAAGTGATGTGCAGACCCCATACTGCTGGCAGCATCAATACACAAGGGGGGCAGCTAGCCAGGTTTCAGCATGTACTGGCTGACTTGGCATGATAGGAGTGTGATTGCTAACAGCAATCACAGTCCCATCATGCCTAGGTTCCAGCACTTACACATCCATGCTATCACACTCACACACACACACACACACACACACACACTCATTTATTCATATAATCATTAATTCACAGATTCATTCCCTCAATCACACACACTCATTCAAACACCCTCCCCACCCCCTTACCTGTACTGCAGCTCCCTCGATGCCGCTCACAGACTTCAGCAGGGGGCGCGGCCTCCCTCTGCCTTCTCTGCTAAAGCACAGAGGAAGTAGGATGTCACGTGAACGCCGCTTCCTCTGTGCTGTCCAGAAGACCCTCCCACAAGTAAGTAGCAGGGCTTGAGGTGCGGCTCGTGTAAGATCGGTTGCCCTGGCTGCCGATCTTACGCGGGCCGCACCTCGAGGTCTCCCGCGGGCCGCATGTTGGACGCCCCTGCCTTATTTAAAAAAAAAAAAAACGTAAAAAAGATTTCGGGCGGCCCCTTGGCTTGGGCCCCCCTGCCGCCAGGGCCCGGTCGCAGTCGCGACCCCTGCGACCGCGGTAGATCCGCCACTGGTTTTTATGTTTTTTTGCTTTTTTCTACACATTATGGGGCAAAAAGTACAGGTAGCGTTTTGCTATTTCAAGGCCATTTTTTCCAAATCTGGTAATTCTTCCCCTCATGTGCCATTTCGGGTATCTTTGAAGCCGGCCAATGCAATTTACCCCATCAAGTCATATATTTTTGAAAACTAGACAGCCCAGGGTATTCCAAATGCTAGTATTTTAACTCTTTTCATTTTTACTAATCACACTGTGATTAGAAAGCTGGGCTCCATTGACTTGCATGGTTGAATGCAGTACCTGTATTCAACCTGCAAGTGGAGCCAGAGTTCTCTAGAGGGTCAGGAGACCGTCTAGCGAACTTTTTCACCTTTATTGTTTTTTTTCCCGGGCTGAAGATCACCGGAGCGGTCACAGTCCATCCAAAGGTAAGTGTTTGGTGTCGCTGGATGCCTCCTGATCGAGGCATTCCAGCGACACCATTTAAGTTTAGGAGGTGATCGTTGATCACCTCCTAAACGCTTTTAAAACGGGCATCCGCCGCCATACAATGTATGGCGGTTGTTGACGCCCCGGGGAAGGGCCAGACATGGCCCCTGGTGCCGATCGTGGCGTTGCTGAATGCCTCAAGGTCGAGGCATTACAGCAACGCCGTTTGGGTGCAGAAAGCGAACGTAGATCGCTTTCTGCACCCGTTTAAAGGCGTGCCGGTTCTGGCACGTCATTTGTCATAATCGACTTGTTTTTCCGTGCCAGAACCGGCAATTGTCATTAAGGGGTTAATATCTGTAGGCCTAGTTGTAATGGTAATGCTGGCACTTGTATTCTTGTTACTCTCCAGGAAGATGAAAACAAAGCCAAACCCCATAAATGTAAAACTTGCTCTTTTCATGATTAATGAAGCATTCCTTTACAGTCAATAAGAAATCCTCTCAATCACAGCCTTGTGATAATGTTGCTGATTTAGTAGCCTACATGAAGGATTAGTGCTGCAGGTGCAATCATTATAAATTAACATAGCAATTTGTCTGCTGACAGCGTGGAAAGATTGACATTTTTTATAACAAATCCGGATTGGTTTACAGTAAAATTTGTATAACACTCACCACCGCGCCATTTATATTTTCATTTCTCAATGTAGATTCTATTAAACCTAATTTACACCATCCTTCAACTTCATCCAACCCTTGCTCTTGCACTGCGACTGGAAAATAATATATCACAATATTGTCTTTATAGTCTTTGTGAAGTTTTACAATTTTTCATGTACTGAAATGAAGGTAGGTAAAAAAAAAACATAAAAAACAAAACAAACTATGTGCTAATTATATCTTCCTGTTTTTTTATATATCTTGAGTGATTTTTATTTGTATTAATAGAAAAAGAGGAACTTTTCCCATGAGTTTTACTATCATCAAACTGAAAAGTTAACATTGTCTTTAGTGATCTTTAACTGATGTAAAGTAGACCCCTTGTTAATCATCAATGTTGTCCTCTTTTTTATTTTCTTTGTCTCTGTTTGCTTTAAAATTGAATAAAATATTTTTTCTTTAAAGAAAAAAATGACTATGTTTGCTTTCCGTTTCTTTGGTGTAACTATTTAGCAGATACCTGGTTTAAATGTATGGGAAACTATGATCTTTAGCAAAATGGCCAAAACATTTTTTATTTTCCGTCCTGAATTAACATCTAGTTATATCAGCTTCTGCTTTTACCAAAGGGGAACTGCAATTTACAGTGTACTTCAAAAATCTTATTTACAATAATTACATGTTTTCCTCGGGTTTTGAGACTTGACAGTGATAATGATATACATTTGTACAAATGACGTTTTAAAGTTTGTAGTAATTTAAGTAATTTACCTTTTAGTTATACATTACAGCACCATATAAATAAATAAGAAATTTTGAAGACAGAAAGTTAAGGGAAACCATCAGCTGTACCTTGTGTTTGTTAGTCAGTGTGATTGCTTTGAAGATATTTGGTTTCAAAGTATAGGACCAATCAACAACTATCAGCAACATAACAAAGAGGAGTAATAAGTAGACTTGTGCATTCGTCTTCGGGCGAACATGAAAACGAGCACGAAGAGGCCGTTTTTTTGTTCGTTCCGAAGGAACGTAGAACAGAATACAGTGCCGGCAAACCGTAGGCGAAGACGAAGACTCACAATCACGAAGAATCGTCTTCGTTTTTGCCGCGCAACCGCCAAAATTTCAAACAGGAGTGAGCTGATCCTCGTCTGTCCAATCAGCTCACTCTTGTGACGTAACGCTAAGGGTCTCGTCCAATGCCTGTGCTGCTGTTTTTTGAATTCTGAAGGCGCCTTTATAAGACCAGAGCTTGCCTGAGAGATCCATTCATTTTTCGCTGTGACTGCTTTGGCAACACTGCTGTGCTGCATCCGAGCGTTACAGAGAGAGATTGTTCTGTTCTGTGTGAGACTGGTAAGCCTTAGCCTGCCATTTCTCACTGTGTACTTCATCCTCACTTCAGTGCTACTTAATTAATATATTTAATAATAATAATTTGATTAATTTAATTTTTTTAAAATTAATTTGTCATCAACTTTAGTGTAAGTGCTGTTGAGTTGACAGTGCACCCAGTGCCTCAGTGGCATTGGGGTGCCCTTGCCCTGGGCTGGCACTAGTGCCTATTGCCTGTCCTGCTTAAATAAATTAAATAGAATTTATAAATTACAATTTAATAGAATCTATAATTTAATAGTTCATTATAATATTATATATATATATATATATTTGTCAGTCATATATATATATATATATACTATAGTATACTAGTGTAGAGTGTACTGTAGACATTCATCTACTAGTGTCTAATTTAAAATCAGTAATATTAATTAATATAATTAATAATTGAATTCATTATAAAATTATATATATATTTGTCAGTTATAGTTAGTAATAGTATACTAGTGTAGAGTGTACTGTAGACATTCAGAACATCTACTAGTGTCTAATCTAAAATCAGTAATATCAATAATTCTCTAATTCTTTCTTATCTTAATAGTTAATTAAATTAGCTATAAATAAAAGTAATAATATTAATTAATTACTACTAGCGTATAGTTCAGCTAATCTTATTAGTACTGGTGCTGCAGCTCTATAGTTTGTGCTTTGTTTTAGCAACAGTAAGAGACCAAGTCAATTTTTCTTAATTAATCTTTCATTTTATTTCATTTGTTTTGCTCACCTCAGTCCATCAGTGAAGTGAACTTGTTGGGCTAGTGAGTGCAGCCGCATAAGTGCTGTGTTTTTTTTTGATCAGCAAGCAGTGACGTTAACTGTTTTGCAAAGATTTTCTCATTTATTTTACATTTTATTTCAATTTTATTAAAAGTACCCTTAGTGTTTTGCTCACCTCAGTCCATCAGTGAAGTGAACTTGTTGGGCTAGTGAGTGCAGCAAGCAGTGAAGATAACTGTTTTGCTGTGACATTTTATTTTATTTCTAATTCTTTTCAAGAAAAATTGACTGTGACGAGCTGTACTAAGCAAAGCTTCAAGCTACTAGCTGTAGTACTAAAATAATTCTAATCTTCTTTAATCTTAATCTATAATATATTATAAATAATAATATTCTAATTCATAATCTATAATATAAGTAATTCTAATTCTAAATTCTAATTCATAATCTATATTCTTCTATCTATAATACATAATATATAAGTAAATTAGTTCTAATCTATTAATATTATATAACTTAATATTAATTAATAAATCATATACTGAATCTGATTTAACCTCACTTTAGCTTAGTGGGTTTGAGAGCGTCTGCCTAGAGGTAGACTTATAGTAAGGAAATATAGCTTTAGGCTAGCATAGTGGTAGGCTAAGCTCTTAGGTCCGTGTAAATTCAAATTAAAAATAAAATACTGCTAGTTATTAAATAGTTAATCTTGAGTTAATAATTTCAATAACTTTAGGATTTTGGCAGATTGCACACAGCACAGTGCAGTAGTGCATAGTTTTACTTTTTAAGCAGTAGCACTGAAGAGAACTTCCTCTAATTTTTTTGTCTTTAATTCGTTTTTCCTTTTTTTTATTTTTATTTTTTTATTTTTTTTTTTATAGTTTTTTAAACACTACACTACACTACACTACACTACACTACACACACAACACAAAATTTGAAATGGATCCTCCTTTTGGGACTAAGGAGGGACAAGCTCCATCTACCACCACCACCACCACCACCAGCACCACCACCAGCACCACCACCAGCTCTAAGATGCAGCCTTTGCGTCAGTCTAGTCGGCCAAGTAGGCCAAGCTCTCGCTTATCATTTGGGGAAGCATTGCTTGAAGGATCATCAAGTAAAGGAAAGGCACCAAAAGCAGGCAGTAGTAGTGCGGCTAGGCCCACAAGCTCTATGGTTTTTTACGGAAAGCCTAAAGCACCAGAAGCACGTTCAAAGTTAAAGGGTAGCACAAGTAGTACCAGCCCAGTGACTAAAAAGAAGTGCCTTTTGCCCCAAGCAGCATCTTCCCCATCCACCAGCAGCATGCAAGGTACCAAGCAGAGCCAAATTAGCAGCAAGACTCAGAGGGGTCCCAAACCAAAGCGATCTCATTCCTTTGTAGGGAAAACCACCACCACCACCACCCCCGCCTCTACCACCACTAGTGCTGCGCCTACTGTTCCCACTGGTACCGCCACGCCATGTCCTCCTAGTACCTCTAGCAAGCCACCAAGTCCTTACAAAATTTTTGTAAAGACAGTTAGAGAGAGGGCTACACATAGTGGAACTCCACCTAGCGAGGTAGCAGAGGAGCCTGAGACTGAGAGGCCAAGTGCAGAGTCTATTCTTCCTGCTCGCACTACTACTAGTCACGAGTCTCACGACGATATCAGTCTTAGCTCCAGCCTAGCAGGAATTCCATTCGATCTGGCTAATGAAGAGCTAGACTATGAGCCAGAGGAAGTAGAGGAGATGAGTGGTCAGGAATCAGATTCCTCAGGGAGCAGTGTCCAAATGACTAGTGCACAATTTTCCCCTGAGCCTCCACCTTCTCCGCTACGATCATCACCATCACCACCACCAGCAGCAGCAGCAAAACCTAGCAAATCTAAAGCAATTAGCAGTCCCACTATGGCCAGTACTGTTACCACCAGTCCCACCACCACTAGTTCTGCCTCTGTTCATCCACCCCGAGCAGTAAGAGCAGCACCCAAGGCACACTCCAAGGCTATGCGCGCCCCAATTTGGGAGCACTTTGAAAATGTTGAAGAAGGGCGCTATGGAAAGTGCAAACATTGTGGGAAGCTAATAAGCAGAGGGAAAGTGTCTGGCCATTTTACCAGTGCTAGCATGAAGCATCACCTCAGCACTCAACACAACGCTGTGCTATTGGGGAAAGATGCAGAGGTAAAACTTAGTGCAGGCAGCATAGCTGGTGGCCGTGGAAAAACCCCAACAGCTTCTTCTTCTGAGCCAATAGCAGCAGCAGCAGCAGCAGCAACTAGTGCTGGCAGCCAGAGACCAAGGCAGGTTGGAGCACTGCATGCCCAGCCCACCCTGGAAGAATTTGGGGCATTCCACTCCAAGAGAACGATGCCCAAACAGCAGGCCAATAAAGTAACGCGACTTATTGGTCAGTTCATTGCTGTTGGAGGGGCATCCTTCTCCATGATTGAAGGGGAGCCTTTCAAACAATTGATGGCGGCTGTGGCTCCACAATACACAGTTCCGTCACGTTCCACTTTCAGCAGGAACATTGTCCCCTCGCTGTATCGGTCCTGTGTTGCAGCAGTGAAAGAGGAGCTTTCCAAGGCTGCTGGTCAGTGTGTTCATTTCACTACAGATTTGTGGAGTGCACCTAGCGCCCAGCATGCCTTTCTTTCTTTGACAGCACACTGGTGGCAGCCCGGTGTGTCTAAGGAAGTTGCTGCAGCAGGCTACCGATCATTCCTTCTCCATGCAGAAGTGATGGATGAAAAGCACACTTCCCAAAATATTCTGCATGCGATTAGGAAAATGTTTAGCCTTTGGGTGGGAGCAGAGGCGGGCACCAATGTTGAAGTTGGTTTTGTGGTAACTGACGGAGGTGCCAATATGGTGAAAGCGCTGCGAGATGGTCATATTGTTGGTGTGCGCTGTGCAGCCCACATCATCCATCTTGTAGTGAAGGCAGCAATGTCAGAAGGAACTAATGTGGCAGCAGTAGTTCTGTCCCGCTGCAGAAAGATCGCTGGGCACTTTCACCATAGTGTTAAGGCTAGCCAACTTTTGAGGGAAGAGCAGGCGAGGTCAGGTCTTCCCGTACACTGCCTACGTCAGGATGTCAGTACACGGTGGAACTCCACGTTAGACATGCTAGAGAGGATTTTGGAGCAGCAGAGGGCAATCCATAATCTTGCCTCAGAGCACAATATTGGGATTACCTCTCCATTGAATAGGGAGGATTGGACAGTGATCGCCCAGCTAGTGGCAGTCCTTAAACCATTCAGGGATGCCACAGAAAATTTAAGCTCAAACACTGCCAGTCTGGCCCAGGTAATCCCTGTGTTCTCCCATCTAGGCAGCAAGATGGATGTGTTCCTTGGAAACCGTGAGGCTGTTCAAGGTGGCACTCTACATCCTGACGTAGCAGCCATAGTCAGGAAGCTGAAGGATCTGCTAAAAGTACACCTTCGCAAGCGAATGGAAGAGAGTCCCGAAATGATGCTAGCGTGCCTTTGTGATCCAAGAATTAAGGGAAAGCTAGCTTTGAAATTCAATGTTCTCAGTAGCTACCGGGAGCAATTGGTCAACAAGGTGCGTGACTGGCAGCGTAAAATGGGAATGCTGTCCGAGGAGGGTGAGGTGCAGGAGGAGGAAGAGATGATGTGGTCTGCTACCCCTAGCAGCAGCATCAGCAGCAGTGCCACAAGCAGCACAACACAGCTGAGTGGAGCAGCTGCGTTTTGGGAAGAGGCACTTGGCAGTATAGTTGGACCATCTGACAGAGCTAGCAGCAGAAAGGAGAGTAGTGCTGCTGAAATGGTCAAACTTTACCTCTGTGAAGTTCCTTCTGCTCCTAATGTTGATCCTCTTAGCTACTGGGATGAAAAGAAGAGTGTGTGGCCTGCACTCTCATGGGTTGCGCAGCAGCTTCTATCATGTCCGCCAACCACTGTTCAAAGTGAGCGCGTGTTTTCTATGACTGGAAACATACTGAGTCCACAGCGCTCACGCATGGCACCTCATCTGATGGAGCAGATTGCCTTTCTTAAATTCAATCTGCCCAAATTGGGTTACCCAGCTCTTAGCTTGGAAAGTTAAATTTTTTCTCTCTAATGTTTAAGGTAGTTTCTCCCCCTGGTTGCACTTGCTGCGGTGTGGCAATGCCTGCTACCTCCGCTGGTGTAGCCAATTTACGCTAGGGCCTAGTGTCTGAGCTCTGTAAGTCCGCTCCCAAACGCCTAGGACTGACAGTCTTTGGATGCTTTGCCCTGGGGTGAAACAGGTGAGTGGGTCGTCAATTGCCCACTCATTCACCTTTTTCCGTTTCCAACGCTGCTGCTGGTGGTGGTGCCAGTATCTTTTGCCAGTTCGCTTCCTGGCTGAAATCATGCCTCAGATGTCCCTAATGGAAAGGGTAGTTTCTCCCCCCTGGTTGCACTTGCTGCGGTGTGGCAACGCCTGCTACCTCCGCCGGTGTAGCCAGCTTACGCTAGGGCCTTGTGTCTGAGTTCTGTAGGTCTGCTCCCAAACGCCAAGGACTGACAGTGCTTGGATGCTTTGCCCTGGGGTGAAACAGGTGAGCGGGTCGTCAATTGCCCACTCATTCGCCTTTCCCAATTCTGCTGCTGCTGGTGGTGGTGCCAGTGTCTCTCTTCAATGCCAGTTCGCTTCCTGGCTAGTGTCATGCCTCGAATGTCCCTGATGGTAAGGGTAGTTTCTCCCCCCTGGTTGCACTTGTTGCGGTGTGGCAACGCCTGCTACCTCCGCCGGTGTAGCCAGCTTACGCTAGGGCCTTGTGTCTGAGTTCTGGAAGTCCGCTCCCAAACGCCAAGGACTGACAGTTTTTGGATGCTTTGCCCTGGGGTGAAACAGGTGAGCGGGTCGTCAATTGCCCACTCATTCGCCTTTTCCAATGCTGCTGCTGCTGCTGCTGGTGGTGGTGCCAGTGTCTCTTCTCTGCCAGTTCGCTTCCTGGCTAGTGTCATGCCTCAAATGTCCCTTATGGTAAGGGCAGTTTCTCCCCCCTGGTTGCACTTGCTGCGGTGTGGCAACGCCTGCTACCTCCGCCAATGTAGCCAGCTTACGCTAGGGCCTTGTGTCTGAGCTCTGGAAGTCCGCTCCCAAACGCCAAGGACTGACAGTGTTTGGATGCTTTGCTCTGGGGTGAAACAGGTGAGTGGGTCGCCAATTGCCCACTCATTCGCCTTTCCCAATTCTGCTGCTGCTGCTGGTGGTGGTGCCAGTGTCTCTTCGATGCCAGTTCGCTTCCTGGCTAGTGTCATGAATCAAATGTCCCTAATGGTAAGGGCAGTTTCTCCCCCCTGGCTGCCTCTGTCTGCGGTGTGGCAACGCCTGCTACCTCCGCCGGAGTGGCCAGCTTACGCTAGGGCCTTGTGTCTGAGCTCTGGAAGTCTGCTGCCAAACGTCTAAGACTGACAGTGTTTGGGTGCTTTGCCCTGGGGTGAAACAGGTGAGTGGGTCGCCAATTGCCCACTCATTCGCCTTTCCCATTTTTCAATGCTGCTGCTGGTGGTGGTGGTGGTGCCAGCATCTCTTCTCTGCCAGTTCGCTTCCTGGCTAGAGTCATGCCCAAAATGTCCCTAATTGTAAGGGCAGTTTCTCCCCCCTGGCTGCCTCTGTCTGCGGTGTGGCAACGCCTGCTACCTCCGCCGGAGTGGCCAGCTTACGCTAGGGCCTTGTGTCTGAGCTCTGGAAGTCTGCTGCCAAACGTCTAAGACTGACAGTGTTTGGGTGCTTTGCCCTGGGGTGAAACAGGTGAGTGGGTCGCCAATTGCCCACTCATTCGCCTTTTCAATGCTGCTGCTGGTGGTGGTGCCAGCATCTCTTCTCTGCCAGTTCGCTTCCTGGCTAGTGTCATGCCTCAAATGTCCCTAATTGTAAGGGCAGTTTCTCCCCCCTGGCTGCCTCTGTCTGCGGTGTGGCAACGCCTGCTACCTCCGCCGGAGTGGCCAGCTTACGCTAGGGCCTTGTGTCTGAGCTCTGGAAGTCTGCTGCCAAACGTCTAAGACTGACAGTGTTTGGGTGCTTTGCCCTGGGGTGAAACAGGTGAGCGGGTCGCCAATTGCCCTCTCATTCGCCTTTCCAATTTTTCAATGCTGCTGGTGGTGGTGGTGGTGGTGGTGGTGCCAGCATCTCTTCTCTGCCAGTTCGCTTCCTGGCTAGAGTCATGCCCAAAATGTCCCTAATTGTAAGGGCAGTTTCTCCCCCCTGGCTGCCTCTGTCTGCGGTGTGGCAACGCCTGCTACCTCCGCCGGAGTGGCCAGCTTACGCTAGGGCCTTGTGTCTGAGCTCTGGAAGTCTGCTGCCAAACGTCTAAGACTGACAGTGTTTGGGTGCTTTGCCCTGGGGTGAAACAGGTGAGCGGGTCGCCAATTGCCCTCTCATTCGCCTTTCCAATTTTTCAATGCTGCTGGTGGTGGTGGTGGTGGTGGTGGTGCCAGCATCTCTTCTCTGCCAGTTCGCTTCCTGGCTAGAGTCATGCCCAAAATGTCCCTAATTGTAAGGGCAGTTTCTCCCCCCTGGCTGCCTCTGTCTGCGGTGTGGCAACGCCTGCTACCTCCGCCGGAGTGGCCAGCTTACGCTAGGGCCTTGTGTCTGAGCTCTGGAAGTCTGCTGCCAAACGTCTAAGACTGACAGTGTTTGGGTGCTTTGCCCTGGGGTGAAACAGGTGAGTGGGTCGCCAATTGCCCACTCATTCGCCTTTTCAATGCTGCTGCTGGTGGTGGTGCCAGCATCTCTTCTCTGCCAGTTCGCTTCCTGGCTAGTGTCATGCCTCAAATGTCCCTAATTGTAAGGGCAGTTTCTCCCCCCTGGCTGCCTCTGTCTGCGGTGTGGCAACGCCTGCTACCTCCGCCGGAGTGGCCAGCTTACGCTAGGGCCTTGTGTCTGAGCTCTGGAAGTCTGCTGCCAAACGTCTAAGACTGACAGTGTTTGGGTGCTTTGCCCTGGGGTGAAACAGGTGAGTGGGTCGCCAATTGCCCACTCATTCGCCTTTTCAATGCTGCTGCTGGTGGTGGTGCCAGCATCTCTTCTCTGCCAGTTCGCTTCCTGGCTAGTGTCATGCCTCAAATGTCCCTAATTGTAAGGGCAGTTTCTCCCCCCTGGCTGCCTCTGTCTGCGGTGTGGCAACGCCTGCTACCTCCGCCGGAGTGGCCAGCTTACGCTAGGGCCTTGTGTCTGAGCTCTGGAAGTCTGCTGCCAAACGTCTAAGACTGACAGTGTTTGGGTGCTTTGCCCTGGGGTGAAACAGGTGAGTGGGTCGCCAATTGCCCACTCATTCGCCTTTTCAATGCTGCTGCTGGTGGTGGTGCCAGCATCTCTTCTCTGCCAGTTCGCTTCCTGGCTAGAGTCATGCCCAAAATGTCCCTAATGGTAAGGGCAGTTTCTCCCCCCTGGCTGCCTCTGTTTGCGGTGTGGCAACGCCTGCTACCTCCGCCGGAGTGGCCAGCTTACGCTAGGGCCTTGTGTCTGAGCTCTGGAAGTCTGCTGCCAAACGTCTAAGACTGACAGTGTTTGGGTGCTTTGCCCTGGGGTGAAACAGGTGAGCGGGTCGCCAATTGCCCACTCATTTGCCTTTCCCATTTCCTTTTCCATTTCATTATTTTCCTTCTGATACACAACCAACCAAACATAACACACACAATAACACATATAACACATATAACACACAGTGACATCACACATAACACACATACACACACACTTACAATGCACAAAACACAAGGACCTTTTCCTTGTTATTTGCCCTGGCCTTCACTCACTAATAGCATTACATTAACACTATAACTCACACTTCACCCTATAACATTTTTCCATCCACATACCTGCCAACAGACCCAACTTTTTCAGGGACAGTCCTGCTTTTTTCCAGTCCTGTCCCATCTAATTTAGCTAAACTAGGTATGCAAAATGCAAATACACATAGGTAGTTATAGCTCGGTAGGTAACGCTACTATAAACATTTAATAAATATAATCAAGTACTAAATAATAAATCTAACTTTAAAATACATTTAAATAAACCCCTATTTTTTTTTTAAAAAAAACATTAAAATTAAATTATTATTATTTAGACATAATCCATCTTTAACCAAACCAGTGCACTGCTACTAATCTTAAACATAACCGTACATTAACCCTAAGCTATTTTTTAGTTCTTGTCCAACATTTTTCCATCAGCATACCTGCCAACACACCCAAGATTTTGGTGGACAGTCCTGCTATTTTCCAGTCCTGTCCAATAAGTAAGTTGGGTTGTTGCAAAGTATGCCATTGTAAATAGGTAGCAAATGTTAGGCATGTAAAGTGGTCCAAAATCAATTTAAAAATGTAAAATATTCCCTATTCTTTTATTAAACATCTATGGACAGTACACCTCGGTATGTGTGTGCAACTCTATTGGTCGTTTCGGCAGGGGGCTCGCCTGCCATCAACGAATGAAGTGCATTCTGCAGTTCTGCAATTCACTCGTTGATGCCAGACCAGCCCCCTGCCGAAACGACCAATAGAGCTGCACACACGTACCTTCACGGCAGCTGCTGTGATGTGTTATTAACCCCGTATTAACCCCTGCTAGGCAACCAGGAGGAAAACGAAGATTAAACGAGCACGAAGAATGTCCGCGAATATTCGCCCGAAGAGAAGACAGGAACGGGCGAATATTCGCGGAATACGAAGATTTTTTTTCCCCCGAAGACGAGCACGAAGACGAACACGAAGAGCCCCCTGGTGCCCAAGTCTAGTAATAAGTTAATGGGGAAGAATATAAAAATTGTGAGTAGATGTTAGTACACGTTATGGTAGCTGCACCCACTTTATGTGTATAATGCTAGGGAGTGCCATCATAACTTCTTCTTCACAGGGTTTGTATGAGTAATTGTCACAAAAAAGTAAATTCCCATTTGTTGTTATTGATCCAATTTGGTGACAATTCATTTGTTAAGTCAGCTATTGTAAGTGTGGGGTGAGGAGAATGCAGATAACATTAAGAAAGGAATGAATCAATCTGAAAATAATTAAGAAAGAAACACAGTGCTAAAGATTCTGCTAATATGTGATCAGAATCCCTCGACACTTTACAAATGACAATAATATATAAATGTATTATACATCTTTGATAAAGCTCACAGTAAATTAAATACAATAAAGAAAACATGTATTCTGACTTAGAAATGGATTATGTGGGTGAAACAAGAACTGACTTCACAAGCTGTTGAAATATATTATTGCAAAGCAGCATTGTATAAGCAGTTTGAAATTTCTCCTCCACTTCTCTGTCAAGCACGGAGAGCGTACATGAAAAGATATGCATCAGTTATACAAAAGAAAAGAGGAAAATGCAGATGCTGAGTACGTGGTACTAACTGTTTTGATACTCTCTGTTACAATATTACTTTACAGGTGAGCAAATACAAAGGGACAGGGTGCTTTTTATAGTGGTCCTAACTAGAATGCCATGCGTTTATACAGAGGCATCCTAATTAAATAGTGTAGTAAGCTCACATAGGGAGACACCTCCAGAACAGAATAGATGGCCATGAGTGGACGTCCTGTACGGAATTACATCAGTCAATTTACATTTTGGAGCCAAATATGAATTTGGCCCCTTTTTCTCATTTCTAGCCCTATATGATTCATATAAGGCTAGAAATGAGAAAAAGGGGCCAAATTCATATTTGGCTCCAAAATGTAAATTGACTGATGTAATTCCGTACAGGACGTAACACACTAGTAACACACTACACATTTCCCTGTCATGGTTGTACCTGTGCCTGTCATAGCATATCCTGTCCTAGTGCATTATCTGTTATTGATTCTCTGTATTTTATTCGACTTGACCATAATTATCTGGTTCCTGGCTTCCTGACTTTGGCTCTGATATGATGATTACTTTGAACTCTGGCTTCCTGACCTCAGCTCGTCTTTAATATCCTGTGTGTGCTCCATTAGAGTCTGTTCCCTGTCTCAGACGATCATCAGAAAGTCCCACAGCCTCTCAAACCCAAAAGACTCAACCATGAGGGGGAACCAGTTGGAGAGCGAAGAACTCTTCTGAGACCATATGACTTTTGGGGACACCTATCTTGTCCTATGTTGTCCTATCTTGCACCAGTGTCTCCTCTGACAGTCCTAAAGATTAAACCAAGATTATATGTTTCCATCAGTTTGGGATATTCTTATTAACAGTACATTGGGCATGTTTTTTTATAGATTCAATAAGGTAACATTAAAACCAAATATTTTTCAAAACAATCATACTGACTTCTAAACAGAAAACACTGATATATTTAGGGATGCACCGATATATCGGTGGTGAAATATATTAGCCCAAAAATTTTAAAAAACGGCCAGAAAAAATTGTCCGCACAGGCCAGGCTGCTTACCTTTGTGTTGCTCGCACAGTGTGCGAGCAGCGTCTCTTGTACCGGCCAGGGGAAGCAGGAACCCAGCAGAGTCACGTGAATGCATGTCACATGACCCTGCTCCGTTCCTGCTTCCCCTGGGCAGCACAAGAGAAGTTGTTTGCACAGTGTGCGAGCAACACTGAGGAAAGCAGCAGGGTCCCTGTGGAAGTCTGCGAGAGATCTGCAGTTCATTTAAGGGAGTGGGGGATGGTTAAGAACGGATGCGTAATTGAGGGAATTAATGAGTATCTGTGAATGAGTGAATGATTAGTATCTGTAAATGAGGTAATGAATGAATATCTGTAAATGATTAGTATCTGTGAATGAATGAGTATATGAATGATTGAATTAATGTTTCTGAATGAGTAAATGGATGTGTGTGTGTGTGTGATAGCATGGATGTGTAAGTTAGGGGGCCATGGTATGGGGATGCTGTAAGTGATGTGCAGACCCCATACTGCTGACAGCATCAATACACAAGAGGGGCAGCTAGCCAGGTTTCAGCATGTTTGTGCATGGTAGGAGTGTGATTGCTATATTAAATATATATGATTGCTAACAGAAATCACATCCCTGTGATGCCCAGGCATACCCAGATTCCAGCATGTACTGGCTGACTTGGAATGGTAGGAGTGTGATTGCTGTTAACAATCATATATTAATTTTTTGGGTCCTATTCTGCTTACGTTTAATAAAAGTGTGGTTCTTTTTTTATTCTATTTTATTTATTTTTTATTGGGTTTTTTTTTAAAGGTGGGGGGTTCATTTTCGGTTTTGGCTTTGGCCAAGTTAATGCAGAGTTTTCGGTTTCAGTCCAAAATGTTTATTCTGGTGCATCCCTAGATATATATTATAATCATAGATGGTTTTAAAAATTTATTTAATTTTGCTAAACCCTGTGTTGGTTACAGTTTCCCTTTAAACAAGCTTAACAAAAAAGCCCCGTGGTGAAATAATTAAGCTTAGAGGCCCCGTTGTAGCTTGTGGGCTGATGTCTATGGGATTGATTGACTATAGGGGTGAGTGCTGATTTGTGGCAAAGGGCTAGGGACATCCCTGGTGGTGGGAGAAGGAAGGTACATATAAGTAGGCAATCTCCCCACCCTGAGCCGTATTTAAGTGTTCACTTGGGGACAGCTTCACTTAGGACCACCTAGAGGTGTGGTTCAACTCGTGGTGCACAGGACCTGGCCTAAGTGCAGGACACTCTTTGGGGTTGTGTCTTGGTGAATCCCTGGTGATGAGGGCTGCCATGGCTAGGACATCGTAGTTGCAACAGATATACAGTTATGAACGGGTCAGTATTATGAATGGTTAAATAAGTCGTTCTAAAGCGTTTACAGTTCAAGGTGTTGAATTAAAGTAGGTTCCTGTTTATAGTTTATAGTATCAGGATTGTATCATGTATTTATCATGTGCTTGAATGAAAACATTATTAGTTATATATACGTTATTTAAAGTGACATTGATATTCGTGTTACTGTGCAGAAGGCAAAAGCTGACTGCAACATGGAAAATAATTATTCGTTATTAAGTTGACTTAAAAATACATTCTGGTGTAAGTGGTATTTGTGAGGAGATACGAAGGGTGCCGAAAATTTAAAATGTAGGAAATTTACTAATCATCAATAACTTTCAAGTATTAGAACAATTATTAGTAATTCCTGTAATCTTTCCACAACTGAATATCAACATAGATTTGTTTGATTGCTTTCAATATTTAAATATTATAAAGTATATTATAAAAACCTTTTGAAAGAATTGTTTGCTTAAACCATCAACAAAAGAATGGTAACTGTAAAGATTTTTTTTTAGAAAAAAACACCACTCATCTGCCCCGGAGGATGAGAAGAGTGACCTGGAGACCAGGGAAGCATCACTTCACCTAGAGACTACGGGTCAAACCCAGGGAGTTTCCAGGTTAAGTTCTACAAAAAATTTATTTTCTAACATTTTGTCATGTTTGTTATTTGTCTAATGTGGTTGTAATTTTGAACTTATCTATGATTATTATTACATTTATGTTATCTTTATTGGAACTGTATCTATAACAGTGTTTTAAAAACTCACATTAGTGAACATAGAGGTGGATTTTCATATCAAGTACCAAGGTACATCAAAAGGCTTAATGCCCTCACAAGATTATAAAGTAATAAAAATAATAATAATAAACTTGTGATGCTAGTAGTGTCAGAATGGTTGGTAACTGATAGGAAAAGAAACTTTTAAAATCCATCCTATTCCCTTTAATAGTTAACCTAAAAAATGTCTAAGCAAGTGAATAAACTTTTATGGTACGCAGACTGGAACCAAGATTTTGCATAGAAGTACTGTTTTTATGGGTGGGAAGCAGAGATGCAAAAGTAACACACACAGGCAATGATTATGAAGTAATATACAAATCTTATACACTTCTCTTCTTATAAGGTTTAACAGTATCCAAGATATTTTAAAGATTTGTACTGACATTGCCTGCAAAGGATTATCGACAAATTATAAAAAATGAACATTTTAGTTATGATTGTGTTGATCTGTCCAATTACATTTGAGCCCCTGAAATAAGGGAACTGTGTCTGAAAACAGCTGCAATTGAATTAAAGTCTCCACTTCAATGGCATCTCAGTTGTTTCATTTTAAATCAATTGCTGTGGTGTATAGAACCAAAATTATGAAAATCGTTTTGGTATTTTTGGACCTAACTGTAAAACAAATATATATGTAAAATATTTGTAGCCCTGCTTTAAAGAAGTTTTATTAATCAAGTTCAAAAACTCAAACATATTGAAGCATGTCGTATATTACTATTTTATTGTATAATTCAACAGGTATTTTTTTGTATCAACACCGTTTATTGACAAAGCAGATAATAAAATGACAGTGGACATATCAAGTATATCGGTACAAAGCAAGTCAAAAGTAACATGAGTACACAGTTTCACAGGAGCATATAAGTATGGGTCACATAGCGCCAGAGAATACATCGAAAACTGCAATAGGCAGAGGTAAAGAAACCGAGCCACCATTATCTGTAACAACAATACGACCCAACAGCAATGCAGTGAGCATTAAAGTATCATTATAGCAATACACATGTTACAATGTTGTTAATCCAAAATAAACAGTGAGTGGAAAAAAAAAAAAAAAAACCAAACAAACAAAAGAACATAACCATGCTCCAAGGAAACAACACATCTGGAAACAAAATGTAGATTCGCGCAGACCCAAGGGCCCGAAAGCAGAAGACTAGGAGAATCCCGAGCGTAGCATCGATCCACCAGCCACATCGTGAGGCGGTCGCAGCTAGTGCGGAAAATAGAGGTCCAATATACGAGGAGAGGAGACGAAAGTCGACCATGGGAGCCATTTAAGCCCATTGGCATATTCATGGCCCTGAGCAGAGGCCACCAGGTCCTCCATGTGAGAGAGAAAGTTAACCCTCGCTACCCAAGCAGATAGTGGGGGGGGCCGCAAGTTTTCCAGAATCGGGGGATAACGGCCTTCGCCGCCTGGAGCAGGTGTATGGCCAATGATTTTTTATAGGAGGTGAAGGAGGAGTGCGTGTGGTGTAAGAGGAGACCCTGGGGAGAGGCCACGCAGTCGGGATCTATAATATCCTGAATGACCTTCACTACAGCCTGCCAAAAGGGACGGATATCAGCGCAGTCCCACCATATGTGTCTATAGGTGCCGTCCTCGACCCCGCATCTCCAGCAAAGAGGGGAAACCTGGGGGATAAAACGATGCAATTCAGCCGGAACTTTGTACCAGCGGGACAGGAGCTTGTAGTTACACTCCTGGACCAGACTGGCAATGGCACCTTTGTGAGTGAGCTGCAGTATTTTGTCCCAATCAGCATCAGACAAGGATATTTGTAAGTCCCGTTCCCACAGACTTAAATAAAAGGGCTTAGAGTGCCCATAGGCCTCCTGCAACAGAGCGTATAGCCGAGATAACAAATGAGCGGGTTCAGAACCCAACAGGCAAAGTTGCTCAAAGCCCGATAAAGGCCTAGTGAGCCGGGTGTCAGGCAATAAAGAAGAAATATAGTGCTTGAGCCCATGGTATGCTAAGGACAACTGGAAGGACGGTGCGCGAGGGTGTAAGAGGTCTGCAAGGGAGCGGAACGTGCCCGACTGCAAGACGTGGCAAAGCCGCAAGGTCCCTGTCCGTGTGGAAGTAATTAACCGAAGCACGTCCTGAGGGATATGTATAGGCAAATCAGGGTTGTGTGTCAGTGGGAGAAGCGGGCTCGGGACGGAGGTGAGGGCAGTCCCCTTCGCTACTCTACGAAAGGCCTTCAAGGTGGCCGAAATAGTGGGGTGATAAGGGAGCGTGCAACCCCCGGAGCCATGTGACAACCAAGGGGCCGCCGAGATATCGGCGACAAAAAAAGAGTTTTCCAGTCGGGTCCAGAGCTTGGGGACCGCTATCGACCATTCCACCACTCTACGTAAGTGGGACGCCAACCAATACCACTCTAGGTTCGGGAGGGCCATACCTCCGTGCATTTTGGACCGAGACAGGTGATTAAAGGACAGACGAGGAATCCTCTCCCCCCATACAAAGCGCATAAAAACCCTATGGCAGGCACGGAAAAAGCTCCTGGGTAAAAATACTGGCAAACATTGAAAGAGATACAGAAATCTTGGAAGGATGTTCATTTTGATTACCGCTATACGGCCAAACCAGGAAATATGGGGTACGGACCACCTGCGTAAGTCTTGGGTTACGGTAGCCAATAATGTGGAAAAATTTAGTGGAATAACCTGGGAAAGATCGGACGGGATCCATAAACCCAAGTATTTAAAGGCCACGTCCTTCCATTTAAAAGGAAAAGAACGGGACAGGTGCGAACGCAAATCGTCAGGAATGTTGACGCCAAGAATTTCCGATTTCTGTAAATTAATTTGGTAATTAGAAAGAGTATTAAAATGTTTTAATTCCGAAATGATGTGGGGCAAAGAAACAGAGGGGTTGGTGATCATACACAGCATGTCATCAGCATAGATGGCAATTTTGTGGGTGGTGGAAGCAATGGTTAATCCAGTGATCAAATCATTATCCCGTAGTGCCTGAGCCAGGGGCTCCATCGCCAAAATAAACAATAATGGGGAGAGAGGACACCCCTGTCGCGTGCCATTCCGCAGGGTAAAGTGCTCCGAAAGGATGCCATTAATTTTTATGTGAGCAGAGGGGTTAGCATACAAGGCGGTGAGTAGGTTGAGGAAAGGGCCCTGGATGCCCAACTTCCGCAATACCCTAAACAGGAACACCCAGGAAACCCTATCAAACGCCTTTTCGGCGTCCATAGAGACCAAGGCGTAAGGTACGTTGTGGGCGCGTGCATACGCGATGAGATTAAGTGTGCGGATCGAATTGTCTCTGGCCTCCCTGCCCGGCACAAAACCGACCTGATCCCTATGAATAAGGGAGGGGATGTAGCGTTGCAAACGAAGAGCCATCACCTTAGCTAAAAGTTTTATGTCCGTATTAATCAAGGATATGGGGCGGTAATTAGCACACAATTCCGGATCCTTGTCCGGTTTGAGGATGACCGAAATGTGGGCGACATTGGACTGGGGGTCAAGCTGCGCTCCAGCGGCCAAAGTATTGAAGAGAGTGACTAAATGCGGGCCCAGAACGGGAAAAAACTTTCGGTAGTACCCAGTAGTAAAGCCATCTGGGCCAGGGCATTTGCCACGGGGGGTGGATTTTAACGCTGTCTGAATCTCATCCCCAGTAACAGTAGCGTTTAAAAAAGCTAACGCGTCCCCGTCCAAACGCTGGGGTAAAAATTCCCTTAAATAATCCTCAATGCGACGTAAGTGGTCAGGGGAACCGGCGGCCGGGGGTGTTAAATCGTAAAGGGCCGTGTAATAGGAGTGAAAACATTTGGCAATGTCATGGGATTCATAGTGAAGAGATCCGTCTGGGGATATAATTTTGGGGATATAAGTGGAGGCTCTTTGGGCACGCAAAGCTCTGGCCAGCAATTTACCTGATTTGTTCCCCCATTCATAGAACAATTTTCTAGTCAAAAGAAAATGGCGTTTTGTAGTGCTATCTAGAAGGGAGGCCAGTTGTTCCCGCAGAGCACGCAATTGGGTCAGAATCTCAGGGGCCAATGTGAGTTTGTGCGAGTGTTCCAATCGGTGAATCTTACGTGTGATGTCGAGGATAGAGGCCAATTTTAACCTCTTGAGAGTGGCACCAAGTTTAATCAGGTGACCACGTATTACCGGTTTGTGGGCCTCCCACACCACGGGGAAGGGAAGCTCATCTGTAACATTATCCTGGAAATAATTGCGGAGATGCGTTGTAAGATCCGCAACATGGTGGGGATTATCTATTAAATTATCATTCAATCTCCAACACCAATGTTTGGGTGAACGAACCCGGAGGCGTAGTGTGAAGTGTGTCGGGGCGTGATCACTGAGGGTTTGTAAGCCGATGTCAGAATCGTGTAGATGTAGAAGGTGGTGGTGGGAGAGAAAAAGGCTGTCAATCCTTGTGTAACGGTCATGAATGTGCGAATAATAGGTATAGTTCCTAGCTGTCGGATGCTGTGACCGCCACGTATCAATCAACTGGTGGAGGTGCAGGGCCCGTTTAACTTTCGTAATGTTGGAGTAGGGAATGGATGAGGTGCGTGCGGAGGAGTCCCTATGCGGATCTAAAATCATATTTAAGTCCGCCCCAAAGACATTCAGACCATCCTGAAATGAACCAAACCGATTCAACATGCCACAAAGGAAAGAAGACTGATTACGATTAGGTGCGTAAACATTACCGATCGTGACCTTTTGGGTACCAATGTAACATTTCAGGAATATAGCCCTACCCTCAGGATCCCTCCAGACGTCCAGGAGTTGGAACGGAATGGATTTATGGATAAGAATAGCAACCCCTTTAGTTTTCGAGTCAGGGGCACTTGCCAAAAAAGCGTGTTGGTAATATCTATTGGTCAGACGAAACTCCCTGTTAGCTTTGAAGTGAGTCTCCTGAAGGAGAGCAACATGAGTTTTTTGGAGTTGTAAAGTGTATAAGACTTTCGATCTCTGTTGGGGTTTATTCAAACCTCTAACATTGAGAGAGGTAAATTTGAGTATGTCAGGTACCATAAGGCGAACGTCTGGAGGAACCCCGCTGGCACAGTGTCATCCCTGGAGCCAAAAAGAAAAGTAAGAAATAATAAAAGAAAACAAGAAAAACCAACATAAAACAAAAACAAAACATAACAGTAAATGTATGCAACGATATTAGATGCCGTAGCATCGAGTATTGAGCCAGACGACCTTGGGAAAGGTCGAAATCCTGTGCCTGAACCCAACGAACGGGTCAAGCCAGTAGACTCTCGGGGGGTGGGCAGAACTGCCCGTTAGGAGACACCGCCAAAGGCGAGTACGGGAAAGGGTGGTAAAGGGAGATAGAGGAGAAGTATCCCGCTCCATCTAGCCCTAGGAAGACAAGCCCCCCGTAATATGAACAGAACATGGCAAAAAAACACAAATCTATGTGTGCGAGTATACCCCACTGGGGACCGCAATAACGGGCGGTAAACGAGGTAGAAACAGCTACCATGCGGCGATGGGAGTGAAACACCCGTGTACAGGTAAGTGAAAGTGTAATAAGGCGGTGAAACGGCAAAAAAAACAAAAGCCGACGAGCAAAGGAAAAGAAAAAATACCCTGGTTAGACGACGAGTCAACAGTAGGATGAGACCGCACTGCATAGCGTCCGTGGGTCCCAAGAACAGTCAAACCACAGCCGAAACACCGACGAGGATCCTGAGGAGCAAAAAGGTAGTAGAGTACCGTAATCAAGGGGTGTCTTGATGCTTGTGCTTCTTACGCCTTTGCGGTCTGGGAGACCAATCTTGTGAAGGGTCCAGCAGAGTCTCCGGTGCAGAAAATGACGGCTCCCAGTCGGTGACCTCGCACGCCGGTAGACCAAGGTCCTCTGTGAACTGGCGGACATCACTGGCGTGCCGGATGACATGGGTAGCGTTGCCACGGCGGACCAGAAGGGCAAACGGAAAACCCCACTGATAGG